>OV815280.1:11196959-11796959 GCA_929108145.2 Limnephilus rhombicus
AAGAGTAGAAAATATATGAGGGCGCCACTGTTGATCAAATGGCAATACTAAACACATAACTCATGGTGTTAAAGTAAAGCTGTGTAACCTACATTTTTATAAAAAATTAAAAAGGCATAATAGTGGAAAAAATATTTTTTCATTGCAGTATAGATACTCGCCGATCTCAAAATTAGAATTGCATATAGGTATATTATTATTATACCTTTGAAATTTTGTGTTAACATAATGAAGAATAACTATAATGTAATAAAATATAAAGCACAGTTTAGAAATTGCTCATATTTATTTAATACTAGATAAAGGTACCTAGCGTTGCCTGGGCTTTAGATCATGTCAGAGTGAGAGGTAACTCATATTATTTAGATCTAAAAGTAGTATAACTAAACTCACCATTAGTGATTCTATCTATTGTTAAATTCAAATTTATGTTCAATTAAATTAAAGCAAATCGCTTTATTAATCACCTTTTAATCAAATTTATGTCATGAAGAAAAAACGTTTTTTTTTAATGTTGTTTACTGTGTTCTATACATTCAGTGTCATTGCACTTCAAAAAAATATTTGACAGTTAAATTGGTGTTGCCAGTCTACAAATTTAGTAGTTCCAATTTTTATATTTTCTACTCTTTTTTGACAGACTAAGACTATACCTAGTAGGTTATTAGGATGAAACAAAGTTTTACCTAATTCGTGCAAAGAAGTGAGCGGAATGAGGAAATTTTATCGAACTTTTTATTTGAATCAGTAATATTGTCTTATTTTACTGTAGTTCCACAAAAACCATGGAACAAATTTTAGAGTTTTCGCAGATATATTTCTTTTGCTACTTATATTATGATCCACCCCGGCCCTTTGACATTGGCCTGTCACTGACAGCTGCAAGTGACGTTTGGTGTTGATTCATAACCCCAAAGAAGATAGATTATGGCGCGATTGTAATGTTTTCATTAAATAGATACGTTATTATGAAAGTGACGCAACTTTCCACAGTTGCGATGTGTTGTTCAATAGTCAGTTGCCCCAAAAAATAGTTATTTGGTAAGCATTCAAGTTATAAACAGTTAATAAACACTTAATAAATACGCGTAGAGACTAAAGATCAAAAGCATCTCTTTTCTACAGGAATTACGCATTGCTCCGGCGGTATGGACACTTCCGACCCAGCGGAGAATGTATCCACACCAATGAAGGAATCAATTAAGGCTTTTTTCCCGTGGATTGGAAAAAAGATCGATAGGAGTTTTACAAAGAAGAATCTCTATAAAAGACTGCCAATATTATCATGGTTACCTCGGTAAGAAAACCTTAGTTAACAAAAAGTCTATCAGTTAATTACTTAATATGTCTTAAATTTTTCCTGCTAATATAATTATTTTTTGTAGTTATACTGCAGAAAATGCCGTTGGAGATTTAATAGCAGGAATTACAGTTGGATTGACTATTATACCTCAATCCTTAGCCTACGCAAATATAGTGGGATTACCTCCAGAAGTAAGACATGCATTTTATTTTTTTGCAAATAACTTTAACAAATGTTTCTTGTTATCGTCTTTAGCTGAACTCCCATTGACTGACAATAATTTTTTTTAATTGTTTATCTTTATTGCACCAAGTTATAATTCAAACACTATCTTAAATATAAATATATAAACTGTACACTTACACTAACACTAACTTATTCACACTCTTTCCCCCATTTCCCCCAATATCCGATTTACTTTTCTTTAAGGCACCACCGAGGAACCGGCTAAGGGACGTGGAAGCTGAGTGTGGTTTACGGCTAGATCGAACGTCATGCGCATTCTTGCTGAGACTGCCAATCGATTGGACCACCCCTTCCATCCCCTTTTCCCACCCAATCCCACCCCTTTTCCAGCGCTATACCCTTATTATACTTTGTCTTTCTCCCTACAGGTGCTTGCAATCACCCAGCGCTTGCCTCCTCGTGGACTATCACCAACCTGTCCAGTCTTACCCACTGGACGACCTCCGTAGTCCAGTGGGTAAGACTCTTGACTCACAATCCAGAGGTCGCGGTCGTTTCCTCAGGGCCTCCTGTGTGGAGCTCATGTAAAAAAAAAAAAAAGTATCGCCCTGGTGCAAGACCACCATTCAGAATTGAAACGTTGCTTGAAAATGGCTTTAGCCGTGTTTGGTGACCAGATCTGAATAGCCAGGTACTTCCCAACCTTCCTCTTACCCACCTCCTTCCCCTCCCCTCTACCTTCAGCCTCACAACATACCCCAATTGGGGATGCCATAGTCTCACTGGCTCCAGACGGGAGCAGTTGAGATTCTTGTGCGGTATTCACTATAAAAAAAAAAAAAAATTGTCTTGTCTGTAGTCATGCTAACACTTATTGTATCTTGATTTCCCACTAAGCTCTTGCATACTGCTTACTAACAACGTATGCATGGACACGGAGGTCTAGATTCGTTCAAAATTAAATGTAGATTCATTAATTCAAGAAAAGAGTCCTTGTGAGAGCCTTGAAGGAGTAACTATCTGTTACTTATTTATACCAGGGCGGGGTGAGTGGTGGATAACCTCCAATGTGCTTATTTAAACAATTAATAAATTTATTATTTTTAAAATGTATACATTAACAAAGTCATTATTTTATTTAATCTGAAAATATGTGATAAAAGGTGAAATATTGGTTAATTCATTGACTCTGAACCACAGTAAGCAGTTTGTAACTTACGGCATTAATATTCGGAGATACGATTTTTGGAATGAGCGTGACCCGAATACAAAACCGAATGCCCGAAAATTTTTATCAATCAGTTGTTAAGACTGGCTGATTAATTTCCATTTTGTGAGTCAGTAAAGATGATATAATTATGTTTCAGTATGGTCTTTATGGGTCATTCCTGGGCCCCTTTATCTACATATTCCTGGGAAGCTGTAAGGAGGTGGCAATTGGCCCGGCCGCTATAACGTCCCTGATGACGTACCAAACTGTGGCCAACAAAGGTTTCGGAGTGGAGCACGCTATTCTGTTAACCTTTCTAGTTGGAATCATTGAGCTGCTCATGGGACTGTTTGGATTAGGTGAGTGCCGTTTGTCTTCTCATAAACTCTTATTTAACTATAAAAAAAAACACACATCTAAGCACAACTGCAAGTTGGAACAGTCATACACCACCATTTATTTGCTGTTTTTCTGCCTCGGTAGCGTTAACGAAATGTTTAATATTGATTCTTGGTGAGTTTATTACACAAACCAATATTGGTTTGATCGGTTAGTTGGTTGAGCTGTCCAAAGCGTCAGATTCCCACCCAGGCGTCACAGGTTCAATCCCTTGGAAGCTATATTCTTTATCATTGCACAAGCAAACATGCTTATTATGATGGTAGTAGGAGCTTAAATAATGTCAGGTTACAAAAATATGGTGATCAGACAACTCAGAATGAAAACAACTCAACACCTCCTTTGAAATGTCATTTAAAGTGGTGAAAAAATATATAAAAAATTAGTTTAATAGGTTACGTTAGGTTGGGTTATGGGCTATTTTTCAATTAAAAAAATTCATAGCTTTTAATGACTTTTCAAAGAGGTGTTGAGTTGACTTGATTCTGAGTTGGGATTGAACCAAAAATATCCTAAATTATCCTTAAATTCGGTAATATTTGTCTTTCTTTTAGAAATAAAAACATTAATGAAATTAGAAACACGCAAACCAAAAGTACATTTAAAAGTAAAATCATTGATCACCTCAAATAAACATATCCATCACAAGTATTTAAAAACAGACTTACCTTTATACCTACTGTGTGTATATATGTAACCATGTACCTACTGCAATCTTCTTATATATATGTAACATACTTGAATTGTATATTTAAAGAAAAAAAATTATATTAACCTGCCATTTTCATAATATTACTACAAAATCTTAGATAACCACTCTGTAAATTGCCATCTCAACACAGGCGTTTCACACCTAGTGAGATAAGCAATACGTCATTTTATAACCAAATGTAATATGAAAATAATTAAATAAATAAAATAAATAAATAAATAAATTTCATGTACATTATTAAACACAATAATAGTAGTTCTGAACTTGACTTCACATCCAAAAACTTAATTGCTAATTTTCTCTTATTTATTCAATCAAAACCAAAATTTCCTCGGGAATTATAAGATTTGTAAGTATGTAGATACTTAAATACCTACATCTTTAATTATAAACTATATATTTTATGTAACATTTTTTTTATTCATTCAAAGAATTATAGAATTGGTTCAAAGAAACCTAACTCTCTCAGTGACAGGATGATATCATTATATTAAAGAAAATGCGAATAAGAAAATCCAAGTAAAAAACACGACGAATTCACATTTAAAAAAAAAAATTCTGATCCATTAAAACAGCTGAAAACGGAGACCTCTTAACCTCTCCAGCGGGACTCTCTTGACCCGCACCACAGTGGAAGGGATTTATACATCCGTTACTCCTCGACATACTAACCCCCACCCACCCCTCAAATCTTTTTCCTTCCCGGAATTCCTCTCCTTCCTTTCCTTTAAAAGACCCTCCACACAGCGTCCCCAAAGATGACGTAGGGAGAGGTTGTTTTCCTCAATTCCTCCCGTGTGAATGTAAAAAAAAAGTTTACCTTTTTATTTTATGATGCTAGCGACATCTTTATGATTTTATCAATAACATTAATTTGAATAATTATCTACTTTTAGGATTTATGATAGACTTTATATCGGGTCCGGTGTCATCAGGTTTTACTTCAGCCGTGGCGCTTGTGATCCTCACCTCGCAGGTTAAGGATATCCTGGCCATCCAGGTGCAAGGATCCACCTTCCTGCAGCAATGGCTGTCAATATTTAACGAGATCACAAACACCAAATTATGGGACGCAGTGCTGGGAATCATTTGCATTGTTGTGATTTTACTCATAAGGGTTAGTAAAAATTAAAAAATATATATTCATTCCATAGAATTTTTTTCCTTTCATAAACCATTTGACATTGATTTGAATATTGCGGTTTTGGTTACCATTGTGGAAAAATTATTGAACTTTTTCATTTTTGTTAAATAAAAAACATGTTGCCATCTCAATGTATGGAAAATGTCAGAAGCTGGATATAAGTATTGTTGTTCTAGAGTAGGTATTTGATCGAGCGGAGCGGACTCCATACGAACTCCGCTCGACTAGCAAAAGTTAATTGAATACAAGTGTTTCCGTCAAGAACGAGGTGAGCTGAGTGTACCGAATGGGTTAAAATAGGTTCGAACGAGTCCGCTCGTGCACACCATCGCCGACTAGTTTCTAGCAGCCTTCGCTCAAAAACTTTCGTCAATTCAGTTGCCTCGACTGCGTTTTTTGTCGAGATGGAGGTGTTTATTGAAGCCGTTTGCCAATTTTCGTGTTTATAAGATACAACTAGCAAAGAATGTTCCAATGTCGAAAAAAGGATGTGGTTTGGAAAACCATCATTGAGATGAAAATGCCAGAAATAAGAAAGTTTTCAAAAATTTAAAAATGTTTTTAATATTTTTAAAACTATTTTTTTTAAACTATTTAAGTTTAAAATTTTTATTGGAATTCTCTTTTTATAACTTTTAAAGGTTTTTCCCATCAATTTAATATATCATTGAAATAGAAGATAACACTAATAATCTAAACGAAAATATGAAGAAGAACAAGACACAGAAAAATAAAAAGATAACAGAAATAAATAGATTCCGTTATCTTTCTTATTTTTCTGTGTCTTGTTCTTTTTCACATTTTTGTTTAAAATTTTATTGTTATCTTTTTTTTTAAGTTTTGTAACTTAGGGGGCGCTAAAGTATTACGTAATGCAATTTTTGAAGACTTTTGACCCTCCCTCCCCCCCATGTAACGTGCCGTAATGTTTTTCTGTACCCCTCCCTCCCCCTCCCTCCCCCTCCCACCTAAACGTTACGTAACACCCAAGTGACAATTTTTACCTAAAAGTCACAATTAAGTTGCGCAAAGTACTGAAAAGTCGTTTAAAATTAAATAAAAATCCCCCTCCCGCCCCGGTAACGCATAGTAACGTTTTACAAGACCCCCCCCCCCCACCAAAGTGGGTACGTAATACTTGAACGGCCCCTTATCCAAAAATCTTCATTTTACATGCTTTTATAATTGTACATTATTAGCAAACATTTCTTCATTGCATGTGCGCAGTCAAAAATCATCCTCTGTTCACTTTGAGGGGGAGCATCAATGACTTGTTTTCAATGGAAGGGCAAAACTATTTCCCATTTTCCATTGACCTAGCTTCGCTCTTTTCACCTATCTTCTTAACAACTCTTTTTTGGTGAAAAGTCAAAGCTGTTTTGCTCCTCTTCCACCCCACTCAGCTCAACCCTTTTCCGCTTGCAGTGGAAAGCATGCTTAATAGCTGTTATTTTTATTTAAACTTTGTCAGGTTTTTAACCTGCAACCTCCTGGGCAAATTCAAACATACCTGACACTGACTGCTCTGTCAAAATAATAAGAAACTCCTGTGAAAAATATTATGGCTTTAAAAAATATGTTCAGCTCATGTAAAAAAAAAAAAAAGGCCAACCCTTCGAACTACGAATTCCAAAATGACGGACGTCGAACAGCTGATCCGGCGCCTTATCAGTTGCCTACCACTTCTTCGGTTTCCGTAATATTCATTTCGATTCGTGAAGCTAAAAAAATTATAATTTCAATCATTTTGTATACCACTTTCCCGTAATAAAATTGAAAAATACATATAATAATATAATAAATAAATAATTCCACCTAAATAATGTTTTTACTTATTGAATAGTTTCATAGCTTCTTCCATATAACTGTCATACAAAATGACAACACCTGTTGAAAATAAAAAAAACTTTTGGTGATTGATGACTTCACATGATTCACCATACATATGGTAGTTTTCGGCGATCTTGAAAAATTAAAACTTTGAAAATTATTTTAACTTTTAAAACTAACTCTAAAAATAAATATGCAGTTATTTAAGTTAGAAGGTCATTATTCATTTAAAAAAATTGGACTGAAGTTCCTTATTAAAGTTAATTTCAGCAAAAGTGACCTTCTTTATTTCTTACAAATTTATATAAATTAATAATATGGTTTTATTTTATTTACCACAGATAATTGGCATGATAAAAGTGGGTCCAGAGGAAGATGCATTGAAAACCAAATGCAACATTGTAGTCAACAAAGTGCTGTGGGCAGTCGGGGCCCTGAGAAATACCCTTGTCATTGTGTTGTGCGGCTTCATTGGATTTACTCTTACGCAAATTATGAGCGAACCGCCTATTCGAATGATAGGTAAGTCACAATTTTCATAATTTTATAAAAGTACTTCTTTGTGCAAGGAATCATTGAGGTGTTTATATGGAGTTAACGTCAGCATTCGAAATATGGTCAATAGTTTGGGACCAATAAGGGACTCCAGTGAAAAATATTATTGCTTTAAAAAAATATGTTCATATAGAACAGTGGTTCCCAACCTTTTTCTGGCCCGGGACCACTTGTACGTTTATTTTTTCGACAGGGACCACAAGCAGTGGCAAAGCGAGGGGGGGCGGCGCCCCGGGTTTCACCTATATCACCACTTAAGAAATTTTACTTTTTTTTTAAATTTTTTTTTTTTAAGAAAATGAAGATAATGTTTGTAGTTCTTTTAGTCGAAGTACGATACGGTTAAAAGTGACCGAATTCGATACGGGTTCCGTAGCTCAATCGGTAGAGCACTTGCCATGTAAGCAAAGGGTCCTGGGTTGGAGTCCCAGCGGAGCCAATATCTTTTTCTGTCTCCAGATTTTCAATTGAGTTTCGCTAATATTGTCTTCATTTAATTAAATAATAATTGTGTTTTTTTAGGTTATGTGCCTCCCGGCTTCCCCGAAGTGAAGCCTCCACCTTTTAGTTACGCAAAGAATGGTACAACTTTTGGTTTCTTTGAGATGTGCTCTGACCTTGGATCCGGCCTGATAGTAGTCCCACTGATTGGCCTTCTGGAAAACATTGCCATTTGCAAGGCTTTTGGTAAGTTGTCATTATTTATTTTATGTAGTAGGTACCCAAAATGGAAATCGTTCTATATGAAGCCATTTAATTCATTTTAAGTTAAATTTATCTATTGTTATTGCTTTAACCTTTTAACCTTTACTTTCCTGAAGATTAAAATTATGTATCACCTGAAGGGGGGGTTACTAGAGTCCCCCAAATATCACGGAGCGATCGTTTCTCTTAATATTCCTTTTACCCTTTCCTGTAATTTTACATATTAATTACTACCTACCGTTTTAAGCGATCATTACCCATCTTTACCCACCAGTCAATCATCAAATAATGCCAAAAGGTAAAAAGATAGTACAAAATCGGGGGTCAGGGGAGAGTAATTTTCATCAGAATTGGATAGATGTTAGTTAAAATTGTCTAAACTAGGAATAAGTGGTAAATTATTATGCTGGATTAGGAATTATTTATCAAAACGTGTACTAACTGTCTCTATTAAAGAACACTTGTCTTACGAATTTGAAGCAACTAGTGGTGTGCCTCAGGTTTCGCACCTTGGTCCAATATTGTTTATACTATTTATAAACGATGTCACTTCCATATTCTCTGATGTTAACATATTATTATTTGCTGATGACATGAAAATTTATAAAATCATTAAAAATATATACGACTGCTTGTCCCTTCAATCCAATTTTGTAAAATTCGCAGAATGGTGTACCATTAACAAACTTACACTTAACATTAAAAAATGTCAAATCATGAGTTTCTTTAGAATAAAAAACCCCATCAAATACAGTTATTCACTTAACAATCACAGTTTAATGTCAGTACCTGTAATAAGGGACCTCGGAATAACCTTCGACACTAAACTACTATTTATCAACCACATTGATATCATTACTAATAAAGCTATGAAAATGCTGGGTTTCATTCTAAGACTATGTAAAGATTTCAAAAACATTCATACATTTAAATTACTATATACAACTCTGGTTAGGAGTCATTTGGAATATAATTCCCCCATATGGAACCCTCTCTACAAAGCCACGCAAACTCCATTGAAAAAATCCAACGCAAATTTCTCCGATCAATTAATTTCAAATTAGGAATTCCCGCGGATGACATAAACTACGATTCTCTATTACAAAAAATGCGACTCTTATCGTTAAAAGATAGAAGAATACTCAATGATCTTATTTTTTTATTTAAAATAAACAATAACTGGTTTGACTCCCCTGAATTGGTATCGTTAATAAATTATCATGTACCTAGTAGAACAACTCGACTCAAAACACCTTATTATTGCAACAACACTCTCAGTAATGCAGAACAAAATTCAATAATACATCGTTTACACACTTTAGGTAATGAACTTGCTCATATCGATCATGCCAAAAGTCTGTCATCATACAAAAGATGCATTAGACAAAATTTATCTGCTAGTACTACATAATGAATAATAAGTATAATCATGTAACCATAATATTATGTCCTACCAGTATGCACTCTAATACCTATGGCTTAGAAACATATCATAGGTACCTATTTTTCATATCGCTTTGTATACTCCGTAATACCTTCCTTTTATTTATTATATATATTTTTTTAAATTTTGGTTATCTTCATTATTTGGCTCCTAAGAGCATTTCTTACTGTTTACTTGTCATACTTTTTTTTATATTTATAACTTTTGTACTTTATATTATTTACAAAGGTAACTTATAGTTTATATTATTTCCTGCCTTTCAACTTTTTATCTTAACTTTTTACTTTTACATTATACTTTATATTTTATAGTTTACACTTTTACTTTATACTTTCATTTTATACATCATAATTCTATCTTAAAAAATAGTAACAGAATAATTTTTATTTTTATTTTTAACTTTATGAGTAAAATCTCAAATTACAATATTTAATTAAATGAAGACAATATTAGCGAAACTCAATCGAAAACCTGGAGACAGAAAAATCAGAAAAAGATATTGGCACATCTGGAACTCGAACCCAGGACCCTTTGCAAAGGGTCGAGTCCCAGAGGTGCCATATCTTTTTCTGATTTTTCTGTCTCCAGATTTTTGGAATATATTTTTTTAAATGCATATCGTTTACTGAATAGTTTTTCTAGGATAACCTAAATTATAGAGTAAGTAAAAAAATAAGTATGTAAAAAATAACTTGGATATTGCACAAAACTCTTGTTTGTGGAAAATGTTTTACCCCCTCCAGTGTGGAAGGGTTTAATTTTTTATCTTTTATTGAGAATTTTTTAACATTAAAATGTTTTGAAGGCAATTTCTGTTTATTTTTTATTTTATTACCCTTTTTTTCAGATACATATTAATGTTCCAACGATGATAAGTATTTATTTCACGTAAGTGCCTAGTAATTACAAGTACCCAATCAATCAAGTAGGGACCACAAGAGCTCTAATCTTGAGAGAAAAAATAAGCTTGCACTTACTTAGTACTTTTGTCCTAAGTACTTTTGATAACATGCTGCCAAATAACTTGATAAATCTATTTATTGAAACATGTCATTGATCTCTTCGGCACCCATGCACAGCTGGGATAAACGCCAAATGCCTGCCTAATATTTATGTAAGATTGACATTAAATTTGCCACATTATAATGGGTCATTTCAATGAATTATTTTTTTGTTCAACAGCTGGATGTGGAATGATTTGCTGACCTCTGTGTTTCCATCCTACAACATCGGTCTCTTGACGCAGGTTCAATCCATCCTCTCAAAGAGACCCTGGACCTATAAAGTTTATATAAAATTAATATCTTAATTTTGACTTATTTTATTTCCTCAGCGAATGGCAAGACGATAGACGCCACCCAGGAGTTGATAGCCATCGGAGTGAGTAATATTGGCAGCTCCTTTGTGCAAGCATACCCATCCACTGGTTCTGTGCCAAGGTCAGCTGTCAATGCTGCTTCAGGAGTCCAAACCCCCTTTGGAGGACTGTATACAGGTAGGTCTAACTTACAGCCCTTTGAGATGTAACTTTTTTTGCAACATACACGACCATCATCCAAAAAAAAAATTTAACAATACATCGCTTGCACAGTTTAGGTAACGATTATGCTAATTTAAATCGTACTGGTATTTTGTCCTCATATAAAAGATGCATAAAACAAAAATTGTCTGCTACGTAATCATAATATATCATGTAACCGTAATATGTCTACTTGCACTCTAATATCAATGCATTAGAAAAACATCATAGGTATGTTGTAAAATTTATCATATCGACGGCAGAAAGTCTATTTGACATAACCAACATTTTGTCAATTTTCACTTTTTGATGCCATTTTACTTGAAAAAAAAAAACTGCGTCGATCTGTATACTCGAAGTTTATATAGGTATTATGAAAATTTGAAAGTTTACCCCCTTAAAAAACCACTGTTTTTTTGCGGAAATCCGACCATAAATTGACGTAAGTGATGGAAAATCCGATGTTTTTTTAATAAAATGCAGGTTACTCCCTTGAACCCGGGCGTATCCAATGTTTTAGTTTTTATTTACTATAAAAAATTATATGGTTACGTCAAATAGCCTTTCCATGTTTTAGGAAACATTTTCGCTTACGGCAAATGGCTGACTAAAGTTTTAAGTTTTATTTGGTTACATTAATCCTATTAGTTGGGTATACTTGGTCAAAGGTTGTGCTGCATCGAAAAGTTTTTAGTAACATCATTTTGTAAGTTTAAAAACTTTATTAAAAGTTGAATACTACCACAGATTTGAAGACTTTTATTTTGTGGAGAACGTTACACTATTTTAATCGAAAATGCGTCACGCTTAAATAGTAGGAAGAGTATTTTTTTTAAATTACGAGTTATCACTATTTAAATAGAGCCTAAAAAACAAAGAAAATGATGTGCATAACTCTATTTCTGAAAAAATTTCAGTTGCGAGCTGTCAACTTATTGCCATAGATATGAAAAAAACAGTTGTTAAAAGAATATTTCGCCGTACCTCCCATTACAAAATTTATTTTGTAATTTAAATTTGGTTACATCAACTAATTGTAAGTCTGATTCCCTTCGAAGAGGCTTACACCATCGTTTTAGGAGCTACAAATAACACAAAAGAGGTTACCCCTTTTGCCTTTCCGTAAATTGTTTGCACACCGAGCTTCTCGCACTAGATATTGTTGGTTACAGCCAAGCAATCGTAAAATTTTCACAAAAAAGATTGGATGTAACCACCAAAATGATATATTTTTTTAAATAATTATATCCTTTGCCCTTTGCTACGGATTGGAGCAAATGGTTCAGGAGCCTACAAGGGTTCCTGATGTCCAGACTCACCGTTCCAATCTGTTAGACCTGTTTTTAACTACTGTGCCACACGGTTACAGGATTGAAGTCACAGCGCCTTTAGGATCGTCCGACCACTGCTTGGTGACGACATCAATCCCTGTAAACTTCAGACCACCTAACGAGAGGCTGAAGAGAAAAGTGTGGCACTATAGGTCAGCAGATTGGTTCGGTCTGCGGGCACATTTTAATGCTTTTCCGTGGTCAGCTGTCTGTTTTCGGACTTCGGATCCCTCAAGATGTGCCCAGGAAATTGGTGAAGTCATCACATCTGCGATGGATGGCTTCATCCAATCTACTGTTAAGGAAACTGGTGTAGGCTCAAAGCCGTGGTTCAGTCGACAATGCGCTGAAGCAGTGCGACGAAAAAACGCGGCTTACCGAGCCTACAACACATCTAGAACTTCCGAAGACAGAACAGCTTACAACAAAATGGCAAAGGAAACCAAGAGATTCATAAATAGGTCAAAATTCGAGCACGACCAGCAGATCAGCAGAAAGCTGACTGCATGCCCGCATGGCAGCAGGCAATTCTGGTCGCTTGCGGGCTCAATAGGTCGCAATTTCTGCAAATCCAGTCTGCCACCTCTTACCAGACCTGACGGCTCACTAGCAAACACCGCCACCGAAAAGGCTAACTTACTAGGTAAAATGTTTGCGGATAACTCAACCCTCGATGACCAAGGTGCTGTCCCGACGTCGGTTCCTCACTGCGGTTTTCGTATGAAAAAGCTGAGGATCCGGCATCGGGAAGTACTCCATGTTTTACGAGGGCTTGATGTTAATAAAGCTAGTGGGCCTGACGGAATACCTGCCCTGGTACTGCAGAGGTGCGCTGCAGAAATAGCTCCAATTTTGACGAAGCTTTTTAAAATGTCCCTGAAGACTGGCTCTGTGCCCTCTGGTTGGAAAAAAGCGGTTATCCATCCTATTCCAAAGAAGGGTGACCGCTCCAACCCGGCCAACTACCGCCCCATAGCGATCACATCAGTTCTGTCTAAGGTGATGGAACGTGTGATCAACGACAAACTGCTCACATACCTCGAGAAGAACAAAATTATTAACGACCGTCAATACGGATTCCGGCGGAACCGCTCGTGCGGTGATCTTCTCGCGTATGTGACGCATGTTTGGGGGCGATGCCTGGAACGTTTCGGTGAGACCCAAACGGTTGCACTGGACATCTCCAAGGCTTTTGACCGGGTTTGGCACCGAGGACTTGTCAACAAACTGCATTCTTACGGACTTCCCGCATGCTTGTGTACGTGGATTGCCGACTTCTTGAGGGAGAGGTCGATTCAGACGGTAGTCGATGGTTTCACCTCTTCCTCACACTCGATAAATGCTGGCGTCCCGCAGGGATCGGTTCTGTCTCCGACTTTGTTTTTGTTGCACATCAACGACCTTTTGTCATGTGCACCAATTCACTGTTATGCGGATGACAGTACAGTTCATGATAGCTTTTTGTTTGACAAGCCCCCAAAGGGCTCACAAACTCCAACAGCTCGTAGGGCTTTGAAGCAAAGAATGGACGGTTACCTCGAGAGTGTTTTCTCTTGGGGTAAAAATAATCTCGTTGAATTTAATGTTTCAAAGACCCAATCTTGTCTGATTACGTCTAAAAGGGAACGAAATGAAAATCTAGTCTCTTTCAACGGAAGCAATCTTCCGAACAGGCCCTCCATTGATATGCTTGGTGTAACCCTAAGTGACCAGCTCAGGTATGGGGGCTCCATCGAAGCCAGAGTAAAGTTAGCCTCCCAAAAGTTGGGCGTACTGTACAGGGCCCGCAGATACTTTAATAGTACACAACTGCTAACCTTGTACAAATCACAAGTACGCCCCACGGTTGAATTTGGCAGCCATCTCTGGTCTGGAGCTCCAAAATACCTGAAAAATACCCTTGACTCTGTGCAGAAACGGGCGGTCCGTTTGATAGATTCTCCCATCTTAACAGACGGATTGCAATCTTTAGAGCACATGCGTCGGGTGGGAATGCTATCCTTGTTCTACCGGTATTACAATGGAAGATGCTCCGAGGAACTAGCATCATTGATTCCTTCGGCACCGGTGCATAGTCGGGAAACACGCCAAACGCGTGCCCAACATTTGTACACGGTTGACATTTGTCACATGAGAACGGGTCGTTTCTTCGACTCGTTCTTGTGTTCAACAGCTCGGCTGTGGAATGATTTGCCGGCCTCTGTGTTTCCTCCTTCCTACAACATGGGTCTCTTCAAGACCAATGTTCATTCCTTCCTCTCCTCAAAAGACCCTCCACACAGCATCCCAGATGACATAGGCCCTGAGGGAAATTGTTTTCCTCAGGGCCTCCTGTGTGGAGTTAATGTAAAAAAAAAAAAAAAATATATAGATCTAATTATATTGGTAGAAACATAAACATTATTCTGTTGTTCATTGTAAAAATCAACGAGGTAGGGTTTACCATTACTATTTTCTGAATTTCTTTTTTGTTTTTTCGACTTTCCCGAAAGTAGAGGATTTGCTGGCTACGTCAATTAGCCTTTCTGCCGATGATATGTATCACTTTTTTGCTTCCTTTTTTTTGGTTTTGCTCCTCTTTTAAGAGCATTTCTTCTTTTTATATTTGAAACTTTTTTGCTTTATTCTTTTTAAGATATCTTATAGTTTATATATTTTTACTTTATATTTATACCTCTTACTTTTTACTTACTACTTATTACTTTGACTCCTTACTTTTTACGCTTTTACTTTTCTTCTTCTCCGAGTCCCTCTGACTTTGGTGATCACTCTGGTAAATGTATTTCTATCTTGCGCTGCCCGGAATAGCTCCTCCACACTTCTAATACCGATCCACTCTCGTTCATTTCACAGCCTTTTACTTTTAACTTACGTTTTTACTTTTAACTTTACATTTATCCTGTTACATTCCCTATGTTGTCGTACTATTTATGTTAATGGCACATGTTGTGCCGTGTATGTTGAAATAAATAAATAAACTATCAGACACACTCACAAACCAACAGGATGCGTGATCTGAACAAGTTTGGAAGTACTGTTGAAAAGCCCAACTGGGCATAAAACCAATTTTTTTTAAATTAAACACATTCTCTCTAAATTTTTTGTAATCTTGGTTTTAACCACATTCACCTCAGGAATCTTATTTCTACAGCATTCTGTCTATTTTCATCCTTCCTCTGCCAGTTTCATACCTCACTCCCATACATCAGGGTTGGTATCATTATTATGGACTGCTAGCCTCTCTTCTTATTACAACATTAGTAGAGTTCCCCGCATTTCCCTTTGTTAACCTTCCTAACGAAAATGATATAGGTACATATATGTAATTCCTTGATTTTGCTGCTCTCTTGGACATATTATATTAATTACAATTTTGATGTTGAACAGGAATCCTGGTGATAATATCGCTGTTGTTCTTCACACCATATTTTGCCTACATCCCCAAGGCCTCCCTGGCCGCGGTCATCATCGCTGCTGTCATCTTCATGGTGGAATTTCACGTCATCAAGCCCATCTGGAAAATCAAAAGTAAGAATTCTTCTTAAGGCTTCACCCCATTGCTAAGGATCATCACCTCCCACTCCAATTGCCTTAATGAGCCAGGCTCCTCAATTCCTGTCATAGGCTGGACGGAGAGCTGTGGATACTGAATTCCGGATGCCAAATGCATTGGTAATCTTCCTCTTCTCCTCCTGCTAGTGACTATGAACTTCTCCAGGTTCGAGTTCTCAGATTGATGAGCAATGTGTCGAAATTGTCTTATGATTAAATACTTATAACAATTTTGAAAACCTATATATCACCATATCAACTCTTATTTGCAATAGGTAGATATCTACAATAATACCTACATGGTTCTTTGATAAAAATAATAATAATTCCACATAATATTCTCTTTCTAACCTCCAGCTTTTTCCTAACCTTACTTTTTTCCTTCCCTCCTAAACTGCATTTTCCCACCAATAATCAAACCTGTCAAAATCAACTCCTTTGTTTGTGTTGCACTTTAAAAATGGAATATGTACATTAAAAAAATTCAAGTTCAGTAAAATCTTGCAATAAAGTACTTACCCCAATTTCTGAAAACATTATTATTATTAATAATTAATGTTTTTTTCTTCAGAGACTGACCTGATCCCCGCCACCGGAACGTTTATATTTTGTCTAGTGTTTCCTTTGGAAATAGGAATTATTCTCGGCGTTGGACTTAACTTGCTGACTATACTCTACAACGCCGCTCGACCCAAGATTGTGGCAGAATCTCAAACCGTAAGTTCTTGCTTTCTTTTTTTTGTTGTTGTATTTCTTGGATATTAACTATTCGGTTTTAAATAGTTTTATTTCACAAAGTACATTTGTTACTTAATTTCTACCGATTGGGGAGGGTTTCTACTTTAGGGGGCATACATTAATTATGTGAGCTCAAAAGGGGTGCAGCAAAATCTCACATTACTTGAAAAGAATATACGAAGTGTCCCAATTTAATTCACCAAGGGAGGGGTGGGGGGGGGGGGAACTGCTCACGTAATTAATGTATGCCCCCTTACGTGTCATTTACCAGCTCTCTTAACCCCCGTTTGTTCCAATTGGTTTGCTTTTCGGAATAGATCTCATAGAAAGTTGTGTCTCCCTTACTCTCGTGGTTAGAAATATGATCTAAACGGTGTTAGAAAGAGAAAACATCATGCTTTATATTCAAATCTAAAAGTTAACCACAAAATAATTAAAATGCACACCTTTATGAAACGAAAGTTTCCGACCACAATTTAAAAAAAATATTATTCAACTTTGGGAATTTTTTATTAATTATTTTTACATTTCATGACAAAAAAATCTTGCCGACAATAATGTTAATACATAATACATATGCCTAATAAAATAATAAAAACACAAAAAAATATGTTTGTGTTTTTATTTTATTTTTTTCATCAGTAATTTTAGTTAGACAAAAGGTAAAGAGACCCATTTTTAACAATTTTTTTATGTTTGCATTAAAAAAAATAATATTTCAAAAATTATATGTTTATTTTGAATTACAATATTTGAAAGCATATTTCATCTTTCACCTTTCAAAAACAGTTTTTAGTTTTCCATTCCTTTCCATTTAGAAATATTTATAACACACAAAGCAGAAATATTTTGACCTTCCGACAAAATAGGACCGAGGCCTGAGGGGTTAGAACTAACTTTAAAATTATGCATTGAACTAACTTTAATATTATGGTGAGGGTAGTGGGAGTGGTGATTTTCGGGGAACAGTGGGAGGAGTCAACATAAAAGGAAACATGGTCAGCAATGGTGACTTACAGGGTGCTATTGTTTTGTCAACTAAATTGATTTTTTGATGTAATTTTTTTGTTTATTTCTAAGGTTTCTAAGGCACACAAATTAAAATATGTATATTTGAATTTTTAAACTTCGTTTTTTCTTTATTGAATTATAATGATTGATTAGCAAACTCGGAATAGTTATTATTTCGTAAAGAGAGTTATGTTCCCTGATTCTAGTTTGAAAATGTCCAGTAGTCATACCTACAATATGTGGATCATATTCTTGCTTTCTTTACTGATATCATTTGTAAAATAATTACTTGCCATAAAATGTGCCACCAATAACTGTCACAAAAACGATCCATCTTTTTATTAGAATCACCTCATCATGATCTTTACGACACTTACTCAGGGACATTTCTTCTGCATCCTGTCGATCCTTCATCCTTCTATCCATTGCCATAAATCAGGGACAGTAGCAAAACTCCGTTGCGCATTCATTAATCGATAAATAAACATGGTTATACTAGAGTCCTGGAGGAGGACAATATCTCATGGTGACTCCCGACCGGTGCCTCTTCTTCCCCTCCGTCAACTACATCCGGCGCGTCATCACCAAGCACTCCGTGGGACAGAGCCTCCCCATCGTGGTGGACTGCACATACGTGTACGGAGCGGACTACACGGCCGCCAAGGCCATAGAGTCCTTGGCCGTGGACTTCAAGGCCCGCGGTCAACCCCTGTTCTTCTTCAACGTGCGCCCCAGCGTCTGCGAGATGTTCGAAGGGCTCCGGCCAACAGAGTTTACCATCTTCTATAAGATTGAAGACATCGATGCACTGATTGCGGATGAATTTTCATTCAACGAGCCGAAAGAGATCACTTCGATCCATTGATGTGCAAATTTCAATAATGTATGTAATAGGCATTACTTTTTTATTGACGTGCCTTGGCACAGTTGCTTTGCAGATATTCAAATGTAATATTGTCATCAAATGGCCATTCAGCACTATTTTAATTTTTTTACATTTGAAAGGCCCCATTAAACACCGATTCTAGGTATGTTTCAGCTGTCTATCCAATTGTAATAAGCTGACAAGCTTAAACTACAGATAATTGTCCTCTTCTGCTGATCACAGTTTGTTCAAAAACTAAAATGGACTTAGAATCGGCATTTAACGGTAACTTTTCAACTGTCATAAAAAAAAATGGCGCTGAATGGCCATTTGACAACAATGTTACATTTGAATTTTTGTGAAACAACTGAGCATTTTAATTTTAATTTAACCTAAAACAATAGTCCAGCCAAAAGTGTTCAATGCTGCTTTATTATTGTTAAAAACATATTAATTATAGAACCTAGCTTTTAGGATCTGCTAATTAATGGCTTGTTCGCACTTGATAAGTAATTTAGTCGAGTAGCGAGTAATTCACGAACGGCGGAAAAGCATTACGGTCGAGTAGAGTAGATTAGAGTCGAGTAGAGTGAGTGAGCGGCGCGTTGAAAGATGACGGGCTGCAATGCTACAAAGTAAATGCCCTAATTAAGCTGATTGTAATGCTTATTTTAGAAGAGGTGGAAGAATAAATTAGTGAGATGAAAATAAATAAACTACGGACACGAAAAGAGATTAATATGTAGCAGCAAAAATATAGAATTTTAAAGTAGCATCTTCGCTCCAATGGGATGACATATCTGCGTCTACTAATGAATTCTACTAAAACGACGGATTCGCGCTTGTCAGTGCGCAGGGACGCATGGTGGGGGCACCAATTGCCCGAAAAATAGAACAAAATGGATCGACCCTACTAAAGTACTCTACTAAAATTGTGGTATTCGGGCGCGTTTAGTTATTAATATACTCGCTACCCGACTAAACTACTTGCCCGGTGCGAACAGATCTTAAGTACAACTAATTTCAATTTATGCTCTTGCTTCAGAATGTTACCGGAAGTAACTTTACCTCCGAACGACTGCAAAATGATTCAAGTGAAATTGATAAATATTCATAAATCACCTATCCAGAGAGGTTGATTTCTACGACAAGAAGTGTTGTTGCAATGCGGTTGTGTTATTATGTTTTGCCATTAGATAATACTATATTTAGTAGAATTCCTCAATAATACGTATTTAACATTTTCTTGCGGGTACTTAACACTATTGTACATTTATTTTTTCTAATTTCCAGTGTTAAAACTGCAATTGAAATATTTTTGTTTACTGAAATGGAAAAGCGTGTCTCGATAATTTGATATAGTTATGATATATAGTACAAATTAGGGCTCAAATTTAATTTTTATGGAAGAAGCATAAGTCATTTTGATAATCGAGTCCCTGTGACTGAACGTAATTAAAACAGGTGCCATAAAATCTTGGAGACTTACTTAAAATTTTAAATATTACTTACTAAAATTACGCAACCAACTTAAAACTTGAAATTATTAATCACTATGTATCACAATAAACTCTTTTGGGTGGGTACCCAACTGATTTTGTATGCTCACCGTACTTAAAATATTTTTTATTGTGATTTATTTATTTTTCAATTTTTTAGTATAATACAATCAGATTTCAAATGTTACGTACAAAAATAGTATTTGCAAGACAAATAATGTATTATGAATGTATCTACTAGGGGCGGTCGGTGACTTTTTGTACAAGGGATGATGGAGTATTTATATAATATCTATATAATGTGCCTGTGCACCTAATATCACATATAAAAGTCTATGGACTAGCCCACGAACAAGATGTAATTATCGACAAAAATAGAGAATCGGATTCGGCTATTCAAGACAACAAATAACTGTCCAAAGGTGGTAAGGCAAACAAATCTCTAATGGTACCAAGTCCTCTCGCTTCTGATAAGCTATTCTGTGCACTATGCCTTACTTCAACCATGGCAGGCTTGACTAAACGCTCATCAATATCAAAAATATCACTCGTTCTTGCATCGTGGATGCGGAATGAACGGAGCATCCACTGTTTTGCTGGTGTTGGTGAGTTTTCGCGACGTTCGAGCATTAAGAATGTATACACATTACATATGTATTTCGACCTGTTCCATTTGTCGTGTTAGTGTTGCTAGAAAAGAAGAGATGCACAGCATCCATAGTATTTGTGAACGGACCGTGCCTGGTATCTACATGTCTTAGATAAATGTACTTAACCCCTAAAGGTCCGTACCCTGCAATTGCAGCGTTGAAAAATCGTGCCTATGCACGGTACGAAGCACTGCAATTGCAGGGTCAGCCTTATGTATTCATTTTGTCTGCTGATATTACCGCTAAGTACCAGGTTAGTTAAAGAAAAAAAAATGTCACTTTATCTAGTATAGGGGCATACATTAATTACGTGAGCAGGTATTCTTCCAATCTAGACCCCCCCCCCCTTGGTGAGATAAATTTGGGCCACTGCGTATATTCTTTTCAAGTAACATGAGATTTTGCTGGACCCCCCCCCCCCCCTTTTGAGCTCACGTAATTAATGTACGCCCCCTATGGTGTTGTGTATGTGGTGCCTTTAACCAAAAAATGTTTTTATGTATTAAAGTTTCTTGCCGGCACCTACAGGTATATTATTTAAAATAATTTCTTATATAAATGTACTTAACATTTTGTTTCTAAAAATACCCTCACTCCATGTGCAATACATTGTATTTGATTACAATCTTTGTTTGTCTATTTTATGTAATATTATTATGTAAGCAAATAATTAGATAAGATACTTTGTTTACTGCATAATATTTTAGACCAGACTTACATGTTGACAAGACTGGTCTGCAAGATCTGATTTAGAAAAATGTGCCATTTGCATACAGCATATCATTTTTGCATGTTTGTACTTAACTTCTTAATCTAATAAATATATTTTATAAACAAAAAAAAGCGTTGTATCTCAGTACATATTTATTTATGTATGTGCTATTATAGATCTTAGGGTAATTACTACAACTAGGCAACTCTGAAATCAACTTTGTTGGAAAATTGAATTATATATCTTCAATTTGGTAGGCGGGTATGGGTACCGCCGCCCTGGGAACCATTTATTGGATGACCAACACCTCTGCCACAGGTCACCCCAAGTGGTTGGCTACGTTTGGTGACTTAGCAGGGGTGCCCGGGTTCTTGGGGTAATGTTTGTTCAAGTCTTGATGGCGGGTACGTCGGCCCACCTTCTGCGTGGCGGGCCGGATTGGGAGATGCTGGTTGAGGGAGACCCTTTACAACCGGTTACCGCTGTCCGGGCCGCTCGGTAGTACAGGGGCCCGACCCTCAGGCTCACGACTGAGGGTGGACTGCTCCATCAACGAGTGTAAAAACCCCGCCGCTGCTATTGTGCCGGTTCGTGACCGGAGGGGACCCAGCAGTAGCGTTTGGGGCGCATCGGGTGACCTCTCCAGCCGGACTCTCCCTATCCATCGCCTTGCACCGCAGTGGGTGGATTGGATTCATTCGTTCGTCACTCTTGGACACTCTGATCCCCAGCTTCCTACCCACCCCTCATACCTTTTCCTTCCCAGACCTCCCTCCCCCCACACCCCATCATAAAAATATTTAATAAAAATCATGACAACACAAACAACAAAAATTAACAGCATTACAGCGGCGAGTAGTAGGCGACCCCGGCGCAGGCCAAAAATGTTGGTGAATTACACCAACATTCGCGGCCTGCATACCAATTTGAACTCCGTCCACCACCACCTTTTTTCTCAACGCCCCAAGCTACTATTCCTGTCTGAAACGCAGATAGCCGAGCCTGTAGACGCCTCCTATCTGGACTGCCCGGGCTTCACCCTCGCAAGCAAGTTCAGACCTAAAGGAGGTGTCTGTCTCTATAGTCGAGCTGACGTCAACTGTGTGCGACTGTTGAATCTGGAAAACTCCAGATTCGACGTAATGTGGGTACGCGTCAATCTTGCCAGTACGGTAAGATTCTACGCGTGTTTATACCGCTCACCGAACCTTAGCGAATCAGACACGTCCGAGCTCTTCAAACATTTAAGCGACACTATTGATGACCTCTTGCCCCGCTACCCTATGGCAGAGTTTGTGGTCCTGGGGGACTTCAATGTTCATAACGAACCTTGGTTGAAGTTCTCAAGATCAACAGACTCGGCTGGACGCCAAGCGGAATCCTTTACCCTTTGCTACGGATTGGAGCAAATGGTTCAGGAGCCTACAAGGGTTCCTGATGTCCAGACTCACCGTTCCAATCTGTTAGACCTATTTTTAACTACTGTGCCACACGGTTACAGTATTGAAGTCACAGCGCCTTTAGGATCGTCCGACCACTGCCTGGTGACGACATCAATCCCTGTAAACTTCAGACCTCCAAACGAGAGGCTGAAGAGAAAAGTGTGGCACTATAGGTCAGCAGATTGGTTCGGTCTGCGGGCACATTTTAATGCTTTCCCGTGGTCAGCTGTCTGTTTTCGGACTTCGGATCCCTCAAGATGTGCCCAGGAAATTGGTGAGGTCATCACATCCGCGATGGATGGCTTCATCCAATCTACTGTTAAGGAAACTGGTGTGGGCTCAAAGCCGTGGTTCAGTCGACAATGTGCTGAAGCAGTGCGACGAAAAAACGCGGCTTACCGAGCCTACAACACATCTAGAACATCCGAAGACAGAACAGCTTACAACAAAATGGCAAAGGAAACCAAGAGAATCATAAATAGGTCAAAATTCGAGCACGACCAGCAGATCAGCAGAAAGCTGACTGCATGCCCGCATGGCAGCAGGCAATTCTGGTCGCTTGCGGGCTCAATAGGTCGCAATTTCTGCAAATCCAGTCTGCCACCTCTTACCAGACCTGACGGCTCACTAGCAAACACCGCCACCGAAAAGGCTAACTTACTAGGTAAAATGTTTGCGGATAACTCAACCCTCGATGACCAAGGTGCTGTCCCGACGTCGGTTCCTCACTGCGGTTTTCGTATGAAAAAGCTGAGGATCCGGCATCGGGAAGTATTTCATGTTTTACGAGGGCTTGATGTTAATAAAGCTAGTGGGCCTGACGGAATACCTGCCCTGGTACTGCAAAGGTGCGCTGCAGAAATAGCTCCAATTTTGACTAAGCTTTTTAAACTGTCCCTGAAGACTGGCTCTGTGCCCTCTGGTTGGAAAAAAGCGGTTATCCATCCTATTCCAAAGAAGGGTGACCGCTCCAACCCGGCCAACTACCGCCCCATAGCGATCACATCAGTTCTGTCTAAGGTGATGGAACGTGTGATCAACGACAAACTGCTCACATACCTCGAGAAGAACAAAATTATTAACGACCGTCAATACGGATTCCGGCGGAACCGCTCGTGCGGTGATCTTCTCGCGTATGTGACGCATGTTTGGGGGCGATGCCTGGAACGTTTCGGTGAGACCCAAACGGTTGCACTGGACATATCCAAGGCCTTTGACCGGGTTTGGCACCGAGGACTTGTCAAAAAACTGCATTCTTACGGACTTCCCGCATCCTTGTGTACGTGGATTGCCGACTTCTTGAGGGAGAGGTCGATTCAGACGGTAGTCGATGGTTTCACCTCTTCCTCTCACTCGATAAATGCTGGCGTCCCGCAGGGATCGGTTCTGTCTGTTCAAAATTGATAGGGGTCCTTTTAAATAAAATAATTATCCTTGCAAAAAACTTCACTGTTTATTTCACTTGGACATGTTATAAATGTATTATAATACGGTGTCAATACACCGGGCCAAACACTGGCAGTTGTTTACTGTTAAAACTTGCGTTGGGAAGAAGCGATAATAATGGGATGCTAGCACTTTTATAATGTACAAACCTGCACACATTTAAAGAATCTACGATTATACTAATGTCAATTCGAAAGCATCTACAAAAAAATGGCTTCCTCCATAGTATGTACTTGGTAGTTAAAACAGGCTGCGAACACTCAGCGTCCAGCCAAGCCTCGCACCATTCGAAATATCAACGTCTGGGAGCTTGCTCAAGCAACCCATAGGTGCTGGTAGTATCTCAATTTTTAACATAGCTTCCGCCTCGGGGTTACTAAATCGCCCATACCGATTTAGGAACCCTTCAAGAAAACATAACAAAAACAGGGGAAGACAATCAAGGCAAAAGCAAAAAACACAAATCCTAACTCTAAATACCGTACAAATACTAACAAATAATTTTACCTATTATAAATTAGCAGCCAAAACTAAGTAATCCTGCACTGCTTGTTATACTATTATTTAAAAATGTACATTCACAAGTTGAATTTTAAGGTGATTAACCTAAACTAATTACATAAACTTAAATTAACAAAAAATTTTTTTTACATATTTAAATAATAACTTAACACAAAATACTATTATAATAGAACACAACCTAACACAAAATAATATTATAATAAAACCCAACCCAACACAACACAATTGTCTTTTTTTTCAAGTCCATTGGTTAGGATCTTCTCCGGGTGCAGTCCACGATATAAGCACCACAGCGCGGGGTGCAATCAATCATCAATTTATAGGTTGTCATGTTGTTCCTGGGATTGGTATCTTTAAAGGGTCTTTTTTTAAATATTTTCACCCTAAAAAGTTTCATCATGGTCGTCCGGGGAGTCCGGACTGACGGAAGGGTCCGGGGCGTCCGTCACAGGTTCAGCTTCCGGGTCCAGAGGCATTAGACATATCTTTGTGATAGGCCTGACAAAGATTCCTTGAGGGGTTTTCAGGGTAACCACTCGCACTACACCATCCGCGCCGGGATGTGTAGATATAACTCGCGCCATTTTCCATAATGGTGGAGGTAGATTATCTTCCTTCAGAATAACCAGATCATCCTTTTGCAGTGCCCGTTGATTACTGGTTTGCCATTTCGTCCTTTTTTGTAGCTCCATCAAGTACTCTCGCTTCCATCTATACCAAAAGGATAACATTAGCGCATGGATTCTCTGATATTGGGTCAGCCTGTTGTCTGGTATGGCTCGGACATCTCTCTCCGGAATGATAGAGGATTTAGTGCCTATGAGGAAATGGTTTGGGGTGAGGGGTTGGTAATCGTGGATGTCATCAGACAAGGAAGTCAATGGACGGGAATTTAGACAGGCCTCAATCTGACAAATTAAGGTATACAAAAGTTCAAAGGTTAAAGCAGAATTACTAGTGACTCTATACAAATGAAACTTTGCTGACTTGACCGCAGCTTCCCACAGCCCTCCCTGACTAGGGGCTCGAGGGGTTATGAACCTCCACTCAATACCTCTGTTAGCTAAATAATTTTGAATCTTGTCGTTGTTCTCTCTCAAACTGGTATACAGCTCCTTGAGCCTATTACTGGCCCCCCGAAAGTTGCTAGCGTTATCGGAAAAGATCTTATCAGGTTCTCCCCTACGGGATATAAATCTCTTTAAACTGTTCAAAAAAGCATTGCTAGATAAATCCGAAACTAATTCCAAATGAACCGCCTTTGTGGAAAAACAAACAAAAATACATAAATACGATTTCACGAGTGGAGCTCTCCTCAGTGGCCCACTTTTGGTTGGAATCGGTCCAGCAAAATCGACTCCCGTGATAGCAAAAGGTCGGCTCGGTGTGATTCTTTCGCTCGGTAAGCTTCCCATGATCTGGTTACCAATACGAGGATTACACCTAAAACACACAATACACTTATGTAATATCTTTTTAACAGTATTTTTCCCAAAAATAGGCCAAAACCTTAATCTTATTTCAGCTAATAGCGCTTGAGGTCCTGCGTGTAAGTTTACATAATGATAGTGACGTATAATCAATTCGGTTAGCTTATGTTTAGCTGGCAATATAATTGGATGTCTTTGTTGGTACGATAGGTGTGTAGCTAAATGTAATCTACCGCCCACATATATAAGACCATCACATAAAAAGGGATGAAGAGATTTTAAGTTACTATTTTTGTTGACATTTCCCTGGTTTTTTAATGTCTTCAACTCCTTTTGAAAGGCATGTGCCTGAGCTGATTTCAGTAGACAATTCAAACTTGCTTCTAGTTCAGCTACACTTAAATTACCTGAAATTTTACTTTTAATATTTCTGCAGTTATTCACAAACCGCAGTACATATGCTGTAACCCTTTTCAATTTGATAAATGAGGAAAATTTTCCAAATATTTCCCATTCTTGAATATCAGTAGATAAAAGAATATTTTTACTCTTGAGCTCCGGAGGGTTTGAACAGGAAATGTTCGATATAGGCCAATCGTTGACTCCGTCGGTCAACCAATTGGGTCCATTCCACCATATTGTAGAATTTATCAGTTTATCCGCCGTAGCTCCTCTTGAAAGTATATCCGCTGCATTGTCGGATGATGATACGTGTCTCCATTGATCTGGATCACTCAGTTCTTGTATTTCGGCTACTCGATTAGCCACGAAAGTGCTCCAACGAGTAGGTTGACCTTTCAGCCAACACAGCGCTATCGTAGAGTCACACCAATAATATGTGTTGATCTTCATTATATTTAATGCTTGTTTTATAGTTTTCATTAATTTTGCCAGTAGTACAGCACTACATAGCTCCAACTTAGGCAGTGAAATAGACTTCAATGGTGCTACCCTTGATTTGGATGTTATTAAGTGTGAATGCCACTTACCGCTGTGGTCCATTGACACCATATAGATACAGGCTCCGAAAGCCTTCTCAGACGAATCGCAAAAACCGTGTAGCTGTAGCTCTTTTGCTTGCTTGCAAATAATTTTTCTTGGTATTTTCAACACATTTAGCTGAATTAAATCTTGCAGGTAGGTCCTCCAGGGTGCTAATATTTCATTAGGTAACTGATCATCCCATGCTGCTTTGGACTGCCACAGCCTTTGCATTATCAATTTGGCTATGACTATTATCGGCCCTAGGAGTCCCAATGGATCGAAGGTTGATGCGATGCAAGACAATATCTCTCGTTTGCTCTCGGTTGGACCTGATGGCTTCATTATTACATAAGAAAAGTAATCAGATTCATTGTTCCATGTTAATCCTAATATTTTCTCAGTCTTTGGATTGTCAGTAATAATTTTGTCGGAATCGCCTGAATCGGCACACTTAGCTTGGCCCGACTCGGCTGACAATTCCAACGCATTGGACCTCCACTTCCTCAACGTCATCCCCGCAGATGACAAGATGCTGATTAATTCTTCTTTTAACTTTTTACAGGATTCCAGCTCATCTGCTCCCGTTAACAAGTCATCCATATAGAAGTCATTTTCTATGACCTGACTAGCTCTAGGAAAAATTAAATTATTATCCATACCAATTTGCTTTAAGCATCTCGTGGCTAAGAAGGAGGAAGGTGCCAGTCCATAAGTCACAGTCTTCAGACGATAATGCTTGAGCACATCCTGTGGCGACTCGCGCCATACTATCTTCTGTAGGTCCAGGTCATCTTCACACATGTTAATCTGGCGGTACATCTTCTCGATGTCGGCAGTCATGACTATTTGATGTTTCCTGAAATGCAATAGTTGGTTATATAGATCCTTTTGTATAACAGGTCCTGTCATCAAGGCTTCATTGAGGGAAATTCCATTTGAGGTTTTGGCGGAGCCGTCAAAAACGACCCTCACTTTAGTAGTAGTGCTGGATTCTTTCACTACAGCGTGATGCGGTAAAAAATAGGAGTCACGATCCCCTTTTGACTGGTCACACATCTCCATGTGTCCCAATTCTTCATATTCACGCATGAATTTTACATATTGTGTCTTTAACTCGGGATGTGACACAAATTTTCTTTCTATGTTTTTAAATCTTTTTTCGGCAGTGAGCAATGAGTTTCCCAATTGATCAATGCATGCCCGACGCGGTGAACTTACTACATATCTACCGTCATCTTCTCTAGTATGAGTACTTACAAAACTGGCTTCGCAAGCCTTTTCTTCTTGAGTTTGAATTTTAGTGGAATTAATCTCTTCCAATTTCCAAAATTTTTCTATTTGATGACTCAACTTATTTATAGATAAACTGCAAAAATCTGATACAGGCCTTTGTTTGGGGTACACGTTGATAGGACCGGACACAATCCATCCCAGTTGCGTACGTTGAAGCGTTGGTCCTGACTCGAGTTTCAATCTATCGTTGTTTAGCATCTCCCAGAAGCTCTCCGCGCCCAACAGGATGTCGATGGGTGCAGCTATATTGAAGTTCGGGTCTGCCAGCTCCAGTCCTGGTGGTATTTTGAACTCTTTTTTCGCCATTGTCACTTGTGGTAAATTGGTTGTAATTTCCTGTAAAATCAGACATGATATTTCGCGTTTATAATCCGTATTAAGCGAAGTCATCTCCACTGAAATTCTCTTTTTTATGTGTGTGATATTATTATGGATCCCAGACACGGGTTTGTTTATCCATTCACATGGTAAATTTAATTTAATAGCAAATTCAGCTCTCATAAAATTACTCTGCGCACCAGAGTCAATCAGGGCGCGAGCTTTAAACATTTTATTGTTGGCCCCCACAATTCCTATGTAGGCGGTTGACAATAATATTATTTTTTCTGCCTTTTCCGATGCAGAAAAATTCGACACTATAACCTCGTTATTAGCATCCATATTTGAGGTCTCCGGCGGAGGTACCTCCTTGTGTAATAGAGTATTGTGGCTATACTTGCCACAAATTTTGCAGGTTAGGTTTGTCTTGCAACTCTGTGCCTGATGACCCAACCTCAAACATTTAAAACACGCCCGGATTGATTTCGTAGCATCAATCCTATCCTGTAATTTTAATTTTAGAAATTTTTTGCAAAAATAAATTTGATGACCTTTATCATTACAATAAATGCAGTTGTTTGCCTTTATTGCCAAGAATACCGATGAATCTTTTTTGTTATTATTGTTGCCTATTTGAATTTTATGTAGGTTAGAAGATTTTTTCTCTGAAGCATTCATAAGCTCCAATACTTGTGCCCTAGCAGATAAACATTTTATGAATTCCTTTAATGTAGGTAATTCACCTTGCAATGTATATTGTTCCCAATTTCTCCGGGTAGCTATATCCAATTTATTTGAAATTATGTAAATAATCAAAGGATCCCAATGATCTACTTTAACTCCGATGTTTTGTAACGCTTTCAAATTGACATTAGTTTCATCAATTAAATACCTTAATGCTACAGGCTCTTCATGTTTCATATCCTTTAATTGAAATAGAGTTTGGATATGTTTATGTACGGTAGCCCTGAGATTCGCAAATCTGTCGTGCAACAATTCCCAAGCCGATAGGTAGTTTAATTCCGAAACTTCTAGATTACTAATTATTTTCAATGCGTTCCCTTTCAGCGCAGATTGTAAGTAAAAGAATTTTTGGACGTTGCTCAAGGAACTGTTATTATGAACCAAAGTTTTAAAGGTTTCAACGAAATTTACCCAATCTTTTTGATTCCCATCGAATTCTCTCAATTGGAGAGTTGGGAGTTTGATGTCGACTCTACCCTCGTTAATTGAGTCCATCGCCCCTTTAGCAGTAGCAAGGACTGAAAAATATTGATTTTCAAACGTCTCGCGCTGAATAGAATTTTCCAGTTCCTCATCCGATAAAATTTCAATTTCGTCCTGTATAGATTCGAATTGATCTAACAATGGCTTTATTCGGTCGTACCTCAGTTTAATTTCAATCGCGGACAAGGAGTTTATAGAATCCGCGAAACGCGTCAATTTCCCTTTAATCACGCCTCTCTTGGCTATTAAAGATTTGATCTTATCCATTTTGTGTACAAATACCTTTTCGTAGCTTAATCCCTGATAAAATGTGTTCCGACAATGCGTATTTATTTATTTGAGAAGCTACCCGCCTGAAAGACAACAACGACAATATTCCTGGCAATTATTAATTGAGAACCTAATGTTCAATCAATTGAAAATCATGAGTTGCATAAAATCTTTACGTGGGTAGTGATTTTATTTTTTACAATACAATATTTATGGGATTAATCTTGTTAAAAAACTACGAATGAGTTCTGTATGGATGTTAAAGAATGGGTATGGGTGGGAAGGCACTAAAAACTTATCTCATTTCCGATGTGAATCCAGTCTTCCTTTGTTCATCTTTGTGATTCCGGTAATTGTAATATTGGTCATCTGTATTAATTGGCAGCTGGTTCTTGTTTTTTTTTATATTATTATTGCAGTCCTCTGATTGCAATCCGGATCGTAAGGCCCATGTTCAAAATTGATAGGGGTCCTTTTAAATAAAATAATTATCCTTGCAAAAAACTTCACTGTTTATTTCACTTGGACATGTTATAAATGTATTATAATACGGTGTCAATACACCGGGCCAAACACTGGCAGTTGTTTACTGTTAAAACTTGCGTTGGGAAGAAGCGATAATAATGGGATGCTAGCACTTTTATAATGTACAAACCTGCACACATTTAAAGAATCTACGATTATACTAATGTCAATTCGAAAGCATCTACAAAAAAATGGCTTCCTCCATAGTATGTACTTGGTAGTTAAAACAGGCTGCGAACACTCAGCGTCCAGCCAAGCCTCGCACCATTCGAAATATCAACGTCTGGGAGCTTGCTCAAGCAACCCATAGGTGCTGGTAGTATCTCAATTTTTAACACTGTCTCCAACTCTGTTTTTGTTGCACATCAACGACCTTTTGTCATGTGCACCAATTCACTGTTACGCGGATGACAGTACAGTTCATGATAGCTTTTTGTTTGACAAGCCCCCAAAGGGCTCACAAACTCCAACAGCTCGTAAGGCTTTGAAGCAAAGAATGGACGGTTACCTCGAGAGTGTTTTCTCTTGGGGTGAAAATAATCTCGTTGAATTTAATGTTTCAAAGACCCAATCTTGTCTGATTATGTCTAAAAGGGATCGCAATGAAAATCTAGTCTCTTTCAATGGAAGCAATCTTCCGAACAGGCCCTCCATTGATATGCTTGGTGTAACCCTAAGTGACCAGCTCAGGTATGGGGGCTCCATCGAAGCCAGAGTAAAGTTAGCCTCCCAAAAACTGGGCGTACTGTACAGGGCCCGCAGATACTTTAATAGTACACAACTGCTAACCCTGTACAAATCGCAAGTGCACCCCACGGTTGAATTTGGCAGCCACCTCTGGTCTGGAGCTCCAAAATACCTGAAAAATACCCTCGACTCTGTGCAGAAACGGGCGGTCCGTTTAATAGATTCTCCCATCTTAACAGACGGATTGCAATCTTTAGAGCACAGGCATCGGGTGGGAATGCTATCCTTGTTCTACCGGTATTACAATGGAAGATGCTCCGAGGAACTAGCATCATTGATCCCTTCGGCACCGGTGCATAGTCGGGAAACACGCCAAACGCGTGCCCAACATTTGTACACAGTTGACGTTTGTCACATGAGAACGGGTCGTTTCTTCGACTCGTTCTTGTGTTCAACAGCTAGGCTGTGGAATGATTTGCCGGCCTCTGTGTTTCCTCCTTCCTACAACATGGGTCTCTTCAAGACCAATGTTCATTCCTTCCTCTCCTCAAAGAGACCCTCCACACAGCATCCCAGATGACATAGGCCCTGAGGGAAATTATTTTCCTCAGGGCCTCCTGTGTGGAGTTAATGTAAAAAAAAAAAAAAAGATTAATCGGTTGTTGTACATTTATACTGATAAGTATTGTTAAATCGTAGATGTTGGGAACCGTAATACTTGTATTTTGGAAATGAGAAAATTTCTGATCATTTTTTAAAGTATTTATTTACAACTAGCTGGTTCCCGGCATGCGTCGCAACTAGGAAATGCAATCCCGCAAGACCATGTCAATCCAGGTATTTGCGGGACTGAACAATCTTAGTCCCGCTGGATCCAGGTATTGGGTTATCTAAGTCCACCGGGATTGGGCTAATCCCGGTGGACTTAGATATCTAATCAATCGTATAATAAAGACCTAATACCTCAATCTACCAACATTTTTTTTAGAGTTTTAAATTTATATCTAATCAAACAAGTTCTTTGGGACATTTTAAATGGTTTTGACACGTACCTTTGCTCCGTTAGCAAAGAAATTCCGTATGCATGAGCTGTCATCATCATTTCAGGGTCCTGCGTGGGATAAAAAGAAAGCTACTATCTGATGTAAATGAAAGAACTCACATTAAACAAAATGTACTTGTTATTATTGACAAGCAAAAACATAATCTACATAAATACCTTTGTAAACTCAAAAAAATGTAGAGAGAGAGAGAGAGAGAGAGATAATTCAGTTATTTTAGTAGAATCTACTCCAAATGATCATTCGTAGCTTGCGATAGTTAATATGGCGCACCTCTTCCAACCTCAGCGACAAGGGCTCCAGATAGCTGGAGAAGAGCCCCAGAGCTGCCGCTTCGCATGCCCATGACACCGTGAAGGAGCCGAGATTCCAGGCCACCCACAAAGGCCCGCTGATCACAATGCGTCCGATGACCAGCTCTGAGCATTGAAAGGATATAACCCGCAGTTCTAGACTGTTTATGTCATTTAAGAAGCGCCTGCAATCTTCATCAAAGTTGTCCATGGTGATATTGGATTGTACGTGGCTGTAAACACGCCCAACCAAAACATCAATTTATCAAGCTGTGATCAGTAAATCCCGATGGCTATTTCTCGGTGGGTTGTTTGCCGCGTCATTACGAGCGTCAAGCAATATTTCTTCACAGCACTAATTTGAAGGTGTAGTCGCATAATATTGCAAATTTACACAATCATTTACGAGTATAAAAACTCCTTACAAATCAAACTTACGACCAATCCATTGTTATGTCATGACATGGCCCTTATAACAGTTTTTTTTCTTTTCTTAAAACAATCGAGAAACGTTCCAGGCAACTTGAATATGTTCTCAGTCGTTCCAACGGCACGCCGAAATTAATAATACTCATTCTGAGCAAGTAGGTAGGTACCGACTGAATAACTACCATGAAAATAATTACATTACAGTTTATTAATATACCTTTAGTTAGACATAGGTAAAGTAAATTGACAAAGAATAAGATAAGACATAAATTTACATAACTTAAATTTAAATAATAACGTTCACGTTCATACGATAAACAATATTCTTGTACAATAAGCATTATAAGTTTAAAAAGTTAAAGTATTAATTGCGTCGTCTGATAAACGGCTTCTGATATTGGACATAAGCAAACGTCGTGCCCGTAGTGCCCCCCGAGCCCTCCGCGTCCCCCGCGCCCGGACCGTCAGACACAACATCAGGCAGAATTACCCGCTCGCAGACTAAAGGGTCAAGTTCTACCAAAATCCATACTGCCCCAAAGAGCAAGGAGAAAGGGACAAAAATTCCTGCTAGCCAAAGGGACGTCCAGCAACCAGAAGCATCCACGTCTTCGACTGGAAGCTCTGACGGCCATACACCTACATCAGCAAAGGAGTCACAGCCTTCGAGCAAACCGACCTCGGCAGGGCCATCACGCCCAGCGGATCGCGACCAACAGTGGACTGTTGTTGGTCGTAAAAAACGACCCGCTTCTGTAATAGGTAACTTAAAGGAGCAAGCTACCCATACCTATTTCCACCTGTACCCGCTACATCCTGAAACCTCGATAAACGATTTAACCTCGTATCTTCAGTCAATTGTAAGTACCGCCTCATTTAAAGTCTCTAAAATTAAATCAAAGGGAGAATATGCCTCATTTAAGTTAGGAATCCCAAATTCCGTGAAAACCGAAGTTCTAAAACCGGAACATTGGCCCAAATATTCATACCTTAAAGAATGGAAAAATAAAATTAATGCACCGCGGCTTCCAGGTTTAAAACCCAGTTGACTTGCGGATAATTTACATTTTTTTTATCAAAATGTTAGAGGACTAAAGAGTAAATGTTCCTCATTTTACTCTAATGTTTTGATAAACAATTATGATGTGATTGGACTCACTGAGACGTGGTTAAACTCAAGTGTGTTCAACCCAGAGCTCTTCGATGACAGCTTCAAAGTATTTAGAAAAGACAGAGACAGTGGAAGTGGCCGTAGACAGGGAGGAGGCTGTCTATTAGCCGTAAAGAGTGCGAATGGCCTTATTAAGGTAGAGCACTTACCTGCTCTGGAAACTGTCAACGAGGACTTGTGGGTCAAAATTACATACAAATCGTGTGTAACTTTTATATGTATAGTTTATTTTCCACCTGCATCTCACTTTGAAACATATAAATTATTTTTTGATACAATACAACGAAATGTAGATGTTATTGGTGGAAAGAATGTAATTGTTCTCGGAGATTTCAATATGCACTCCGCAAGAGGTTCCGTAGAAATGGAAAACGACCTTAATTTTCTATGCGCCGTTTTTGGTCTCTCCCAATATAATAACATTCAAAACATAAACTTAAGAGTTTTAGATTTAATTTTATGCAACAAATCCATAAATGTTATTCATTGCAATTCTCCCCTTGTTACCGAAGATAAACATCACCCTGCACTAGAATTTATTTTCTCATGCAAAAAAAACATTAAAATTACAAACATTCCAAAGAATGACAAGAATGCTTTGCGTGGATGGAATTTTGGGCAGGGCGATGTTTATGAACTGTACAATATGATGAGCCAACTAGATTGGCAAGAACTATACTATTTTAGCACTATAAATGAGGCGGTACATCATTTTTATGCTTGTATTCACAATATTTTTGATTCCTGTTTCTCTAGGAAACCTCCCAGTAGAGGTGGTCGTCGATATCCGAAGTGGTTCTGTCAAGATACCATCGCGAGCATTAGGAAGAAACATGCTCTCCATAAAAAATGGAAGGCTACCGGCTGTCAACGTGACTATGATTTGTTCAGTGTGCATAGAGCCGTGGTTAGATGCAATATACGCACTGCTTTCAAATTATATGTAAATTCCATTGAACACGATATCAAGCATGATCCCAACATGTTTTGGGACTACGTCAAATCGCTGAGAAAAGATGGTGATATCCAAGACACCATGACGCATCGTGATCGGGAAGTTCGTGGAGTAGACGTAGCTAACGCTTTTGCAACACACTTCCAATCCGTGTATAGTAATGAGTCTCCATTACTAGATACAAATCTTGCTGCCAAGTTGAATATAAAGGGAGCCCAGAATATCGATATTAATCAAATTGATGAATCAGATATAGAAACTTCCATTAGAAAAATGAAAAATACATATTCACTTGGTCCAGATTTTCTTCCAGTATTCTTCTTTAAAGGTTGTGCCGAGTTTTTAAAAAAGCCACTTAGTTTCTTATTTAATCTTTCCCTGGAAACCGGTGTATTTCCTGATTCCTGGAAAATTTCGAAGATTTGTCCGATTTTTAAAAGCGGTACAAAGACCTCTGTAGAAAATTTTAGGCCAGTAGCAATACTATCTGCACCGGCCAAACTGTTCGAATCGATTATTCATAAATACACACTGCCACAAGTGGAGCCGTACTTAATTTCAGAACAGCACGGATTTAGAAAAGGTCGATCTACAGAAACCAACTTATTAGTGTTTACTGATTACGTATCAAAATCTTTAGATAAAGGCCATCAGGTAGACTGTTCATATAACGACTTTTCAAAAGCCTTCGATACTGTTAATCACGACGTCTTACTCAATAAACTGGCTGAAATAGGATTCTCCATGAGACTACTCACCTTTTTTGCTAGCTATCTTGCAGACAGGAAACAGTTTGTTTCTCATGGAGTATTCCAGTCTATTCTATTTTTTGTACGATCAGGAGTACCCCAAGGTTCTAATTTAGGCCCACTCCTTTTTTCCATATTTATTAATGATATTTCAGAAGTAATTCTGCACTCCAGGTTTCTTCTTTTTGCTGATGACCTGAAACTATTCTTAGAAATACTAACTCTAGAAGACTGCAAACGACTCCAGTCAGATATTGATAGAATTATTGACTGGAGTAAAAGAAATCGGATTGAGTTCAATATATCTAAATGTTTAATTTTGTCATTCACTAGGGCGTGTCATACCTGGTATTACCGGTATACGATGGATGCCCGAAGTCTAAAACGTGTCTCCACCATGAAGGACCTTGGAATCATGTTTGATAGTAGACTGACATTTCATACTCATATTCAGATGGTTTGTAGCACTTCATTGAGAATGCTGGGCTTTATTCTGCGTACTGCAAGGAATTTTAGAGATACCCGGGTTCTCATAATCCTATTCAATTCCCTAGTAAGGAGTAGACTTGAAAGTGGGTCAGTAATTTGGAGTCCGCACCAAGTAAAATATTCCCTCATGTTGGAGAGAGTTCAGAAAAAATTTCTGAGATTTCTGTACATGAGCTCTATCCTACTGACTTTCTTTTGGGTATGCTCGGAATGAACCATCTACGAGTCAGAAGGGATGTACACATTGCTACGCATTTCTTCAAATTGATTCGCGGATGGTTTGAAAACTCAGCTATCTTGGAGAGCATTCATTTCTATGTTCCCGATGGTTATCTTCGCCACCGACAGCATAGGCTGTTCTATCTTCCGGCCTGCAGGACTAACTTGCCAATGGTCATGCCGGTCGGGAGAGCAATCTTGCTGTTGAATAGAATCAATTCGGATATCGACATATTTAGCGTTAGTGAAGCTGCTTTTAAAAGGCAAGCTCTATTAATGCTTGTATAGTTTTTAGCCTACCATTCTACCATTTATGTTTAATGTAATAATGTTACAATTGTATTTTAAAAACACATTAAAATTTTTAATTTTGTAATGTTTTTGAAAGAATAAATAAATAATTTGAAAAATTTGAAATTTGAATTTTGAAAATAAGATAGCCAGCGGCTGAAAAAGCTAGTTCAGCTTCCACGCTGGTTGGCACAATAATCATTATCGAAGGTATATGCCTTTTAATCCATCGGACTCGAAGTAATTCATTTCCTTCTTTATCAAAACCTCTGCCGCGCGCAGAGTAACACGTATGAACTACGCCTCTCTGTAATCCTGCCAGTCCAGCGGGATCCTGCAAAATTTTCGACTGAGATTAGTCCCGCAAAATGTCTGCGGGATCTCGGTATTTCGGGATCCCGGGATTGCATTCCCTAGTCGCAACCATATTCAAAGAAATAAATTGTTTCTCCCTGCATGTCCTTTCCCGTGCATTCCCGTTCCCCTCCCGCATCCCCTACCTCCCAGCGTTCCCCTTCCACCTTCTCCAACCACCCTCTCCCGCTCCCCCGTCCCGCAAACCCCCCTCCCGCATTTCATATATTCAGTTCCAGTACATTCAGTTTTCAAACAGCTCGCGTGCCACTTATTACAATTTTTTTATTCAAATTTTCGTTTTTCGTATATTACAAATATTCATTTTTGTATATTAGAAGAACAATCAATCCAATTTGGTACCTAACATAGGTACCTTTTTAAAATATCTACAATTTAAAAAATCCTCAGACAATTCTTATACAAAAAAAGCAGCTGCCTGCTAAATTCAATTTCATCAAACGTGCGAACTGTCAAACGTGCAAAGTTAAAAAATGATCGTTAAGTTTTCTGAAATTATTCAATTTTCTGCGCAATTCTCTTGGTTTTTCTTTCCGTAATAACCTTCTACAAAGTATTAGAAAACTTTTTAAAAAAGGATGAATGAAATAGGTAAAGTCGTTCTGAAGTTATGGCGTGACCAAGGGAAACAGGGATTTATTTATATATATATATATATATATTTATAGAAAATAGAATGACTTACCTAGTTTCGGAGTTGCCAAGTTTTAGTAATTACTCCATGAGATGAAGGTGTGTATTTAATTGATGGTAATTCAAATTCAACAAAAATTGAAATTTAAAAACTAATTATAGTTTGACACAATAAACTATGCAGTTGGTAGCATCACTGGTAGTTTCGTGAATACAAAAATCTATGAATTTAAAAAAAAAAATAATTAGTTCCTCCTTTGGTCACCTGCAAAGTTGATTGTGTCATGTTGTAGGATGTTCTATGCAAATATTTGTTCTGCTCAGTAATTATTATTACATGTGACAGCTGTTTCGCCTTCTGAAGGCATTATCAAATTAGGCTACTCACAGAAGATATATTTATATAATATCTATAAGGTACTTAAGTAAGATGATGTATAATAAGATGAAAAAATAATTGGTTTTATTTTTATTACCTGCCCTTATTTATTTCTGAGTAAAATGTTGGAAATTATCAATGGTTATTACCCTTTTAAAGTTTCCCCAATTACTGCATTGTTTCACCCGGTGTGAATGAGGTGAAAAATTATTACACCAGCTGTGAGGTGGGTATGACATACCCTAATATATAATTGTCGATTTTGATAACTGAAATGACTTTTGAATAATACTTATTACTGGCATTAGGGAAATGAGGTAATATGATAAAATAACCCAGTTCTAGTTATAAAAGTATTTATATTTCTATAAAAACAAAGTAGTATTTTTTTAAGCACAAATCAATAATATTTAGAAACAATGACTTAACCCGTCTGCTCGGTTCAATATACTCGCACCTCACAATCCAGAAGCCTGGGTTTCGCGCGTAAATTTTGAAAGTCCCTTTGGATCGAAATTGTAAAATATCTATGCAAGATAGCTTTCATATTTCAAAGACAATAAGAAGCATTATTTCGTTATGGTTAAAAAAATACATATGTTTGCATGAGAGGAAGAGAGTATAAAGGGTGTCCGGGGGTAAAGTGCATTAACTTCGGGAGGAGATCCTACATGATAGTATAAGTAAAAAAGATAAATAACTTTTTTCGAAATTCCAACTTTTAGGGGTAGTTTTCTGCTAAAAAGAAAAAATTAGACCGGCGTGTGCGGGCGGCATTATTATTTTACACTGTTGCCGAATCCCCGCTCCAAGCGCTCAGTGTCAGTGTTGAATTTGAATGTAACAATTTTATTCACGTAGTTGTGTTTCACTTTATAAACTTTATTTTTGTTAGTCAAAACTTGTTGATTTAATGTGTCTTTATCTAGTGTGTATTTATTAAGACTGACTTAAAGCAACAACTTCATTCAGTGCGTGTTTTTTGTTTACTAAGTTGTAGACATGCCTAACCTGCCTAGCTGTGAAAACGGTGTTTATTTGTGCGTAAGTTTATCATTGAATTATTGTGCCAATGCCGCGTAATTTTGTAATTGAATTATTAGGTCAAGGCCTTACTTTACCAACAAAGAACGGGTAGACATTCATTAATGAAATACGCCACAACGTACGAATAGATAATAATATTACTTTATGTTTACATGCTTGCTTACAAGCTGAAGATGGACATTTTGAAAATTTGTTAAACCAGTTAAATTAGTTAAGTTTTCAATTAGTTTATAACAATTTAATCGTTAAAAGCGTGTCTTCAATTGTTATTTAAGTGCAGTTATCTTTTTACATTTGGTTTAAAACATACGATCTGTATAAACGTCAAATTCTCAGTCTTGTTATTGTTTACAAACGGTTTCCATGGATACAGGCCAAATCACACCAAGCAATGTTGCAACAATTGCGCCCGGCAGGCTAACTTGGGTAAGTGCTACCTTACACTAAGGATTTTTAGTAGGTATCTCTTTTTGTATGGGAAAAAAAAAGTTGGGATTTCAGAAAAAGTCATTTATCTTTTTTATTCCTACCATAATGTAGAATCACCTCCCGAAGTTAATGCACTGTACCCCTGGACACTCTGTATAGCTTTTAAAATGTAAGGTCGCTCGGGACGTTTTTGGTCTTATGAAAGTATAACGCGATTACATGTTTTGGGATGTATTTATTCCTAAACAAGTAGACGGGTTAATATCTAAAAATTTGGGAAATTGAGATCAACTGTCTTCACAAAATTAAAAAATAAATCTATCTTACATAATAACACAAAATAAGTTACACCGTGAAAATAGTTACATCTGTCTTATATGTAACACAAATTATTTTATTTTTTGTTCATATGAAGTGGATACTTTGTGATGTGACATTATTAATTTAAAATAAAACGATAACTTTGTAAACACCACTTTTATTTTTTATACTTTATGCCGACCGGGTTTCGCTACAACCGTAGCTTCATCAGGGCAGTATAATACTCTACTATAGTACTCTATAGTAGAGTAGTAGTACTCTAAAGTAGAGTATTATACTGCCCTGATGAATCTACGGTTGTAGCGAAACACGGTCGGCATAAAGTATAAAAAATAAAAGTGGTGTTTACAAAGTTATTGTTTTATTTTAACACAAATTAGTTACACCGACAATGAGGTCGGGTATTACATACCCGCTCTATGTTTGGGCAGTGGAGGTAATCCACCTCTTACCCGCCTTGGTATAAGTAACTGATGGTTACTCCTTCAAGGCTCTCGCAAGATTCTAATTTTTTTTGTTAAACGAAGCTACATTTATTTATGTTTGGGCACGTATAGTTTACTCCACTGCTGGCACAACACTGTAACTGTCGCTTAAAATCAATCCCCGCACAACCCCCTCCAGCTACCGAGTCAGCCGAGTTCCAGGAATCGCACAGTTAAGAAATATTTAATGTTTTACAAATCATTGGGTATGAGATACCCGACCTCATCCACGCCAGGTTAAATTTGAGGGATGTTCGTCCCAAATGATGATTCAGGCTTTCCAGCATAATTATGTACTTTTATTGTCTCTAATATTTGCACTTGGCTTAAACGGTGACCGGCCAAATCAGAATTAAACCAACTCAGAAAGAAGCACTTCAGAAAGGTCATTAAGAGTGATGATAAAAAAATTGGTTAAATAGGTTAAGTTAGATTAGGGTTACCGGCTATCTTAATTTTTTTTTTCATAACTTTTAATGACCTTTCTGAGGTGTTTCTGAATTGGTTTCATTCTGAGTTGGCATGGAACCGGCTTAAACATGTCTAAGAGTGGCGAGCAAATTATATTTTTTTGTCAAAGTAGCTTTCAGATTATTAGAATTTTTGTTAATTTCCAACTGCTCTAAAAGATTACGACCGTGTAACCTATACAAGAGTCACAAATGTCTAGAGCGACTATGGCATCCTCAATTGGGATATATTGTAAGGCTGAAAGTGGTGGGGAGGGGAAGGAGATGAGGAAGAGGAAGGTGGTGATGTACCTAGCTATTCAGATCTATGGCGATACTGAGAGTATCTTCCACTCTGGAACATGCCACAAATATACTAGGTATATTATTTTAATGGTATATTATTAATAATTCGTTCATTAAAAATTAAATTTATTTATTTAATTAATTAAATAAAATTTAATGGATTTGAACCCAAGACCTCTGGGTTCGTAGTCGAGAGCCTTTCCCCTCGACCACGGAGGCCGTCAATTTCAACTTTATTTCACTCTCTGGCAATTCGACTTGATTTTGTTAAAAGCATGAACCTTTTCCAGAATGGCATGGTGTAATTATTCAAAATTACTAAATAACACTGATCAACTTTGAAACGCAACAACCCAAAGTTATATATATGCTAAAGAAACTTTTAAAAATAGAACATGATTTGGTTTACGTTTAATTTTAATTTAATCTCATTATAATTATCATGTATAAAAATATTGTTAGAAAAATATTGTCATATATAATACTGCCGCCATGGGTAGAACCACAGTATCCTCCTCGAGAGTCTCTAGGATGATGCTGTGTTTTTACTTATGATGGCAGAGAAACACTATCTAAAAGATGCAAACACCTCAGCACAAGTTTCTCTCGGGGAGGTGTTCAAAAGCACTATTTCTGGTACTTATCTATGTAAACATGTGTAAACTGTATGTACAATAGAGTTTTTTTTGGAATAACTTGAGTAAAACCTCAAATTGTTATATTTATTACTCATTAAGTTATTTCAACAATAAAAAAATTTCATCGTTAACTTTTAAAAAAGCAATAAATATCGCACATTAAAATAAAAATGGATATGTTTATACAAGACACTATCTAAATTGCATTTAGTTCAGGTAGAATTTAGCAATCATACATAAAGATAGCAGCCAATAAAAATATGCATTAAGAAAACGAAGATAATGTTGATAGTTCTTAGTCGAGGTATAATACAGTTAAATTGACCGAAAGGGGTAGGATCGAATTAGCTCAGTTATTAGAGCAGAGCCGGCAAGGCTTATGTCCTGTATTCAATTCCTAGAAGCGACTGTATCTTTTTCTGATTCTTAAGATTCAAATTTTTATTGAGTTGCGAATATTGTCTTCAATGACGAGAAACATACATATTTTTTTAATGTATATATTTTTTGCACCGATAGCTAAAAACATTACTGGTCTAAATTTAGTGTTGACTGTCGTATATTGTGGCCATGTTCTTTGACTAGGGTATTCTTGATCTCATGGTAACCCAGTACCCATCCCGGGACTCCATGAATAGGGTGGTCGAGGAGATGCGAAGAGGAATCATTGTCCTGGAGCAAGGCTCAAAGCGAAACTTCCAAATGTAGTGGAACAGCATCACCTTCAGGTTCAGAAGAGCAAATCGGGACCCTGAAATAAAAATTATTATGTTTTTCCCAATCGAGCGAATCAAATACTTGACATGACCCATCAAAAATCGGAATAATGGAACAATAAGCAACTCCAGTCCCTTTTTTAATCAATAGTGACCTTCTAACTTAAATACCAGTATATTTTTTATTGTTAATTATAGTTAGTTTTAATAGTTAAAATAATTTTCAAAGTTTTAATTTTTCGGGTCTCTGAAATCGCATCAAATCTGTGTTTGTATCACCAGTCTCAAAAAACCTACATTTTAATTAATGGCAATTATCGTATGGCGGTGTCGACTGTCTGGACATTTTTTTTATTTTTAACCACTCAGGTATATAACTATCAGATTTATAAAAACTTTGTGTTATTTCCGCTTCGCAATTAAAGCTCTACAAATAAAACATTTCTGAACGTAGCCGAATACTAAAAACTGTTTTTGAAAGGTTATGAAATAAGCTTTCAAATTGTTATATGGGGTGTTTCAGATTGTTTTTTGTTTTTGATACTTAAAAATAAAACACGAGAATTCTTTCGAAGTTGTTATAATTACTGTTAAATTAAAGAGCAGGTTTTAAAATTTTATTTATGAAAAATAACCTTTCGTAAGTGCACACCATCCACTTCCTCACACTCATTTAGCCTGGCACTAAAATTTTGAATCATTCGCTGGAGCATCACTCTTGGAATAGAGTTAATTTCGTCTGTGATTCTTTGCTTTAAAACATGTAGGTTGGGTGGCAATGAGTTGTAAACTTTACTTTTTAATTAGCCCCATAGGAAAAAAATCAGTAGGCGTCAAATCTGGGCTCCTCAGTGGCCGTTAGATGTCGACTTCTTACTCTTTCAGGGAATAATTCGTGAAGAGCAGCTAGGGAGTCATTTGTAACATGAGAAGTGCTCCATCTTGTTGAAAAAATGTGTTGCGATTATAGCCGATATGAATTTGCATTTCTGTAGCCAGAAAAGTTCTGATCATATGGCAATATCAATCAGAATTAACTGTCTGAGGGCGACCACGGTCGTCTTCAAAAAAGTAAGGGCCGATAATTCCTTGCCTTGCGAACGTGGTCGGCATTCGTGCTCGTCCTTGATGTCGTTTTGCACCCAGTTGATTTATCCGGCATTGTGTTCCCAGTCTGTTCAAACTTGCGCACCCAATGCTTGATTAAATTCGCACTTGGCACATTTCTCAATGGTTAAGTGAAAATGTGTCTGTAGAGTCGTCGAACAATAGTGTACGAATCGTTGTTTTTATAAAACGCTCGCACGCAAAATTCGCGCTGCGGTCCCGTGAAGCGATCTATTACTACTAAACTAAACAAGCCCGCCAAGCGTTTGAGAACACTTCCCTCCCCCCGCTAACAGTGTTTGGCGCGTAATGGTCAAACAAAAAACGAAAAAACAATATGAGACACCCTTTGTTACAAATAAATATTAACCCCTCCGCAACGTAAGCAGATATAAGCGTTAAAAATAGGACAGCAGTCAAGTACAATAAGCGTGTTTATATGTCAGAGCGTGTGTTTCCATAGAAATCGTTATAACTCCGTTATTGTTTTAGTTACATCTCTAAAACAAAAAGTCAAAGGTCGATAGTAGATCAAGCTGCACATTTCTATCAAGTTGTCTATGGAAATACATAACAGGAATCAGCTGTCAATCGTGTAATTGACAAAAATATTTACCCGCGCAAATTTGCTACCGCGCTCCACATTTTAAATTTTTATTAAATATTTTTATATGAAATGATAAAAAAGTGAGGAGACAAAAGTGTTTATTACACATATATACAATAGAATAAGTATTGTTGTTTGCATAATCTGTGATTTTAGTACCGTTTTCACATAAAAACGTCATTTTTACCTATTTTTAATGTTTGCGTTCTAAATTTTAATATTTACAAATGCTAATATTTATTTGTAATATAATAATTTGAAAGCCTATTTTGTAACCTCTCTAAAACATTTTTACTATTCGGCTACGTTCAGAAATGTTTCATTTATAGAGCTTTAATTGTGAAGCGGTTATAACTAAAAGTTTCCGTAAAATGTCATTTCGTTTAAGACACCAAAAGCTAATATTCTCGAAAATTCGGAGGGGTTAACATTTGTAAACATTAAAATTTAGAATGCAAACATAAAAAAATTGTATAAATGACTCACATGATGTTTTTATGTGAAAACGGTACTAAAATCACAGATTATATTAAAAAAAAAGCACTTAATCTATTGTATAAATGTATAATAAACAATTTTGTCACCTCACTTTTTTACCATTTCATTCAATAATATTTAATAAAAAATTAACAATGTCTAATAGCACATAGGCAATTTGGCAGGAGAAAACTGTTTCTACAAAATAAGTGTTTTTTTATGTACTTCTGTGGACAACTTTGAATAGAGATGTGAAGCTTGATTCAATATGGATCTTCTACTTTTTGTTTTAGGATTGTCACTAGAACAATAACAGAGTTATAACGATTTCTGTGGGAACACACACGTTAGTGTGAAAACACGCTTATTGTACTTAACTGATATTGTTGTGTAAACACGCTTACGGGTCGGAGTGGTTAAGTTTAACTGCTTTTAATATTGAAGAACACTAGGTAAAACGTCAGTATCTATCAGTCATCATCACTGCTGTTATTGTATTCTACCAAAGTGAAGCAAAAAAAAAACTGGGTACGCATCTGATAAACAATTTATCAGGTTCCAAAAGCTGCATTACTATGAAAAAAATGCATTGTAATGCGTCTAAACAACATACTAGTATACTAGTATTTATAATACAATGATTACGGTCTGTAATAACATGTATATTAAAATAGTGGGTTCCCATTACTTACATTTACATTATTTTTTGTCTTATGTTTATATGTACTGTATTTTAAAAGTTTATCAAAAAAAATAATAATTTTAAATGTTTGTAAAAATAAAAAATCCCTTGGTGCTGAAACTTGATTATCTTAATAAATCAGGTACGCCTCCTACGTCATTACATATGTCTGGTAATGTTGTAGGTAGCTTGAAAACAAGCTTCTGGGTCTGAGTGATTAATATATAAAAATGAATGTTTCTTTGTTTATCCCTTATGCTTTCCTAAACTGCTCATTCAATTGCGATGAAACTTTGGTGATTTGATGTGCGATGGTTTCTATAACTAATAGTGAACTCTGGCATTATGAAATTATTTCCTATACTATTCATGATGAAACTTTGGTGATTTGCTGTGCACACGCCCGGGAAGGCTTCTATATATACTGATGAGCTCTGGTGTTATAGAATTTGTATTAAAATTTTGTAATAGGTGGCGCGCAAGTTTTTGAAAAAAGAATGTGTTTCATAAAGTTTAGCAGCAGAGAGGGAAGGTGGGAGGGGGAGGGGATTCCGGAAGATGGGGAATGAAGAAGGGGAAGTGAATGCGTGAGGGGAATGGGGACGAATGGGAAAGGACACGCAGGAGAAACCATTTTTTTATTTAACCCGGCGTCGATGACGCTAGGTCACAATGACCCGAGGCGATCGACTTGAGCGCTTGAGTAGCTGGAGATACAACCCCTTTCTACCCGCACCGCCGGCGTGTTCAGTGCGACGCCGCTTGCGGAAGGAGTTACACGTGCGTCAAGTTTTTTTTTTTTTAAAAGAAAGACAAACATTCCCGGGTTACGAATAACCTAACAATGTTTGAAAATCTCCTACTACCACCACAGAAAGTCGAAAATGTTGCTTGTGTCGTGATGGAGGACTTAGCCAACCGAGGAATCGAACATGCGACGCTCGGGTGGGACCCAAGCACTATGCCCACTCAACCACTGACCGGTCAGAAAACTAAATATGAAAATGGTAAATATGACTCATAGTAGAAATGAATTTCTAGTTATGTTTTCATAGTTGATTTTGCGTGTGTTTCTTACTAAGATAATAAAAAGTTGATTTATAAAATATTCTGGTATTATTTATATTTTATGAGCAAAGAACCCATAAATAATAAATAATTTTCAAAATCAAGATAACCCTTTCAGTTTTGGTACAACCCATCGATAAAATTCAGATCACGGTTACCCGGCATCATTGACCGCGTAATTATTTTCACGTCATTGACGCCGGGTTAAGTGGTATTGCAACAAATGCCAGGAACTCGCTAGTATGTACATAATATATACATAAAGTAAAGCCAAATGATTACATAGTTTGATTGGAAAAAGCGGTTTTAAATTAGTTGAATCATTTACAATCAAAATAGTGTACTAACCTATGCAATTTCTGGGCCCCAAACCGAATGGCATGAAACTCTGGGGTTTTATATTAGGGATATTGTCTTTGGAAAAGCGTTCTGGGTCAAATGTCTCAGGATTGTTCCACAACAAGGGGTCCATGTGAATAGAATGGACGGGAATCCACACCGTCTCACCTTTTTTCACCTTCAAATGAAAAAGACAAGTGAATAATAAGTAATGATACGCATAATGTAAAATGTATATAAATTTAAATATTGTGTGTCAACCTCAATATGATCTGAGCTTCCATCTCTCACAGGACCCAGGTCATAATCTCTCACACACAGCCTGTTGTTGAATGGAATTGGTGCCCATTTTCGTAAACATTCTGAAAGAATACATTCAATACGCAGTTGATATCAAAATAATGAAATTGGTGTATCATGCATTGGTTAAATCATCATCAAGTGGGCGGCTTTTAGTTCGTCTTCGTCCAGTTTGAGTATTGGTGACCATTTTATAAATCTGATAAGAACTGGTTCCAAAAATAGCCGGTTCTTCCGATCCACTGTGATCCAGTGATAGCTAGTCGCCGGGACAAAGTAACCGTGACATACAATGACGTCAAATGTAATATATAGCCACGGGTTACTATTATTCACAACTCGTCAAGTATTACCATCGATATTTCCAAATCCGGAGAGATACTTAAATTCTATAAATCCATAGTACTTATACCTAGGAGAGGCACGACCCCATGCGACTTACTAACGTAAGTGGCGCTTGACAAATTCTTGAATTCGAAACCGAATTACAAAAGTAACTTTTTTAGCGTATTAATAATTAGTTAAAAACTCGCTCCGCAGTTTTTTACTGCTAGGCCCTGCGGGCGGCTTTTGGTTCGGCTTCGCCCAGTTAATGTTGGTGACAATGGTGACCATTTTATAAATCCAATAGGAACTGGTTCCAAAAATATCGCGTTCCTCAGATCCATCGTCATCCAGTAATAGCTTGTGACCGGGACAAAGTCACCGGGACAAAATTACCGGGACAAAGTATGGCAGGCCATGACGTCATATGTAATTTATAGCCGCGTCATTACAAAAATGGTAACCATTTTATAAATCCAATAGGAACTGTTTACAAAAGTAGTCCTTTTCTCGGATCCACTGTCATCCAGTAATTGCTAGTCACCTGGACAAAGTAACCGGGATAGGCAATGACTCATGAGTAATATATAGTCGCTTGATACTATTATTCACAAATAAGTATTACTGTCAATTTTTCCATTTCCGAAGAGATACTCAAATTCACAAATTCGTAGAACTTATACCTAGGGGGAAACGTCCCCATGTGAGCTGCTGATGGAAGTGGCGAAATCTTTTGACGAATTCTTGAATTCGAAACCGAATTACAACTGTAGCTTCACTTGAAATTTATGTGGTACTACACGGATGTTTATATGGTGCGGCGGGTACGGCGCGGCGGCAGACGTGCATTCGAAGCCGGGTTCTTAAATTGAACCACACAGATGCAAGACTATTAATTCAACAAAATAGATGGCAGCACTTTCGTTTGTATCTATTTGTGAATAGAGTGTGTACGCAGTCGCAAGGCTATTAATACTGCTTGATGATAGATGGCAGCACTTCCGTTAGTATCAATTTGTGAATCGAGTGTGTACGCAGACGTAAGGCTATTAATACTGTTTCATGATAGATGGCAGCACTTCTGTTGGTATCTTTTTTTTTTTTTTTTACATGAGCTCCACACAGGAGACCCCGAGGAAAATAATTTCCGAGGGCCTATGTCATCTTTGGGGATGCTGTGTGGAGGGTTTTTTTAGGGAAAGGAAGGAGAGGAGGGTTCTGGGAAGGAAAAGGGTTTAAGGGGTGGGTAGGAATCTGGGGTTCAGTGTGTCCTGGTCATCAGACCTAAACACACCTCATCCCATGAACCCGGGCACCCCTGCTAAATCACCAAACATAGCGAACCATCTAACGTATCTATTTGTGAATCGATTGTGTACGCAGACGTAAGGCTATTAATACTGTTTGATGATAGATGGCAGCACTTCTGTTGGTATCTATTGGTGAATCGAGTGTGTACGCAGACGCAAGGCTATTAATACTGTTTGATGATGATAAATAGCAACACTTCCGTTTGTATCCATTTGTGAATAGAGTGTGTACGCAGATGCAAGGCTATTAATACTGTTTGATGGTAGATGGCAGCACTTCCGTTTGTATCTATTTGTGAATCGAGAGTGTACGCAGATGCAAGGCTATTAATACTGTTTGATGATTGATACAGTAGAGTGGTCGAGGGGTAAGGCTTGCAATAAATTTTATTTGATTTAACCAGATTCTAATTTTACCAGATATAACCATATCCAAATATTCCATCTCCAGTAAAGTTTTGTATGTAAGTTTTCCATTTGAAGTGGCCATGACTGCAAGCACCTCTTCCGCAAGTCTATCCTGGACTTCAGAGTTCACCGCCAACTCATAGATCAGGAAACTGAACACCGTGGAAGTGGTTTGCTGACCAGCCACGATGAAGACTATGGCTTGAGCGATCAGATCATCATCGGTCCATTCTAGAAATCAATATAGAATTCACATACAAATTCTGCAACAGAATTATGCATTGGCGGACCAAAATCTGCAATAGGACTGAGGGAAATATAATTTTTATTTGGGGCCTCAATTAGTCCAATTAGCACAGTTCCGTTCTAGAGTAATCCAACCCTGGAAATGGGTAATTTTTTACCAATGTGGTACATATTTAAAAATACATAAACTAATAAATTACTTGTGCTAACAAAAATTATAGGACATTGGGTGCTATGATAGAATATCTAAAATAATCTTAACTATAGATCGCCCGAAGGTTCGTCCTGCTGGGAGCTCTTCCGGTAGGGCGAGTTTTTTAATTTATTTATTTAATTTATCACGGTCTAATTCATTGGCTATATAGCACTATAATAGTTTTGGTCTCAATGTTAAAATTCGAAGGTATGATTTTTTTTTAATGTTGGCGAAAAATTTAAAAAATGATCTTCTGAAAATGTCGAGCAAACAGAGAAAAAAAAATTAAAATGTGCCGTCGCTCCAGTGGATAAAAAAAGGTTATACACCAATATATCGATCGTCCAGTTGATTATCAGACATCTCCGAAAAATCGAAATTTGAGTTGAGTATGCATATGTAAAGTGTACCCTCTATCTGCCTAGCGATTCCGTATTTTTTGTGAGATCGTTATTGGATAACGGACGTTATCTTCTGTCAGATTTGTGTGATTTTTACGTCACATATTTTAGTTGAGATCGATTTAAACCTGAATTCCTGCAAGTACGCATGATTATTTACTCATTTAATGTACGTTGACTGATTTTTTACTCATTTAATCTGACAGGAGATTACGTCCGTTATCCAATAACGATCTTACAAAAAATACGGAATCGCTCGGCAGGTACAATACTTAGATTACTCATAAACATCACCAAATCAATTATAATGCAGAAAAACTTGCAGTGTTTTCTTGGTCACTAGTAGGATATTTCAAAAAGTCATACTAATATACCGGACCGTTATGCCTCCCACTGCGGTGCAAGGCGATGTTCCGAGAGAGAGCGGCTGGAGAAGTCAAAGGGACTCCCTCAACCATTCTCTCCCGATCTGGCCTGCCATGCAGCTGGTGGCCAAGACCCAGACAAACCTCACCCCATGAACTCGGGCACCCCTGCTACGTCACCAAATATAGCGAACCACTTGGGGTGACCTATGGCAGAGATGTTGGTTATCCAATAAATGGTTCCCGGGGCGGCGGTACCCATACCCGCCTCCCAAATTGGATATTTACCTCCTACGTAGAATAATGGAGCAATAAATTAAAAAAAATTGCATCCTGTCAGTAGGAAGCTGAGCAATCTATCATTATGAATCACCTGGTTTTTTTTCCTTTGTTTTTGAAGTCAATTCATTTGGTGAATCAAAATGAGAAGGTGCTTCTTCTTCAAGCTCATGTTCCAGGCTACCTTCAAACAAAAAAATTCATTATCAAAATATCAACAGCGCGTGGAAGTTACATGGAAAACTGTTCGAATGACTAGAAATTACACGACTACAAGCAGCGTTGCCGGACTTCCAAGAACGCGTCTAGTAATAGTGCAGGTGTCTTTGATTTGGTGAATCAAAATGAGAAGGTGCTTCTTCAAACAAAAAAATTTGAATGCAGTTTATATGCGGTAGAAGCGAAACTTTACCAAAATAATCTCAACAATACTTGAAAAGTGAGGTCATAATCAAAGCGAACAATGAGCGCAGACTAGCATAATTTCCGTTTCATATCTCAACCAATAGGAGCCTTTAAAAGTGACATCATAATCAAAGCGGTCAATGAGCGCAGTTGTGCGTCGCAGGTGCAGAAATCGTCATTTCCATTTCATCCGAAATCCAAATCATAACTATATCAGTAATTTTATTTAAAATAAACACAAATACATAATAATATAATGGTACCTATGTAAAAAATCAACCATCTATTTTCAAAAGTCTTTAATTTAAAAAAAAAATAAATTATAGTTTGACTGAGGATTCAACCTTCCTACCAATCATCCGCACTACCAACCAGGCCAAATCCCGAGTTGAAAAGACTGACATTTATTTTGAATAGTAAGTGCTGTAATGTCATTGAATTTCAGAGAAATGCTTATATGTCCGTGATTGCCACCAAAATTTGAAAGAATGCATTGTCATCGACAACGAGTCTGTCTGCTGAGTTTCAGCTCAATCGGATGCCGGGAAGTGGGTTAATTTCCGGTTCCAAGATTCCACTTCATTCATACACTCATTCAATCAAGAAAACAAAAGTGAAATTCAAATTGAGGTATTTTTAAAAATCAATCGTAAAAAGCGAAGTTTTCTTGCTCTAGTACATCTATTTTTAAATGTCTTTTAAAACTTGAAAAAAAATTGTTTTTAGTTTGAGTGAGGATTGAACCTTCCTACCACGTGTTCAGAATCAACCACGCTACCAACTTGGCCAAATCCTGAGTTGATAAGACCGACATTTATTTAGAATATTAATATCACAAAGCATTCTCTTTAGGGTGAATAAGGAACTCCAGTGAAAAATATTATGGCTTTAAAAAAATATGTTTATATAGACCAATAAACCCTGATTCTGAATATACAAGTTTTATTTAATAATATTAAACGCAGAGTTTTTAAAAAATTATTAAAAAGTCCATTTTTAACCATTGAAATTTTAGTGGTGACGTCACTGTTCGACGTGTCGTGACGTCACCGTAAAGTCATTGTATGGGAAGTATGATATGACACAAGCCTTCGTATTAATTTATTTGTTTATTTACTAACAGCCTTACTAAAAAAAAACCACAGCGCGACCGATTAACTGTGTTATTGTAATAACATAAATAAAGCTCGTATACACTAAAAGACGTTTTATTACCAATAACGTTTCTTACGTAGTCACGCTGTTAAAACGCATTGAAGATGTGACAACGTTGTATATGGTTTTAATTTACTAGGAAACAATGTTGTTTTAATTTTTCTCCGCAAGGGGCATTATTGGCGCGCTTATGCATTAGTTCGTCGGCCCGCAAACAGCCCGCGATGACAAAACAGCTCGGTGTGTTTTATGGCGGGATATCGAAAATTTTGTGATTTTACTTAATAATTTCTATTGTAGTGACGAATTTACTCTTCTGTTCACATAATTGATATATTTACCATGTTATTTGTGTGGTTTACATCAGTTTAATCAAGTTATTGTACAAACGCCGTACTTTCAAAGTTGAACTGTCAGAATATTGTTTTTTATAGGTTACTTGAAAGATAAAATTTTCATTTTAAGATCTTTATTTTAAGAGAATTTCTTAAAAGTGATAATTTTTTATAATATTAAAATCTAATACATGTGTTCGTAAACGTATCAAAAAAATTAACGTCTTTAGAGATGCCAGAAATCTGTTTTAAATTTCGGTATTATTTCTAAGTTATTTTTTTTGCAAATAAAAAAAAACTTTGAAATTTTTTATTATTTTTTTATTGTATACACGATGAAAAAGTGAGGTGATAGTTTCCTTCCAAATTTATTACACAAAAGGACTGTGTTTTTTTAATTTTGATTTTATTTAAATTTCTCTACATTTTGGTCAAAAATGTTGTGGGAGGAAATTTTTTTCCATTTTTTTCCGAGTTTGAATCTTAAAATACGGCCGTTTTTGAAAGCTAAAGTGTATTTCAAATACTCAAATCTAAAAGGTAATTTTATCTAGTTTTCATAAATGGTATTTGTTTTTACGACACCTTCAAAAATAAGAAATATATAGAACATTCAAAATACTATGGAAAAATTACAAATATCGTTCGGACATCAATGGTTAAAACAGAGATAAATTACCCCCTCAGGCCGTGGAAACCATGTGTATTTCTTTCAAAGAACAAATTTTTAATTAGTAATGTTTTCACATCCGCGGCCGTTTGTCAATTGAATAAAATTTTCACTGGGTTTTAGTAAGGCTGTTACTGTTTATAGAGATTTTGTAGTTTATAGTTGTTGTGTTTATTGAAACATTATTTAGGCCTAAACAATGTTTCAAAAATAAAGGTATCTCTTATTAGTTTATCTCTATTATTGAAAATATTCAATAAGTAGTGCACAAAAAACATAGTTATGCTATTTCTAGGGAGAATACTTCGAACAACAGAATTCAAAATGGCAACAGTCGATCAGCTGATTGCCCGATCCTTTAGTAATTTTTCAGGAGTGATGACGTCACACGATTCACCATACATATGGTGGTTTTCGGGGGGTCTTGAAAAATTAAAACTTTGACAATTATTTTAACTATTAAAACTAACTCTAAAAATAAAAATAAAAATGCAGTTATTTAAGTTAGAAGGTCAAATTCATTAAAAAAATAAATAAATTGGACTGGAGTTCTCTATTGCCTATTTCAGAAAACAAGTTGTTACGATACACCCTACAAGCATTATGTCGCCACAGTCCCGCGGAGTGGCGAAGTGTATTACGTCGTTTCCCCTTGCAAGGATTGACATGCCTCCCCTCCAAGCCGCTCTACGAGTAAATTCTTGCTTCCCCCTTACAAGGATTGACATACCGCACCCCTCCCCTGCTAGGAACGCGTTCCCCCGCCGCCAGATCCCGACCGGCCGCCGATTCGATAGGTCGCGCCCCTCGCTGTGCGCTCGGTATAATTCCCGCGCGAGTCGATCTCTACAGAAGTATACACGGTCGTGGACCATGGCCCGCTCCACTCGCCATCACCGTCACCTAGACTGGACCCTGGACTGCTTCCCCCCCGGCTCCCTGCCGCAGACAACAAGCTGCGAGTTGATTCCACGATTTCCCTCTTACTAAATGTGTCCCCTTGCCATACACGGTTGATACGATCACACCCCAGAGAGATTTGAGAGACCTCTTCGTAGGAAACTCCTAGCTAGGCCCTGTTGTTGATTTGTGATTACTAATTATGTTGTTGCTAGATATTGTAATTGTGTACACCAGTCAATACAGATATGTTTTCACCTAGCTACCTCTTTCATTTGACGGAATGACGTGGGCGAGTTTTGGCAATTACCTATGTAACCTTTACCGCCTCCCATAGCTACCTACAACCCTGACGAGGAGAGCTTTCCCGCCTGCCGACGGCATTGAGCTAGCTGAGAGCAAAAGGTAGGTGGTTTCCCTCCTCCACCCGGGACTACTACAAAGTGCTATAATGTTATTGAATACAGATAAATGCTTTTATGATAGAATGCATTGTCATTGACAAAGAGTCTATCTGCCGAGTTTCAGCTCAATCGGATATAGGAAAGTAGGTTAATTTCCACTTCATTCATAGGTACATTCATTCAACCAAAAAAACGAAAAGCAAATAGATGTACATATTTAATTAAAAAGTGCTACCTTTTTTTGCTTCCAATAAAAGATGTAACATATCTGGCCTATGTATACCAGACTCTTCTCTTTCCTGAAGTGTTTTGTGCAGCAACTTCCTGAAGTAAGCAACAGTACTTTCCGGCATAAGTCTTATTTTCAGAAGCTGAAAAGTATCATTTTTTTTTCATCAATTGACCCAATTTTAATCTATATAATATATAAAAATCAATTGCTGTTCGTTTGTCTCGCTAAAACTCGAGAACGGCTGGGCCGATTTAGCTGATTTTGGATTTGAAATGTTTGTCGTAGTCTTAAACGGTAAGAAAATATGGAAAATTTGCGAGGAAGATAGTTAAAATAACAATTTCATTTTCCCATATAAACTGTTCTACCTACTTTCCTCGGGTCCACTCGAATTGAAGCACGTATTAAATTAAGGGTTTTGAATCGACAACAAAGGATCCGCGAGAGGAGGGAGGCGAATACGGGAGGGTGGAGGGGAAGTCGGGAGGGGGGTTCGCGGGACGGGGGAAGGGGGAGAGTAGAGTGAGGAGAGGGAAGGTGGAGGAGGAGTGGGAACGCGAGAGGGGAAGGGGACGTGGGAGAGGAAGAGGAGGAGGAATGTGAACGGGATGAATGGGAAAGGACGCGTAGGGAGAAACAATTTATTTATTAAACGGCATAGCAACGCATGCCGGGTACCAGCTAGTTATTTATATATTTTACATGATATGGTGGGTTGAGTATTAATTGCACACCCGACACATCCATACTGAAATAAATTTTATAAATTTTGAAGTGATGTGTGTACTGACCTTCATCAATTTTGGAAAAACTCGGAAACCCGTGAATTTCAGCATGAGTCCAATATTGACTGAGGTCAGCTTCATGGCTTCTGTTATGAACTTATTGGCGGGGTCTTTTAGCGAATCCACATCGAAACCAAAGGCTGTGGAAGCAATCACGTCTGTTGTGAAGCGACTAGCCAAGTCCTTAATATCAATTTCAAAATTCTTCAGCGACTCTACAAAATAAAAATCAATTTAATATAAATTCAGGAGACGCTCGAGACGGATGAATAATATAATTTCACGAGTGCCTAGAGTTACTGGCATGCATTGCAATGCACTTATATAAAGAAAATGTTTCTCCTTGTGTGTTCTTTCCCATCCGTCCCCGTTCCTCTTCCGCCTCCCTTTCCCCTCCAACTTCCAGGCATTCCCCCCTCCTCTCTCCCGCTTTGCCTCATCACAACAACTCGCCAAAGTTTGATCGCAATCGGATGAATGGTATAGGAAATATTTTCACAACGCCAGAGCTCACTATTATAAATAGGAACTATCGCAGACATACGCACATAAAATCCACAAGTTTCATCACAATAGGGACAAACAAAGAAACATTCATTTTTATATATTAAGACTAGCCGGTACTCGGCATGCGTTGCTATGCCATTTAATAAAGAAATTGTTTCTTCCTGCGCATCCTTTCCCATTCGACCCTTTCACCTTCCTCCTCCCCTTCCTCCCCCGCGTCCCCTTCCCCTCTCGCGTTCCCACTCCTCCTCCTCCACCTTCCTTCTTCTCACTCTACTCCCCCCATTCCCCGTCCCGCGAACCCCTCTCCCAAGTTCCCCTTCTCGTATTCGCCTCCCCCCTACTGCGGATCCCCCTCCCCCTCCCAAGTTCCCCGCCCTCCCGGGTTTCCCTCCCCCTTCCTGCATTCCATACATTCATTCCCGATACATTGAGTTTTAAAACAGCTCACGTGCCACCTATAGCTCTTATATGTTATTCTGATGTATGAGCTATATATATATTGTAAAGTTTCGTTAAAATCCATTCATTAGTTTTTGCGTGAAAGAGTAACAAACACACATAGATCCGTGTTTCGTTTAATATTATGGCTGTCCTACGGCATACGATCTAATGCCATTTTGAACATTTTTAATAAATCGTTGTTCTGATGAAGAAACATTTGCAGTTCTTAGACAATGTTTCGTTTCACTGTTGGATTATGAGCACAACGCCTTTCAACTTCCGCATCTTGATTGCCAATAAAACGCTAGCTTTTTCCCGCGGCTTCACTCGCGTGGAATTAGGGTGATTCCCACTCTGCCTGCTCCACCTTCTCTCTCCCCATTCTACTCCCCCCGCCCCCCTCCCCCTCCCTCCATCACCAACCCCCACCCCTCCACCTTCTCCCTACCCTCCTACACCCCTCCCCTCTTCCCTTCCTTTCCTCCCCCCTCCCCCCTCTCCCTCCAACAACCCCCTCCTCCACACCCTCCTACCCCTCCCCCTCCCCACACCCTCCCCCCACCCCCTCCCACCTCCCCCTCCCACCTCTCGCATTCCACACATTCATTCCCGGTACATTCAATTTCAAACTGCTCAAACAAAAAATAAAGAATTATCCAATTTGGTGCAGTCATTCGGAAGTTATGCGCATACATACATTTAGGCGATTAATTTTTAGAGATAGATATTAACTACGACGCCAACATAGCACTCTTTTTAGGGTGAATTGCCTAATTGAAAAAAAAAAAACACCATTTCCAAGGCAACAATTTGTTTACTTTTCTTCTGACGTTTCCAATTTTCTTATTCTGAACGAACCAACAATGACAACCATCAAAATTTTAAAATTTAAATACGCGATAATCCGAGTAATGTGGATATATGTTGTCGATTCAAAACTCATAATTTAACACGTGCTTCAATTCGAGTGGACCCGAGTGTACCATAACGAAGGGACGAATGTCAAATGATTGACAGGAAATAAGGTAGAACAGTTTGTATGGGAAAATGAATTGTTGTTTTTACTATCTTCCCCGCAATTTATCCATGTTTTCTCACCGTTTAAATCTTCCCTGGACTACGACAAACATTTCAAAATCAAAATCAGCTAAATCAGCCAAGCCGTTCTAGAGTTTTAGCGAGACAAACGAAGAGCAATAGATTTTTAAATATATTGATTAGTACTTTTTTTCTTGCAATTTTTCGTGGGTTATGTCTCAACTTTGTGAAGTCCAAATTTAGTAAGTAGGTAATAGAATAATAATAATAATTGGATAATTTGTTGAGTGCCGTTTTTGTGAAAAATCACCTCAAGGGTGCAAGAATATTATTAGAGTAGTTTCAGAATAGATATGCACTAGATATAAAATGTAATAGTTAAATAAAACGTATAGCTAAATAAAATATACATCATTTTTACCCTCCACTTTTTTATCATAGTAGGAAATGCCCCTGGCAGCACAATCTGTCATAAAATTGAACATATTCTTCATCTTGAAACTGGTGAAGGCTGGACTTATAGCTGATCTCATTTGGCGCCATTTTAAACCTAAAAACAAAACCATAATGAATGCAAATATTTTGAAAATAAGGAGACACGCACATGACTTAAAAATGTTTATTGGGTAGTTCAAAACATAGTTTCTTTTGCTCACCTTTCAGGGTCAGCAGAATCCTTCCAAAGACAGGGTCGTTGTCTTCGTCAATCTGAAATGGAATATCTTGGAAATGGTTGAAGTCTTTGATCGTCACCTTCTTTATGAGTTCGGGGTCCTTCAGCACTATGGTGGGGTTCATAAATTCAAAAAAGGCCACATATCTGAAACAAAGTTACCGATTACGTATAAAATAAACGAGGTTGACCTCCACAAAATTGCTCTTTTAATATATGAAACTAGTTGACCCGGCCAAGCATTGCCGTGGCTAACGAAACACAACGCCATCTACTGGATGGTTACCCAACCTTTATAACCACGATAAATTAACTCACACTGTCATCTGTTAATTTGCATACAAATAATCAAATCCACACCGCCCGCCTGCCAGCCCGCTCATACACCACATAAGGACATACCCATATTTCAACTAATTTACACAAAACCATGACAAATTATATATTTAAACCTTCCTCATGAATCACTCTATATATTGGTGAAATCTGCATGATAATCCGTTCTGTAGTTTTTGAGTTAATCGCGAACAAACAGACAGACGCGACGGAGGCATTGACATAGTATATCGGAGGACTTTAATTTATAATATATAGAGATATTCATATAATGTTATGGTAAATTTATACAAAGCCGGGACCAGCTCATTTTGGACAAAAAAAAATATATATATACCCCAGTAGATAGGTAATAATTAGATGTAATTAATTCCGTGAGCGGAAATTGAAAATAATGTATATTATCGTCAATTTCTTAAATTTAAAAATACGAAAATGTCATTTTTCGATGACCTCCATGTTGTTATCTTTATTTTTAAAAACAGCCTACGTTTTTAAATGGTTTGTCTGGCAAAGCAGGGTTTGTCTAGCGGGCTTGTGAATATTATCTTTATTTTAAAAAACAGCCTACGTTTTTAAATGGTTTGTCTGGCTACGCAGGGTTTGTCTAGCGGGCTTGTGTGACAGATCGGCCGCTCCATGTCAGTTTGCGAAGACGCGAAGTGAATTTTGATTTTACGCAATTGAAATTTAAAATGCATCATTTTCCGCCTCCCCCAATGCAAAAAGTTTCCGAAATACGTAATTGTAACAATTATTCAACTTCTGCAAAGTGTTTTTTCGTGAAAAAGTGCATATTACCGCTGTAATTTGCACTTTGAAAAATGACATTTTCGTATTTTTAAATTTAAGAAATTAACGATAATGGTAATTATCGGTTCGGACTGGCCACGCTTATTACGAATAATTTTTAGAAAAAAACTTTAGATTCGCCTTAATTACTATAAAAGGAAACTTTTTGGCTATGGGGCGGCGGAAAATAATGCATTTTAATTTTCAATTGCATAAAACCAAAATTCACTTCGCGAACCGACACAGCGAAAATCTGCGGCCGTACCTGTCACTGTTATGTTGGTATCCTTGATAAATTAACAAGAGCTAATACGACTGTAGCCGACTTCGTGGGATAAGGCGCGTAATTATGAAATTTGTCTAGCGGGCTTGTTTGTGTAACATGGTTTGTGATACGAAAGAAAGTGCCCCTTTATAACGCCTACTCGCGTCAAGGCAAGAAAAACATCCCAGTTTTCAAGTAGTTTAGCGGCTACGCTAGGTTTGTGGGTAAATATGCAGTTAGTACACCTCACGGATAATACGGAACGTTCGTGTTGTCGAAGTTTGATGCATGGATAATACGGAATGTTCCTTTTTTAGCTAATAGACAATCAAATATGACATTTGTCGGAAGTACCAATCTTATAAAATAAATTCACTAAAATAAACTCGCTTTTCATCATGCTTTTAAAAAACATCCCAGGTTTTGAATGGTTTGTTTGGCTACGCAGGGTTTGTCTAGCGGGTTTGTGTAATTATTTTAATACATTTCTTTCCATGTTCTGCTGTTATAAATACAGGTACAAACTTGTCAATGATGCATTCACTTTGTTTTACGCAAAAATAATTTTTCTATGATTGGCAGGATTGATGAAATGTTAAAATAAAAACGATGAATAAACATTGCGTTACCGCGCTAGTCAATTAATTTGAACAAAATTAAAATGTTAAATGCATATTTTTTGCATGTTTTTTTGGTCTCCCCCGACATAAATACTCACTTTTCGTAATTATAAAGCTAAATATAACTGTTTGAATAAAAAGTCTTCCGTATTAACGAGTAAGCGGTTTAAAATGGATAAATAATAAGTTTTTTTCTAAAAATTATTCGTAATAAGCGTGGCCAGTCCGAACCGATAATTACCAAAATTAATAATGTTATTAGGTACATACTTTTCATACGGGAAAGAATCGTAGATCCTTTTTATGGTCTTCGATAAATGTTCCCTTCCAGTAACTGTCCAGAATAAGTTTCCAAACACGATAGATGGTTCTAGGTGCTTGATTCCTGTTCTTTCCAAAGCCTTGTGCTTTATTTTAGACAGATAGTATAAAAATACGAATATACTAAAGAAAAAAAGAATTATCGTTTCGTATGTTATGAAATCCAACATTTTTGGGGCTGTCAAAACTTTATTTGAGGTTGGCTGGTGTTTTAGTATTTTACGAGAGATAACAGTTTAATAATAAATAAGTAACGTTGATAATGTATTTTTTTAAATCCGGGAGAAGTTATAATCGCGAAAGATAAGATTATAGCTAGAATCGTATTTATATTATGAATTATGACTCCGTCAATCTACTGACCCGGCTAAACGTAAACCATAAATCATAAATAAACCAATCCCTAGATCGATATCTTCGGGCCTTCTCCATACTAGAAATTTCGTCATCACTGTCACCAACTTAACCAAAAATAAAATGGTCCACCAAAGACAATAACATAGAGGAAGTTCAAGGCCATTTGCCACCATAGACAATATAATCGCATTGGACCTACTTTATTAATTCATTAGCCAAATAAATTATTTAAAAATAAAAATGCTTGAAAGCAGAAAAATGTTTTAGTTTCCCCAAGAAAACAACGTTCCATCTGACAAAGCCTGAGGGAATGAGCTTTACATAATTTTTAAAGCTCATTTTCTCAGCAAGGAGCTTTGTCAGATGGAAACCTGTTATCCTGAGGAAATCAAAAATTCAAGCGTTAGTAAAAAACCTAAAATACTTGAAATATGAACTCCTTATGAAAGGAAACCATTTTCAAATAATGATTATGGTTTTCTACGACGAATTTACATTTTTCTGCTTGAAAAATGATAACTCGGGGGTACATGTTTAAATTCTTTTTATTTTCAGAAAGACAATCGATAATAGCACATAAAAACACTGGTTCGGTGAATTCGATGAATTGAAAAATGGTTTGAAAAAGAATATCGACAAAGGAATGGAAAGGAAACATGGCTAAAGCGTCATACAATTGTGACATTAAAGATTAACGTAAACAATAGCTGTATTGTTTGTTTATATACATTCATCTTCAATGTCACATCTATATAGCGTTTTAGCCATTTTTCCTTTCCAGCAGTCACCATACAGTTCTTGTATAATGAAATAAAAAATCTACATATTCTAAATTTCCTTTCAACCGAAATTAAACAGAGTACCTATACCTTCATCGGGGACCCATTTCAGCCATCTCACGGTAAAAACCGCGTCATGTGTTCTGAAAAAAATATATCACATTAAACAAAGTTTGTGAACAGAATATACAGTATTTTTCCATTGTGATGACAGACTTTGTTTATCACAAGGGAAAAGTATTCTCACTTCTGTTCATATGAACATATAAATTAGTAGCATTATTAATTTTACCTGCCATTAACAGTGTTATGGTCTGCCAAACAATGTTATAAGGTGTTCCTAACGTAAAGCTCCAAAATCATTCAAAGTCTGGAACATTTTCTGAAATAATATTTGTGAAACATTAACCACTCGGACCCATAAGCTTGTTTTAACGATAATATAACATTAACAGACATGTATGTATGACGTACGAGGCGTACGTATTACAATTATACTTATTAAAGTAAAATTGAAAGAATATTTTATCAAAACAAATGTCATTTAACCTCAAATAGATTTACAGATAAATTAAGCTGAATGTTAATGTCTCATGTAATTACCTGATTTCTGGATCAATTGCGGACACATTTGAAACATTTTTCCACCTATGGAATTCCTGTAAACGATTTTTAAATGAAATATGCCCATGGCGAAGTCAACAACACAAATTCATGTTCGTTTGATAATCGCATGACGCAATTTGACGTTTAAAGTTAGATCTATCACCTATCTATAATAAAATTCAGCTTTATCTATAAGAATTTGGTTCACTCCTGTCAGTTTCAAACGTAAACATTAACACCTTCCACACCCCCACACCAGTGTTGCCAGCCGTGTCTTGTAAAAAGTCACCTAAAATATATAAAAAAGTAACCTTTTTGTGTGAAAAATAACCATTCATATTTTTTCCAGTGGTATGGTAAAAAGTTGATGGAATACATGAGGAGCTCAGTATCAAAGTGGGACATAACGACATAAGCCATTTGGATTATTTTTCAATAGAGCGAGTTTTTTGTTTCGAATGATATGAAAAATCTGATATTTTTTCTACCTGCATAATCCTTGCGCGTAAAGAATCACAAGCCATAATACATAACATTCTATAATTTTATACTCTTAGCTGTTTTACTTGTTTAAAAATGCTTATGTTCGCTTTTGATACTAAAAGGAGCAATTGTCCGTTTATGAAACGCATAAACTTGTAGTTGTCCGTTTTTGATACAAAGTCTTACAAGGGTTCAGGGTCCACAATATAAAATATAAGGCTGTTCAAGTTCATTTTTAAGAAGTTTATTTTTTTAATAACATAATAATAAATTGTAACAACCAAAATTACCCACTTAGTGATAAAAATAAGCCGTTTCCGGTACAAATACAAAATAAAAGCCATAAACTCAATATTTTAGAGCAGTTGGGAATTAAAAAAAAATACTAAAATCCGAAAGCTAGTTTGACATGTGAAAAAAATTATATAAAAAAAAAATCGTTCGCCCCTCTTAGAAATATTTAAACCAACTTCACATAGTAGAGACCAAATATAAATTTAATGAAACTTTTAATTTAATTTAAATTTAACTGGAAAAAGAATCTCCTGAGTCATCACTTAACGACATTTCATCAAGTCTAAAAACAAGCTTTAAAGAGAACCATTAATAATTTCCGAAATTTTACTCGGAAATCAATAAGGTATCAGGTAGTACTGGGCGTTGACGATAATTCTATCCAACGCCAACGTCGTTATCGTTGGCAATTTTCAACTGTTGAAAATAGCTGTTGAAAATAACGTCGACGTTGACGCAACCATAATAGGAGATCGACACGATACTAACAAAAAATATATCAAAATCGTATTAAGGAATCCCTTTTAACGGGTGGTTCCCCGAATCATTGATGTATTATTAATTATTATTATCTCTATGCCCCACGCGATACACACGTAATAATAATCCTATAATAACGTTGAAAGTTGAAACTGTTGGAAGACGTTGGTTTCGGTGTTGAAAATATTATCCTGTTGAAGATATATTTTGCTTGTCACTGATAAATTCGCTTGTTGCTTGGCGCTACGTATCGGCCGTATTGGACGGGAAAATAAAAAAAAAACGTGCAGTAGGTATGTACATTACCAAAAGACCTTGTGTAATTGGGTATAATATCGTTCACGAAGTGTGATCTCTTGACCCTTTTGACCTTAATCATTCCAACACCGTTGAAAACAATAGGTACAAAACATTGAAAATTATCAATAGGTTCTTTTTTTGCTTGTCGTTGATAAATTTGATCGTTCCATGGCGCTACGTATCGGCCGTATTGGATGGGAAAATAAAATAAAACGTGCAGTAGGTATGTACATTACCAAAAGACCTTGTGTAATTGGGTATAATATCGTTCACGAAGTGTGATCTCTTGACCCTTTTGACCTTAATCATTCCAACACCGTTGAAAACAATAGGTACAAAACATTGAAAATTATCAATAGGTTATTTTTTTGCTTGTCGTTGATAAATTTGTTTGTTCCATGGCGCTGAGTATCGGCCGTATTGGATGGGAAAATAAAAAAAAAACGTGCAGTAGGTACGTACATAACAAAAATACCATTTAAAATATCGAGTAATGTTGTTCACGAAGTACAAACTCTAAACCCTTTTTATTTATTAGGCAGTTGAATCGTTGACTGCATTGAATAATATTCGCATGTAGGTATTATATTTCAACTGTTGGCGCTAATTATTTTCAACAGCGTTGGACGTTGAAATAATATAACTATTGTTTCCAACGGCTAGTTATATTTTAATACAGTACTAGTATCAGGTAATAAAAATAAAAGCAATAAGTTTTTAATGCATGGTTTTACATGCCGTTAGCCAGTTTTATTTTCTATGTACATCGGTTACTTAATTTTTTTTTAATTTAAAAAAAAAGTTTAGAAAAATTGTAATTGTAAAACAAATGTACGTAGAATATAAAACTTTTCAAAACAAAATGCATAATAATCATTGTGTAACACTAATCCTGTTATATGTTACTTAATATGAAAGTTATCGGAACTTGGAAGATGTACTTATAATACTGTGCTTTTCCAAATAAAACAGTAAAATAATAATTTTAAAGTGTGTATACACCCACCACTGAATTAGAAACGGAATTCCAAATTAAAAAAAAACACTTGGCAAAAAAAAAATCAACCGCAATCACCGAAAAAATTAAACTTAAAACCTTAATTTAATAAATTTTTTCATGGGTCCCCATTTAGATATATAAAATCATTTTGAGTTTTCAGTGATAAAAATAACTTTCTTGATAACATTGCGTGTAAGTACATCAACAATTCATCAGATTCGTGGGAATCCCAAAAAATATGTAAAGCATATTTTTCTCCCCTAGATCTAGGGAAATTTCCCTAGACATACCATCACTGCTTCGGAGCGCTCAGGGGCGTAAATCCTGGCTTTAACCACGGACATATGAATATATCTGGACCTGCCCTAAGTGATAAAAACGTAATATTTCCCCCTCCCCATGGAACCGGCTATAAGCTCCGCCTTGGCGCCAGATCGCTCCATGGGGAGGAGAGAGAATCGAAAATATGTGACGTCATCATTCTTGTAGTGACCAGCGCGAAAGTAACGTCTATACGTTTTACGAAATATCACGCCGAAAACGGCAGCTTGTGCTATACATTATAGGTACATATTATATAGACATAGCGAATGTGGGCGGTTCTCCAGTGTCCTCGTTGCTGGTTACAGGGGTAAGTAAATTATGAAACATTTGTAAAAGTGTCTTAACTAAACACGGCAACGAAATATTGCTATGTGAATTGCGGCGAATGTTTTTGGGGCAAGCATTTGGCCTTAGCAAATATGTTATTAACGTGGCAGCAATTCGCGCTTCCATGTAAAAAGGTCTATTCATTCAAAACAGATTTTGCTTTTAAGAACTAAATGGTGATATTATAATGCGAGATGCCTATATACTGACAGATTGATTTTTCAACAAATCACAGTATCTTTCCTCTCTTCGCCCCCCATAGTTTGGTTTTACCCCTCACCTGTCTCTTCAGGTCTATTCATTCTGATGTCTATGGCTTTAACCTTGAAACTGACAGGAGCGAACCAAATTCTTATAGATAAAGCTGAATTTTATTATAGATAGGTCTAACTTTAAACGTCAAATTGCGTCATGCGATTATCAAACGAACATGAATTTGAATTTGTGTTCTTGACATCGCCATGGACATATTTCATTTAAAAATCGTTTACAGGAATTCCAGAGGTGGAAAAATGTTTCAAATGTGTCCGCAATTGATCCAGAAATCAGGTAATTACATGAGACATTAACATTCAGCTTAATTTATCTGTAAATCTATTTGAGGTTAAATGACATTTGTATTAACAACATAGATCGAATTTTAGATTTAGTGTTTTCAAACCATAACCTCAACATTCAAATTGCTTCACATGTGCTATCCAAAATTGACCCTTATCATCCTCCCATTGAATTCGATCTATTGATGTCCAAATACAGACCCCTACCCACTAATCCAGATCACATCAAATATAATTTCAAAAAAACGGATTACATCAAATGCAATGAAATGTTATCACTTAATAACTGGGACGATCTTAACACCTTGAATTGTAATGACTCCCTACTACATTTTTATAACTTGTTATGGCTATCAATTGAAAAATACACTCCGCGCTTAAGAATCAGGAATAATAAGTTTCCAATTTGGTTCAGCAATGTTCTGATCCACCAACTCAGAGAAAAAGAAAAGTTCAGAAAGAAATGGAAAAAATACAAAAATCAATGTGACTATGACAGTTTTTCTATCTTGAGGGCTAGAGTAAAAGTATCCATACGTACATGCCTTAAAGCCCATGTAGATTCAATAGAAAATTCTCTCCCTAACAGTATCAAAAATCTTTCAACCCTTATTAATTCGAAAAGAATTTTTAATTCTCTCCCCAAAATCATGCATCTCCACGACAAATCAGCAACAAATGGAGAAGATACATGTGAACTGTTATCTACTTACTTCTCTTCTGTTTTTAGCTCACCATCCAATTCTAAAAGTGACTCTAAACTTTCTTCCCCACTCTATAATTACCCACTGTCTCAAATCAAAATAACTTTAGACGAGGTCAAAGAGAAATTGAACACTCTTGATATCAATAAGGGTTCCGGCCCTGATGGAATTCCTCCACTATTTATTCGAAATTGTGCAGATCAGCTTGCAGTACCATTACACAAAATATTCATCAAAAGTCTGAACGATGGTGTATTTCCGGATCTGTGGAAGGTTGCCCACGTCATTCCTATCCATAAATCTGGCAGTAAAAATGATGTAACAAACTACCGTCCTATCAGCCTTTTATCTTGTTTTGGCAAAATATTCGAGTCCATTGTATACAAAACCATCTTTAACCATGTAAAACATATACTTAGTCCTTTCCAACATGGCTTTGTAGCTAAAAGATCCACAAATACTAATTTACTCGAGTATATGGACTTTCTGTGTAAATCGATGAATAATAAAACACAGGTAGATGCCGTGTACACCGATTTCAGTAAGGCCTTTGACAAAGTTAGTCACCCTATCTTAATGAATAAACTGGATAAAATCGGCATTCACGGAAATCTGCTTCGTTGGTTAGAATCATATTTATCACATAGAAGTCAATTAGTTACTGTCAACGGTTTTAACTCTTCCCCAATATTAGTTACGTCGGGCGTACCCCAAGGATCTCACCTTGGACCCTTACTTTTCTTAATCTTTATTAACGACCTTACATACAAACTCCGCTGTAATTTTTCTCTATATGCTGATGACCTCAAATTATATAAAGCAATTAAATCTATGAAAGATTGTGAACTCTTACAACAAGACCTTAACACAATATCTACCTGGTGTGTTGACAATGAAATGGAACTGAATATTTATAAATTTCACCAAGAACACCAACAAAACTCTGTATTCATATAGCATATGTGGTCACAATCTAGAAACAGTTGAATCAATAAAAGATTTAGGAATTATATTTGACAACAAACTAACATTCAATCAACACATTGAATACATTGTGTGTAAATCAAATAAATTACTTGGTTTTATTGTAAGATCAACCAAACTGTTTAAGAATTCTAACAGTCTAATAATTCTATTCAATTCCTTAATCCGAAGTGTTCTTGAGTACGGGTCAACAGTCTGGAATCCACATTATATTACACAGATATCTAGACTCGAATCAGTCCAAAGAAAATTTACACGGATTTTGTCTTACCGATCAGGTGTCTATCATCTTCTAGACGGGTACGAACAAAGACTTACACATTTCAAATTAGAAAGTCTGGTTAAAAGACGAAACATAAATGACCTCTTAATGCTTTATAAAATTGTGAATAATCGTGTAGACAGTAACTTAGTCAACCAAATCAAGCTATACGCCAGGCCCAAATCTACCAGAAACCTTAACATATTCTGGACTGAAATTTTTGCCAATAATACTGGATATTTTAACCCTATGTCCAGAATGTGTCGATCATACAACGATCTTGTTAAAATACACACTTTCATAGATATTTTTCTAAATAATGTAACATGTTTCAAAAAATATCTCCACGAATTGTGCACCTAAAAAAAAAAAAAAATTTATAAAAATAAAAATTTGTTGTTTTATTAAATCTCAGGAAATACTTCATAAATATTGTATACTTATAATGTATTTCAATTTTGTATTTAAGTTTTTTTAAAGTTATGTATAAATAATACTTACATTGTTTTTCATGTGTTTGCTTCTGTAAAAATTCAAATGTAATTACTGCAGACACATTAGTCTAGGGATATTTATATTTGTATTTTAATTTATTATATTTTACCCATAAAAATGTTTTATAAATATCCTGTTTGTGTCTCAAATAAATAAAATAAAATAAAATAAAAATATTGATAAAATATTCTTTCAATTTTACTTTAATAAGTATAATTGTAATACGTACGTCATACAAATGTCTGTTAATGTTATATTATCGTTAAAACAAGCTTATGGGTCCGAGTGGTAAATGTTTCACAAATATTGTTTCAGAAAATGTTCCAGACTTTGAATGATTTGGGAGCTTTACGTTAGGAACACCTTATAACGTTGTTTGGCAGACCATAACACTGTTAATGGCAGGTAAAATTAATAATGCTACTAATTTATATGTTCATATGAACAGAAGTGAGAATACTTTTCCCTTGTGATAAACAAAGTATGTTATCACAAGGGAAAAATACTGTATATTCTGTTCACAAACTTTGTTTAATGTGATATATTTTTTTCAGAACACATGATGCGGTTTTTACTGTGAGATGGCTGAAATGGGTCCCCGATGAAGGTATAGGTACTCTGTTTAATTTCGGTTGAAAGGAAATTTAGAATATGTAGATTTTTTATTCCATTCTACAAGAACTGTACGGTGACTGCTGGAAAGGAAAAATGGCTAAAACGCTATATAGATGTGACATTCAAGATGAATGTATATAAACAAACAATACAGCTATTGTTTACGTTAATCTTTAATGTCACAGCTGTATGACGCTTTAGCCATGTTTCCTTTCCATTCCTTTGTCGATATTCTTTTTCAAACCATTTTTCAATTCATCGAATTCACCGAACCAGTGTTTTTATGTGCTATTATCGATTGTCTTTCTGAAAATAAAAAATAATTTAAACATATACCCCCGAGTTATCATTTTTCAAGCAGAAAAATGTAAATTCGTCGTAGAAAACCATAATCATTATTTGAAAATGTTTTCCTTTTATAAGGAGTTCATATTTCAAGTATTTTAGGTTTTTTACTAACGCTTGAATTTTTGATTTCCTCAGGATAACAGGTTTCCATCTGACAAAGCTTGTTGCTGAGAAAATGAGCTTTAAAAATTATGTAAAGCTCATTCCCTCAGGCTTTGTCAGATGGAACGTTGTTTTCTTGGGGAAACTAAATAAAACATTTTTCTGCTTTCAAGCATTTTTATTTTTAAATAATTTATTTGGCTAATGAATTAATAAAGTAGGTCGAATGCGATTATATTGTCTATGGTGGCAAATGGCCTTGAACTTCCTTTATGTTATTGTCTTTGGTGGACCATTTTATTTTTGGTTAAGTTGGTGACAGTGATGACAAAATTTCTAGTATGGAGAAGGCCCGAAGATATCGATCTAGGGATTGGTTTATTTATGGGAGCGCTCAGCGCGCGACTTTAGGCCGCTGCGCAGAAAAGTCTCACAGTGAACTGCGCAACCGTTATATGGAAGAATCGATGACACACGACGAGTTACAAGCTACTATCTAAAAGCGGGTAAATTAGCGAGTGAGATTGTCATGATGACACACAAAACTGTCCACTCGCTCAGTGCTGAAGTGCTCCAGAAGCGTAGGCATAAATAAACCAATCCCTAGATCGATATCTTCGGGCCTTCTCCATACTAGAAATTTTGTCATCAATGTCACCAACTTAACCAAAAATAAAATGGTCCACCAAAGACAATAACATAAAGGAAGTTCAAGGCCATTTTCCACCATAGACAATATAATCGCATTCGACCTACTTTATTAATTCATTAGCCAAATAAATTATTTAAAAATAAAAATGCTTGAAAGCAGAAAAATGTTTTATTTAGTTTCCCCAAGAAAACAACGTTCCATCTGACAAAGCCCGAGGGAATGAGCTTTACATAATTTTTAAAGCTCATTTTCTCAGCAACAAGCTTTGTCAGATGGAAACCTGTTATCCTGAGGAAATCAAAAATTCAAGCGTTAGTAAAAAACCTAAAATACTTGAAATATGAACTCCTTATAAAAGGAAAACATTTTCAAATAATGATTATGGTTTTCTACGACGAATTTACATTTTTCTGCTTGAAAAATGATAACTCGGGGGTATATGTTTAAATTATTTTTTATTTTCAGAAAGACAATCGATAATAGCACATAAAAACACTGGTTCGGTGAATTCGATGAATTGAAAAATGGTTTGAAAAAGAATATCGACAAAGGAATGGAAAGGAAACATGGCTAAAGCGTCATACAGCTGTGACATTAAAGATTAACGTTAACAATAGCTGTATTGTTTGTTTATATACATTCATCTTGAATGTCACATCTATATAGCGTTTTAGCCATTTTTCCTTTCCAGCAGTCACCGTACAGTTCTTGTAGAATGGAATAAAAAATCTACATATTCTAAATTTCCTTTCAACCGAAATTAAACAGAGTACCTATACCTTCATCGGGGACCCATTTCAGCCATCTCACAGTAAAAACCGCATCATGTGTTCTGAAAAAAATATATCACATTAAACAAAGTTTGTGAACAGAATATAAAGTATTTTTCCCTTGTGATGACATACTTTGTTTATCACAAGGGAAAAGTATTCTTACTTCTGTTCATATGAACATATAAATTAGTAGCATTATTAATTTTACCTGCCATTAACAGTTTTATGGTCTGCCAAACAATGTTATAAGGTGTTCCTAACGTAAAGCTCCCAAATCATTCAAAGTCTGGAACATTTTCTGAAACAATATTTGTGAAACATTAACCACTCGGACCCATAAGCTTGTTTTAACGATAATATAACATTAACAGACATTTGTATGACGTACGTATTACAATTATTCTTATTCAAGTAAAATTGAAAGAATATTTTATCAATACAAATGTCATTTAACCTCAAATAGATTTACAGATAAATTAAGCTGAATGTTAATGTCTTACGTAATTACCTGATTTCTGGATCAATTGCGGACACATTTGAAACATTTTTCCACCTCTGGAATTCCTGTAAACGATTTTTAAATGAAATATGTCCATGGCGATGTCAAGAACACAAATTCAAATTCATATTCGTTTGATAATAGCATGACGCAATTTGACGTTTAAAGTTAGACCTATCTATAATAAAATTCAGCTTTATCTATAAGAATTTGGTTCACTCCTGTCAGTTTCAAGGTTAAAGCCAAGATTTACGCCCCTGCGTAGGAAACTGAGGCCGCTGCTAGCGCCAGTAACAAGAATAACGACGACTGCGTGAACTAATTCTTCAATGTTTGACAGTCGAAATCAGCTGTTTTTCGGAAGCCATGTTGGAAACATAAATAAACCAATCACGAGCAAGCGGAGCAAGCGTGTAGGCGAGTAAAGTTGACGACCTTTCAACTTTTTTTCGTAGATTGTCAACAATCTGCTAGTTGCTGCTAGTTAGCAAGTGACACGATGACACTGGGCGAGTTTACTAACAGATAGTGAATTTCCCAGATAGTAGCTTGTAAACTAGCCCTGTGTCATCGACGCTTTTTTACTTCGGTCTTAACTTTTCTGCGTGGCGGGCGGCTAGAAGTGGCGCGCTCCGAAGTGTCGTTGCCACAAATAAATCAATCCCGGTGCGGAGCCCAATCCAACACCTCTGATGACGAGGAAATCGAGGAAATCATGTCTCTCCTACGCGGCCTCATCAAAGTCCGTGGAAGGCTGGCAGCCTGCGCGTCCAGGGACGACAAATTACTCATCCTCATGGAGCTCCTGACAACCACCATCGATGCCTAAACTCCTTCCCAACCTCCCGGACCTTCCGCAATCCCGGACCTACCCCAATCCCTACACTGGACACGGTAATTCACCTGGCGCTAAAATTCCTTGCATTCCATCTTGCAGAATTTTCAGGGGTGCCACAAAACAAAATATTTACATTCAGTAAAGTTAAATGTAAAATTCCAGAAAAAGTTCAGAACTTATGTTCCCCCATTTTCTTTGAAAATTTATGTGAGGTTTTTATCCAGTAAAGACTTTTTTCCTCACGATACAACTAATGTAAAGTAAATTCAGTCAAGTAAATAATCACCTTCAGAAGGTAATAGTTATAAGGCCGAATGAGCCGTAAAACTAGTCAGTTAGAACATGAAAGGGCATTGCAAAGCCCTAGCTAGTTAGAGGATTACGAAAGAATCCGTAGAATCAAAAAAAAAAAATCCCGGTGCGGAGGATGCTAAAACAAGATAACGCTTTTTTGCTCTGGCTACATAGTGCGTGCGTAGGTACTAAGTAGACACCGTATAAGAAAATAGGTTTCTGTTGTGAAAATTAAAAATTGATTGAAGAAACGGGGGCGAAAAATTGATTGGGGGCGGGGGGACGGCCCGCCCCGGGCGGCACTTTTAAGGGGGCGGCAAATTTTCACAATAAATAATAATATTATCCTGTTAGAATTTAAACCATGTCATTTCATATTTTTGTCACATCTCGGGCCAATTGAAATGAGTACAGAATTTTTCATTACTTATTCTGTGGTGAAACCGGGGAATCCCATTGCTTTAAATGAATACATAATAAATAAATATGCTCTATTTGAACCTCAATCCTAAACAATATCTTTATTTTAACTTTTTATGGCAAAAAACGTTCAAAAGAATGGTAAAAAATCGTACTAAATTTTCATATTCAAAAAAATATATAAATCTTAGATTTTTTTGTAAAGAGTAAGGTTCAAATAGAAGAAACACTTATAAAAAAAATGAAAAAAATTGAAAAATTGATTTTGGATGAAAATTGTGACCTCCAGGAGTGACACAAATTGTCCAGCCAGATGGCAACTTACAATGCGCGGCAGCTGATATCTCTGTTACTTTTTTAGGAAAATATTTGAAAATTTTAGAATATACTCTTGAAAAATGTGTAAAATTACCGGAAGGCATAAATAAAATATACATATTCCTTATGTGTGTTAAAAAAATATCATGAAAATCACTAAAAATACGCCGCCCTTCACCTATTTCCCCCCAAACGCTCGCGCGCCGCGTGCAATAAAGTTATAGTCTGTCAAATAAGAGTAGAAAATATAAAAAAATTGAACAATTATTATAAGCAATAATTATCAGCCTGAAACACTCATCCACATTGAAAAATCTTCCGAGAAAAGATACATGACGCCAACGGGACTTGAACCCGTGCTCTTCTGACTGGCGGTCAGCTGCTCTCCCAATTGAGCTATGGCGGCTTATCTTACACCCGCCAAATGATTCAATATATACCTAGTGTTTCATTCAACAATTACTGCAAATTAAAAATTGCACTTCCTCTTCTTTTATAATGGTCGGTATTTCTGGAAAGATCTTCTATTTATCTATTATTAACGTTCTAAGTTACTAGCAAATCCAAGGTGGATTCATCGACGCATGCCGAGGTTTTAAGATGCTACCTGGTTTCAAAATTTTTTTATTAGATATTTTTCAAAATAGAACAAACGGTTAGGAAGAAAAATATTTTTAATGGTTGTACAAACCAAAATGAAAAAAAATCAACTAAAATATTTTGTTACAATATGTGACATAATGTTCGTAATTTTCTTGCTTTTAATTATTATTAAAGCATATAAAGCAATAAAAACCTAAGCCTGTCAAAAGTGAATGTGTAACCTTTAGCCCCGATTTAAAAAGAATATATTTTGAATTTTGCTTCATGAAATATTTTTTTTCTGTTGGCTAAACTTTTTTCCATTTCCGCGGGAATGAATTGCATCTACGAACTTCTTGGTGGGATTGGTTATGGGTTGGTTTATTTATGTTCTTGGTAGTTGACTGTGCGGTTCTGCTGTGTGTTTTATTATTATCAAATTTGTGCAACTTTAGTGCAAAACGTAACCTTGATTAGATTTCAGATACACGGTTCTCAAATGTAATGTTCAAAATGGCTCCTGAAAATCTTGACGTGAAAGGCTTTTTCACCAAAAAGGAATGGAGGGGTATGTCGGAGGAAGTACGCCATGGAGTCAAATGCATGTACGTCGTCTACAAACATTTATTTATTTATTTATTAACGCCGATTATAGCGGCTTTTACAAAATAATTACAAATATTTTACATATGAATACAGAATATACATAGATAAAGAAAAAGAAAAATTTAAATATAAAATTCATAAATGAGAACAATAAAAATTGTAGTATCACATAAAAGTACAAAGAGTAGGTTATTAAATACAAAACAACATATTATATATCCCGGATATTATGTATTAGGAAATTAATACTTTTAATCTGTATTTGATTATAGTTAAACTGAGAAGCGCTGACAGACAGTTTTAATTAAGTAGTGTTTGTATGAGGTTAGACTAGCAATGTTTATAGATTCATCCAAAACATATTTATTTCCAAGTACATGCAGGCGATTCATTATGGAATTGAGTTCAGCGTTAGATCCTGTATTGTTGCAATGACAAGGTAATTTGAAACGAACTGATCGACTAGGTACATGGAAACTTATTAGCGAAAGAAGTTCAGGGGAGTTCAACAGGTTGGTAACGATTTTAAATAAATAAAATAGGTCTGAACAAATTCTTCTTTCTTTTAATGTATCGAGTCCCAATAATTGTAACAGAGAGGGATAATTAATGTTTTCTATGAATATTCCCAATTTAAAGTTAATATAACGTAAAAATTTATGTTGGACTCGCTCAAGAGAATTCTCATGTACACTGTAATAAGGATTCCAAATGGTGGAGTTAAATTCTAGTTGGCTTCTAACAAGTGAAGTGTAAAGTAATTTGACAGTTTTTTAAATTTTTAAAATCCTTTGAAATCCGTAAGACAAATCCTAACATTTGCAATGCTTTACTGGTTATATTATTAATATGTTTAATGAATGTTAATTTAGTGTCAAAGGTTATACCAAGGTCTCTTATTTCATCAACAGATAATAATATGTGATTATTGAGAAAGTAGGTGAACAACAATGGGTTTTTTTTTCTGTGGAATCTCATAAGTTGACATTTTTTTACATTAAGAGTTAATTTGTTGATAAGACACCAATCATAAAAGCTATTAATATTAGATTGAAGTGTCAGACAGTCCTCGATATTATCAATAATTCTAAAAATCTTCATATCATCAGCAAACATTAGAATGAGAACACGGGTGAATATGTTTGTTACGTCGTTAATGAATAAATTAAAAAGTAAAGGACCAAGATGCGAACCCTGGGGTACGCCACTGGTGGCTTCGAACATGTAGGATAAGTGATCATTAATACAAACAATTAGCTGACGCCTAAGCAAGTAACTCTTAAACCAAGATAAAAGGTTTCCATTAATGCCGAGTTTCAAAAGTTTATTAATGAGAATTTTAAGACAGACCTTATCAAACGCCTTACTGAAGTCGGTGTAAATAGAATCAACTTGTTGTTTGTTGGCAAGTGCATTAGAAATGAAATTTTCATATAATGTAAGGTTAGTCAAAGTTGATCTGCCGGAGATAAAGCCGTGTTGACAAGTTGCGATACATGAGTTTACAAAGAAGCTGATTTTCTTAAGAATCAATTTCTCAAAAAGTTTAGGTATAGACGATTGAATACAGATGGGCCGATAATTTTCAACAAAGGATTTATCACCACTTTTAAATATAGGAGTTAGGTAGCTAAGTTTCCATATTTGTGGAAAGTGTCCTGTAGAGAGTGACTTATTAAACAGTATATTAAGCGGAACAGATAAACTTTGGACACAATTCTTAAGTAAGATGGAAGGAATCTTATCAGGTCCCGAGCTTGTTTTGGGTTCAAGTGATTTAATACAGACTATAATGTCTTCAATGTTGATGTGTATTTGCGATAAGTGTAAATTTATATCCGAGTTGAAGTACGGAATTAAGTCATCTGGAATATCAGGTTCATACACGTCCTTAAAGTAATCAGCAAACATGTTAACAATTTCATAAATTTTACTGGAGCTGTTTTGTCTGTAACGTATATTACCGGAAATACCAGCATCATTGTTTTTCATTGATTTTGTGTATTTCCAAAAGTATTTTACATCATGAAGTATCGTGTTCTCAACCGAATTAATGTAATTATTATAACATCTTTTGTCATTTTTTTGCAATCTCTTCTAATATTGTTGAATGCCATATAGTTGGGAATTGTTCTGTGTTCTTTATATTTTTTATGTGTTTCTTTTTTAATAACAATTAACCGAATTAATTCTTTGCTGAACCATATCGGATACTTTCGTACTTTATGATGAATTAGAGGAATAGTGTCGGAAATGATACTATTCAGTTGAGAGTAAAATAGTTCTACGCTATAGTTAAGATCACCTTCCTTGAGAACAGACCAATTTACTTTGTTAAGTGCATGATTAATGTCCTGGTAATTAGCATTAATGAAATTACGACTACAATTTTTCATTGGGGGGTCACACTCTATTGTATTAGGTACTAGTATTGTAAGTGGAGGGTGGTGATTATCAATTGGGTCAAAGGATTCGGCTGACTCATAGACTTTTATATCCTGATCAGTAGAAAAAATTAAATCAAGTATCCGATTACTGCAATTCGGCACATTGTTACATTGAAATAGTCCTAAATAGTTCGACATGTCTAAGATTTCTCTCTCGCACGCTGTTAATGGTAAGTAATCAAGATCATTAAATTTACAATTGGGTAGGTTATAGTCACCGCAAATTATAATATTGTGATTAGAGTGGTTAGATTTGAGTAGCTCGACATCTTCACAGTGATTTTTATACATTATTATATTAGAATTTGGTGGAATATATACACATCCGATGATAGTTTTTTTGGATTTATCGTTTAACATTACAAAAATTTGCTCAACATCATTGTTTTTGTTTTTTAATAATTTCGATGAAATTTTTTTATTTACTGCTATCAAGACGCCTCCTCCTCTTGATTTGGAGCTGGTGTTCCGATTGCGGTCAGCTCGGTAGATACTGTAGTTAGGTAGACCGAGCTCCGCTGAGTATATCGATGGATCCAGCATGATAAGATTCTTTTCTCCTCCCTTGCCATACCATCCTGTCAACAATCTTTATTAATAAATGTTGTACATTTTGTCAACAGGAAAGATAGAAAAACCGGATCTCCTTATTCGGTACGAGGAGTTCAGGAAAGATCTAGAGGACAAGAATAAGAAGCAAGGTATATGATACAATAGCATGCATGTTGTTTTTAGATTTACAATATTCCAAATGTACTATTGTGTTCAATTTCTAACTTTTGTAGATAAGAGTCCGGCATTCAGGTTGCAACAACAGAAGAGCCGAATGCACAGGAGACTTAAAAACAGGAAGGGTGTGTTGTTTTAAGATTCCTTTAATATTAGTGGTGTAGTAATATGTATGAATAAGTACAACATGTGTGTTGGCTGGGTTGCAGGTTGTTGCAGACGGTGTTGCAGTGGTGCAATGCTTGAAGGGCTTCAGCCAACTGGAAATAGACGAGTAAGTATGGGAAGACCAAGTGCAAGTGCATCTGTCTGTTGTCTGTTGCTCTGTTTGTTATGTTGTGCTTGATGCTTGTGTTATTCCTGTAGATCCGCTCGGAAGAAGAAGGTAATGGATGAGCTGGTGCGTGGTAAGGAGGAGGAGATAGACACGGCTCAGGCTCAGGAGATAGACAGCGAGCCTGGTGAGTACAGCCTGCTTATTAGAGATATAATATACATAATGTGATGCGTGTTGTGTTGGTTGGCTTCATCAATACACGCTTGCTTCCAGTGTACATCAAGAAGAGGCGGCTCCGAAGACTGAAGAGAGTGGAACTGGAGGAGCAAGAAGATGATGCATACACGTGTAAGTGTGTTGTACTTCTGGGTGTGTTGTACTTGTGGGTAGTGGTGGAGTGTAACTGTGTGGGTGTTTCCAGGGTGTGATGAATGCGACAGATGCTTCCGAACATTCTGCCCGCTCCACGGACCGTTGCTGGTGATACCAGACGATAAGACGGGAGTAATGGAGCTCGGCTGCCCCCCCCATATACAGTTGCGGCCCTCGGGCATCCCTGGGGCAGGACGCGGCGTTTGGGCGGCGGAACCTCTCAAGCTCTCCCAGCGGCCTGCGCTTCGGGCCCTACCGCGGCCAACTCTCCAACAGGCCCAATCCCAACAGCCAATACGTTTGGCAGGTACTACTCACTTCTAATTGTGTAATCGCTTACCACATATTATATACCAATCACCGTTACTCAATCAATCATACTATGCAGATTCGCAAACAAAATGGAGGAAGGCAGTACATAGACGGCGAGAAGCTGGACAGCGCCAACTGGCAGCGCTTTGTGAACTGTTCACGCAACCCCCGCGAGCAGAACCTGCAGGCCTTCCAACACAAGGGGAAAATATTCTACAGGTCAGTGCAGCATACATACCCGTTCTATAAATACTACACTACTCTTACAGCACGCACTCTATTTGTATCTGTTCTGTGTGCTCTCAGGACGGTGATGAACATCAACGCCGGTACGGAGCTGCTGGTGCGGTACGCCAAGCAGCTTGACATAGATCGAAAGCAGTACTGCGCACCACTTCATGCCCGCACGCGTACCCATACACCTCTCCGAGGTACGTATTAATATATACCACTGCACTGTCTGAACATCTTTCTATCTGCTTCCTACTCCGCACACTAGCCAAGGATGAGGGGAAGCGGAAAGTTGGCAAGTATAGTAAGCTCCAAACTTTAATGCCGGCCTGAACTTGTTACGATCCATTCTCACGCAGTTGCTGACTTTACAATGAAAGTGAAAGAGAAAGATGCATAAAAACATATGTGCGAAAGAGAAAGGTATTGGCGGGGAGACATGCCACTTTTCTGACCTTAAACTCGCCTATTGCGATGATTTCCGTCATGTATCAACATCAAGCTGGTATTAAAGTTTTGCGTGTACTATACCAGGCTGTTATATATTTACTTAATTAGCGTTTCACACAGACATAGCCATTCTTGTACTGCAGTGGGAATCAAACTTTTCCAATTCCTTCAAAATCTCTTATGGAGGCCACTGCAACACAGAGGCCGCCTAAATATAATAAATGGTTATTTAGCATCAAATTAATAACTCTTACTATTATTACTTCATTAATGCTCAGCTCAGAAACTGCCATAATGACAATTCTCTTTGAAAACTTGATTCTGATTATTTTACAATTGGCTATTTCACATAACATAATATTTTAACACCTCTTTAACTAAATTTAGTTTTACTTGTGTAGTTGTTCTATATTATCATCAACTGCTATTTTTTTGGTAGTACTACTATTTAAAATATAAAGTAAAAATGTACATTTAAAATTAAAATGATTCGCCGACAATAATTGGCCCCGCGGGAAAGGTTTTTACTATAAAATTATAAAGTTTGGGCATTACTTACTATTTTCAAAAGTAAAAACTACTTAAAAAATAATAAGTTGGTATGAACAACAAACGAATTTATATACAGTAGACGTGGGCAAAATTGAATGAATGAATTAAATGAATAAATTCAATCTTGTAACACACTCGATCTGATTCTCATTTTCAAAAGGAATTAAATCTGTATTCCTTACCCTTGGCCTTGCATCTTACGATTTTTTAACAGCACCATATTTATTTTTATTTCTATTAATTTATTTTACAGTTAAAAATTTCATGTTATATTGAGGTAAGAAAATAATAATGTACTCTATAAATATTGTAGTATTTCGTAGGAATTAAATTAAATATTATTCTGGATATTTGTTGCGCGGATAGGTACATCTACTAGAGGCGATGCGCGCCGCAAAATTGCCTACCAATTGCGTATTGCGTACCTACCAAAAACCCGTAGGCCAGAGTCCTCGTCCCCAGTCCAAGCTACAAAACCGCCAACAGACAAGCGAGTCAGCCGAGACCCAAGTAATTCTGAGCTCCGAGTGTCGCGTCTGTTACACAGTCGTCCCGGAATCATTCCTCCGTGGTCATAGTCCTACACATTGATATATATATATACTGGATGACTAATGACCGCACCAAAGCATTGCCACTGTACATATGTCCAAAAGCATATGCCCCGCTAACATCTATGCAGTGCTCATTGTGACGCCGACCGACTTGTGCCGGACGATACGCGATCAAAACTATCACCATGATATACCTTTAGGTATTTTAATGTCAAAAATTCACGGAACTGACAAATGTGCACCATCTACAATAAGGTCGCCAGCATGGGAGTAGGCGGTAAACACAAAGAGCTTAGTCAGTCAAGGTACCGGAAATAGTCATATAGTTTTAGAAAGCAACGAAGGATGAGCTAAAATAATTTTTACGAACGCAGGATAATATAATAATAACATTTGTACCTAGCGGCGAACACAGAGCGGCGAAAGCAAAGCTGGACCGCAATAAAATTTGGAAAGCCAGGATATTTTCGGCAAGGATAAAATAAAACCCAATATCGCCGCGTCGGGCGAAGGCAATAAACCTTTTCCTTAAGGTGCGATTCCGTGCCACGCGGCAGTCGGCAGACGGCAACAGCAGACGGCGACTGCAGTGCCGCCGACGAAGTCGACGCCATTGACGGCACTGCAGTTGCGTCCGCTGCGTACTGCCGACGGTTGTGTCTTCCATTTAAAATTATGAATAATAAAATGCTGCAAGGGTTATTGCAAGAAGAAGAAGACGACGATGATTTATTATTGTATTATTATTCAAGTAGAAAGCCTATACTGCCAATGTACTCAAATAGACTGGAAGAAGGCGCTTATGAAACTTTAATAAAAAGATATCTAAATGAGAGTGAAGACATTTTCAGAAGTTATTTTCGTTTAAATAAAAAACAGTTTAATTTTGTAATCTCTTTAATTTAAGGGTTGTAAATCATACACAATAGTTTGTAAAAGTTTAAAATAAATAAAAATAAAATAAAAAAACTTACTGCTTTTATTGAGATCTTGAGCGATTTCTTTCCAAACATTTTATCTTATCCTTTGATCTTTATAATGAACATTCTTGCAATCAAATAAGAACGGATTTTTAGACACCAAATTAATAAGACTCTCTTTTTCTCCGTCTGTCAACACGTCCATTGTGTCTGAAGTCGACGGCAGACGGCAGTACTATGTTTGCACCCGAGTGCCGTCTGCCGCCACGCGTCAGTCATCGACGGCAAGTGCCGCGCGGCACTTGTAGTGGTGTGTCGGAAACGGTCCAATACAAGTGCATAGAGTTAAGAAGTGCCGTCTGCCGTCGGCGGCACTGCAGTCGCCGTCTGCTGTTGCCGTCTGCCGACTGCTGCGTGGCACGGAATCGCACCTTTAGGCTCACGAAGCCGCGGCGGCCGATGGGAATGTTTCAAGGCTGACTTAGGTTCAATCCTTGAGGTGACGGGAGAATCCTCAACACGAAGGGAGTCACCATTTGCCCGGCCTAGGGGTTGGTACTCCACTTCGCCAACGGAGTGTCCCGACCAGGGATAAAAAATTAATAGTGTTTTGCAAACCCGGCCAGGGCCCTGCAACGCTCTCCAAACTACACGCGACCGCGCGCAATTTCCCGACCAGGGAAATTAACAGACACGCTCGCGGATTTCGACCAGGAACCGCCGATACGTTCGTGAACTTCCGCCAGAAAGTCCAACCAAGTGACCGTGAAATATTCCGACCAGGAATTTGCGCAAGTTCCACTGTGCACAAATTTTCACAACAAAGAACTCTCGCGACTCTACCTGTGCAATAACAAGTGAAAAAAATAGAACTTAAGTTTAAAGTGCCTAGTGAGTGTGTGCTTACGCGGAGACTCCATCATCAGCAATCAAAGGGAAGTGACTGAACATTTTATTTATTTTAACCACCGAAGTGATTAGATTCTGAACAATTACATAAAGACTTTACCGTAGAATTAAGCAACCAGACTTTCTAAATTTAAGACGAATTAATTAAGTAGTTTTTAGACTAACACTAGATTAATAATTAACATCCGCCTTTTGTATCCTAATGTAATAAATGTGTCGTTTCTTAAACCAGTAGCTTTTTTAATTGTTCCTCCTTGATTTTAAGTTTATAGTATTAGTTTGAACCCGCCGTAAGGCGCGGGTGTATCAACCAAAATGGTTAAATGCGTCGCGAAAAAATGCGATTCAACATAATAAAGCAAGTGGAATTACTTTCCACACCTAAGTTTATTGTTTACATATTCACATTTAATTTTAAAAAAAGCAGAAAATGAAATAAAATGTCAAATACTCTAATATAGGTTCAGTGTTGCCACTAAAAAGTCGTTTTGGTTTCCTACATTAATGGGAGAATACATAATTTATGGAATAAGTAACTATGGAGGTAACCATATTAAAATACTTAATAAAAATTATGTTTTAATCTTCATACAACATACTTCATTAAAACTTATGTTAGTTTATTAATGAATAATCTAGTAAGTAATTATATTTTTTTACGTATTTTATATTAATAATTTTGCAGGGCACCATAAGATGCAGCACGCCGTGAGAAGTGGGTGGAAATAATTCGATTTCCGAGAAAAGAACTTTCAAAACTCTTTTGAAACAATTTCTGTTTGAGTATTATATACTATTGGTTCAATAAAAAATATTGGAACAAATAATGACTTCATTATTTCATTAGTTGTGCATTCTTTTAGTCATATAATGAAAAATACAAATTTAAAATAATTTAAATAAGTTTACTTTATTACAAACTAACGTAAAAACTATTTCATTGTTTATTTTGGGTAAAATTTCAAATAGTAGGCAACACCAAGCCGCTATTGCAGGTTTGCGTTTCTGGCTTTGTCTAATCCTAGCGGTGGTAATGTTCTCGTGACTTGTGCAAGTGAGACAAAGATATGTTTACTTTCAAATGTTTAGTGATTCCAAAGCTGCGTCGTTGAGTTGTAAAGTGGTTACGCTTTTTTCGATGAGCGGTAATGAAGTTTGCTTCTCTATTTATATACCTCAATGGACCTACAAGTCTGCGGACTGTAGCGCTCAATCCGCAACCCCAATCTCTGTTTCACTTATTCAAGGAATCAAAACATTTGTTTCTTCTTCATTTGTGACGTCGTCGTCCCACACCCCGGGTCCCACGTATCGAGTCGATCCGGCCAGACAGCTCAATTCCAATCTGTTGAAGATTTCGAGTCCTTATTAGGCCCGCTGAATGCAAGTTATTCAAGTCACAGCAAAACAAAAGACACTTACTAGTCAGAAGTTCCTAATTCATTTCTTGATGCCCGCAGAGAATCGGTTCGTCATTAGTCCCCGCGCGGCCAAGCCTTCATTTTAGGGCGAAACTTCCCACTTCGGACCCTGAACGTTAATAAAGACTAAAAAGCGAAAGTTAATCCTATATTTTTTCTCCCTCACACATGCGTAAATTATGCAATGCGTGTAGAAACAAAACGATGTTTATTTATATTATTGTTTTTTTTTTATGTTATCTGTTTACCTAGCCGTAAATAAAACATCAGTTGCCGTTGAACTATGCGTTAAACCGTGATACTGATAAATGATAATCGAGTGATTTGTTCCTTTATTTTTGTAATAAATTGTATGACACGTGTCGCCCAGACTTTTAATTAGTTTTTATTCGACGCATGGTTTTAACTTCACCATTGAGGTAGGTGCATTTAAAATATATATTTGAGTGAAGCTTATATTCCAGGTGACCGGATCGGATATTCCAATGAAAGCGCAATAATAGTATGTTTTTTATGTGAATACCGCACAAGTCCCAACTGCTCCCGTCTGGAGCTAATGAGACTATGGCATCCCCAATTGGGATATTTTGCGAGGCTGAAGGTAGTGGTAAATTTAACGGAACAGTTTTAAGTTTAATAAATAAACAAAAAAAATAATAAAACTTTAGGGGTTAACCACAAAATCTGTTTAATTTTAAGATTTAATTGCTAGCCTAATAGAAATACATTTTTCTTGTCAAAAATTTGTCTTTTTGGCAAAATAATATCTAAGTTCACATTGAAATATTTCATTAACCCCGTCGCGCGTCATTTTTAGTACCTACAATTTTTCAGAACGACATAATTCACCCTAAGGCTGGGATTAGACTCGTAAGTTTTTGCGATTTATGGCCAAATTACAAATGTAAACAACACCAAAAGTCACTAAACGTAATTTACAGCAAGTTACAGAACTTATTCTTTCGGAAGTTTTTTGACAGGTCTAATAACTCCCGCGCGAATTTCTAGCCTTCTTACAGCTTATAAAATCAGTTTGATAAGCTAAGAGACTTTCCACAAGAATTAGTTCCGAAATGCGCCGCGCACCGTTGCGAAATGTCAAAAATTAAAAGACAATTGTTTTCATAGGATTTTTTTCCTACAAAACTAGTATTTATTTCCACTTATTTAAGTTTTCTGGAAAATGAGCATCCTTCTATTCAATTAGCGGTCCACTCCTTTCCAATCTTAATGTTTTTGTTTGTAACATTTACGTATTTGAAATTTTGAATTCGAAGTCGGTTGCTGTCAGCAGATGTCAGATATCAGGTAGCTGTCATTTGGATAAAACGAAATTAATTTGCGCCTTTGACCATCTCTGACGGCATAAAAACACGTGGAGAATTGTTTAATTAAAGCCAAAACTATTTCAACACTTTATTGGGGCTTTTTCTTCTTTATTGACAAAATCGCGTAAATTTGACAGTAGCAGGTCGTTCTTGACAGGAAGCCATCTTACCGCAAATAAATTTACAGATGTAAACGGTCGCATGAGCATTTACACAGGTTGAACTTCCGAACAACTTCCGTGATCATTAATTACCACAAGTCGGATGCATATGTAAACTCTCCTGTGAGTGACCTGTCAAAATCTTATGTAATCGGTAAATTTTAAATACGAGTCTAACCCCGGCCTAAGAATAGTGCTTTGCGTAGTGAAAACTTCTTTAGCATCGTTGTGATTTGAAACTCGATGAAACGAAAAATAACGACACTAAAAATAGGCAAACAGATGCATCTAAAGGATGTAGTCTGCGAGAGAATGAGATAGTGTTATCGGTCTCCTCTTTTTGCGGTTCTTCGTAGCCTTTCGGTCTCCTCTGTGTTCGGTGCTTCGTAGCCTCCCCACCACTAGTTTAGTTTTCTTCTGAAGTGAAAACCGCGTATTAGATAATATATCTTTGTATGCGTACATATAAAAGAGGATTTTTTTTTTGGAATTAATTGAATTAAAAGAATGAATTAAAGGAATCAATTCAAAAGGCCGAGGGAATCAGACTGAATCGATTCACTCCTGGGAATGAATCTGCCCATGTCTAATATACAGTGTTAATTTTTTTGTACTTATGTACTGGTATACACAGTATATGGACAAGTGATTTTTCCTTGATGCTTTTGAATGAAAATATGTTTTATACTTTGTTATTCGGCGGTATATCCTTTCTGCACATCCTTTTGGCGTCACTAAGTTATATTTTGTGTAATTAGGTATTCCGTATTTTCCCTAAAATGACTGCATATTGTATACATGTAAGCCAGGGGGGGGGGCGCAATTGTCGGCAGATCAACTGTGATGGAACCATTTGTGATAATATTCCTAACTATTTACACAGTATATTTTTGTGCAAAAACACAGAAACACATTGATTTGTTTGAATTTTTAGTATTATTTTTAGTATGGGGTAGCAAAAAATATCTCATAATTTATTTATATCACGTTTTCAATAATAAACTAGAAAATTATTTTCTATACAAATAATAATAAAACACATTTTGTATACAAATAATAATTTCAACCCCTTGATTGATTTCCTCAACATGTTTTAGTACAGTGAAAGTGGTCCAAGAGTGGTTTTGAGAAAGTGTTTTATTTTAGCAATAATGCGATTTAAATGCCAATTTGTTCTACAAAAAATGTTTGGAAATTATATTCATAAGAGTCGGAAAGTCTGATAAGAGGACATTGAAAGAAGGGCAAATGAAGGAAACTCTATTATGGCGACCAGAACAAATCTTCGCCACGTACCCCGCTTCGCCCTATTGTAAAAATCATCGCAGCGCCACTTGTTAAGGAACACACCAGAAACAAATACCTAGGTGCAAGCCGCTACCGGCACTACCTACGGCGGCCGATAAGTACTTCTATCACCTGGTAACAACTGGTGCGGCAACCTACTGGAAAGTTCCCGTCTCAACAATAATCTATCAGCACAGCGACGGGAGTGTTCGAAGATTTATTCTGGTCGCCACACACCCAGTACATATCGGCCGTAGATAGATGCCGACGATGGCTTGCACCTAGGTATTTGTTTCTGGTGTATTGCTTAACCAGTGGTGCTGTGATGATTTTTACAATAGGGCGACCGTTGCGGCAGTTATGTACGTGGTGAAGATTTGTTCTGGTCGTCACACTATTAATGCAATAATGGGTTAAAGTTTTCAAAAGTAGTCAGTCCACAATGGGAAGCTGATCAGAAGAGGTTCCTTGGAATGTGCATTTGTGCACTGCACTACTTGTCTTCGGTCTTCACATATCTTACGACGATTTCTGTGCCCCAGTCATTGATACACAAAAGTATGTCTTCTTCTTCTTCTTTGTGTGCCGTATCAGGTCCCCCCGACGTTGGCGATCACTCTTGAGAATGTCTCTCTGTCTTGCGCTGCCCGGAATAGCTCCTCCACACTTCTAATGCCGGTCCACTCTCATATATTACGCAGCCAAGACATATCAAATGGAGCAAGTGATACTTCTCCCCTCGAAGAATATGAGTATGTCCCACTCACAATTCCCGCCAGGTCATTATTTGAGCTATCTTCTAGTTCAAGACTCCCGCGCAAGCGCAAAAGAATGTGCACATTGAACATGCACAATACTTTGTACAATATTCCCATATTGGCACTCGGTGAATTTGAACCTTTCACGAGGTTTTCAGCGATGAATTGCATGACTATTAGGCCCTTCGTACACAGAGATACTTACAAGCTACATGACTGTGATGCAATCAACAACAACAAGTCACCTACTGATATGCTACTCTTTAAAGCTGATTTCCACATCCGGTGCTAGTTGAATTATATTAAACTTGATAATTTTTTCACATGCAGCCGTGGAGTTATAAGTTATACAATGTCAAGTGACTCGAGCGATGAAGGCAATATTGTTCTTATCTTTGTTTATTGTAAGCATAAACAGCACCCATATAACAAAATAAATATTAATTGTATGCCATTTGTCGCCGCCAAGTAACTACAATAGAAAGATTTCTAATTGACTTTTTTCCAACCTCAATCCATGTCTTCTCTGCTAAATCCTTTGTTTGATAGTAGGTTAAATTTTCATGCTCATATCGTAATGACATTTAGTACTTCACTGAGAATGCTGGTTCTCACAGTACTATACAATGCTTTGGTTACGAGTAAACTTGAGAGTGGGTCGGTGGTTTGGAGCCCACACCAAGTGAAATATTCCCTCATGTTATAGAAGGTTCAGAAGAAATTTCTGAGATTTCTTTACCTAAGGAGGTATGGCTACTACCCGTGGCTCTACCCTACCCACTTACTCTTGGGCATGCTTGGTGTGAACCATCTATGGGTCAGAAGGGATGTGCTCATTGTAACACATTTCTTCAGACTGATTCGTGGAAGTTTCGAAAACTCGGCAATCATGGAGACCATTTATTTATTTATTTATTTATTTATTTATTTATTGTTTCTTTACACTGTAGGTAAAAATGTTTACAATACAATTTGTTACCTCACTAGGACAAGCCTGTGTTGAGGTTAACAATAATTATACAAGTTAACAAAATAACACAAAATTATACAGATTTTGAAAGAACAATATTGTTGTATTTCTTACAGATTGAGATTAGATTATGGGTACCTACTGGTACCTACTAAACTGATGGCGCTAGGTACTACATTAATGTAGTCTTTTAGGGTGACCACAGTTTTGAGATCTGATTTAAAATAAAATAAAATAAAGTTTTTTTTTTTTTTTTTCATTAGTTTCTATGTTCCCGATGGTTATCTCCGTCACCGACAGCATAGACTGTTTTATCTCCCGGCATGCAGAACTAACTTGCCAATGATTATGCCAGTCGGGAGAGCAGTCTTGTTGTTAAATAGAATCACTTCGAATATTGATATGTTTAACATCAATGAAGCACAATTCAGACGACAAGCTTTGTTGCTGTTAGTATGATTGTGCTGCATTGAAGTATAAATTGCTTAAATCTGTTTGAATCTTAATACTTTATCTCTTTTAAAACGCTTTGGAAATTTTAGTTTTCTAATGTTTTAAAAATGAATAAATTGAATTGAATTTGTTACGTATTCCGGCAAATTGTAGTTATGCAAATATGCATATTTTCCCACCTTTAGAACAAATGTAATACATATTTAAATCATGCTCCGACTAGTGATGTGAAGGTTCAACTGGAGTGGGCTCTTGAACTCGGGTTCTTCGTGGGGAATGGATCCTCCTCCTACTCTTTTTTCAAATCAACCACTCTCAGAGAACCTGGTCCATGATTCGGACACAAACCCTGAGCCGGAACCCGAATGCATGCAACGGCGTCCCCGGGTTCGCGGTCTGAGCCACTCACGTGTCGGGAGTAGGTCCCGGGTACGAGTTCTTTTACGGGTTCCGACCCCGAGGTCCGGCTCCGGCCGAATCCGTGCATCCCGGTAGCCGCAACAGCACCCGGTTCCCAGTCCGCATCCAAGAACTCGGATCCAGGACCTGCTCCTAGAACTAAAGTACTTTTAAAAGGGAGCACATCTCGGAGGCCTCCGGCAAAATACAGAACTCACCCATCTTTAGCTTCGACACCATTTCTGTCAAACAAGTAGTAGATGCGAATGTAACTCGTATAGCACTGTCAGTAGCGTGCAACTAATTTCAAACCTGTAGTTGACGCTTAAGCTACACTCATAAAACTAGAATGGCTTTAAGTATCTCTGTGTAAGAATGTCCTTAATCTCAAGATGATTTTGCGAACACTGTCTGAGCAGTATTATTTATTTAATTATTTTACAAATATAACTTAGTGAAGTGAATGAATAATAGTACCCCCGATTAGTTCGTTAGATGCACCTATACTAGATTTATATTATATACTAGATATTACATACTATATACATTTTTGAAAGTGGAATGCAATGGCAATTTAAGTCACGAACCGCCTCTGTTGCTGATACCAACCCTGTTGGATGGCAGTGAGGCATGGAACTGGCAGAGGAAGGATGAACGTAGACATAATGCTGTACAAATTAAATCCCTGGGGAGTATGCTAAGAGTATGGATAGTATGTATGGTAAAACCACACATGCAGTGGCGGACTAAGCCCGTCAGAGGCCCAGGGCAACAAATCTGAATGAGCCCCCCCCCCCTAGTTTAAAAGAAGTTGATGTAATTTTACAAGCTTTTTATTCAGTTCACACGGGGCTCTGGTTCTGGGGGTCCTCCAAACGCCTCCATGTTCCATTAATCAAATCCTAAACAAGGCTTTAAGGCACCAGGACATTAAAAAAATAATTGTAATTTTTTTTTTGTTTCATTTTCTGAAATTTAATGTCATCCAGGTTGAAAAACGTGTTAAAAAATTTCGAGAAAACATATTTAACGTTTTGCTGAAGGATAATTCAACATAAAAACTGTTTCAAACGGTTTCACATAAAGTGCTATATCTCCGTCTAGTTTTAAAATTTCTTTAAAAAATTTGGTGAGAGAATAAGGAACTCCAGTGAAAAATATTATTGCTTTAAAAAATATATGTTCATATAGACCACAGATTCTCAACCTTTGTTTGCCCAGCCCACCGCCCACTTTGAGAATATTTTTATTTCTAGCGCCCCCTAACTCGTGAATTCAAAAGAGCAATTGACCACAACGGGGGGGGGGGGGCGTAACGGGATTCCACGACGAAGGGGGCGTAATGGGATACCACGACAGGGTTACATTTTTGTCACAAACGGAGGGTGGGTAACGACAGAGGGGAGGGGGCATAATATGGGATACCACAACGGGGTTGGCTACATTTGTCACAACGGAGGAGGTGTAATGAGATAGGTAAAATATTTTTGTGGATGGATGGCCCCTAATGGGATGGGCTGGGGTAAGAAAGATAGGATGGGGGATGGGTTTCTCTGAATCTCCTACCGCCCCCCTGAAAGTCTGAAATGGCCCCCCAATTTTATCTTGGTCTTCTACTGCCCCCCCTGAAGGTCTGAAACGCCCCCAAGGGGGCGTTATTACCCACGTTGAGAACCTAAGATATATACATAGACCAATAAACGCTGATTCTGAATATATAAGTTTTATTTAATAATATTAAACGTAGAGTTTTTAAAAATATGTTAAAAAGTTCATTTTTAATCGGGTCGTAAAAATACGCGGTCAAGTTGGCATTATTGAAATTTTAGTGGTGACGTCACTGTTCGACGTGTCGTGACATAACCGTACGGGAATGTATGATATGACACAAGCTATCGTATTAATTTATTTACATACTGTTTATAGAGATTTAGGTGTTGTGTTTATTGAAAAAATAAAAGTATTTCTTATTAATTTATCTCTATTATTGAAAATATTCAAAAACTACTGCACAAAAAAATAGTAATGCTACTTCTAGGGAGATTACTTCGAACAACGGAATTCAAAATGGCGGCAGTTGGTCAGCTGATTTCCCGATCCTATAGAATTTTTCAGGAGTGATGACGTCACACGATTCACCATACATATGGTGGTTTTCGGGGGTCTTGAAAAATTAAAACTCTGACAATTATTTTACCTATTAAAACTAACTCTAAAAATAAAAATAAAAATTAGTTATATTAGCAGTTATTTAAGTTAGAAGGAATCATTAAAAAAAATAATAAAAATAGACTGGAGTTCTCTATTCAACAAATACATCTTTTAGAAAATGAAAAAAATTAAATAAATTTATTTTTATAGTGTCCTTGGCTCTTAAAGCCTTGTTTAGGATTTTATCAAGGGAATATGGAGGCATTTGAAGGCCCCCCAGGACCAGAGACCAACCTTTTTACTTGAATTAGTTAAAAGCGAGTGATATCTCTGCAGGTAGTACACAGCACGAGGAGGAGCAAATGGCAGGGGGAGCTTCCAGCACAATGGAGCCACAGCCGTCCACAAGCAAGGGGCACACCATCACTGTTCCCCGCACAGAGAAGAAACGTTTTGCCTGTGGAGAATGCCAATACTCCTCCAATAAATCATCAAATTTAAAAACACATAAGCTAATCCACACAGGCGAGAAACCTTTCTCGTGTGACATTTGTCAATACTCCTGCACCCAAGCAGGAGATTTAAAAAAACATAAACATACACACACGGGAGAGAAACCTTTCTCATGTGACATTTGTCAATACTCCTACACCCAAGCAGGAGATTTAAAAAAACATAAACGTACACACATGGGAGAGAAACCTTTTTCTTGTGACATTTGTCAATAATCCTGCACCCAAACAGGAGATTTAAAAAAACATAAACGTACACACACGGGAGAGAAACCTTTCTCTTGTGACATTTGTCAATACTCCTGCACTCAAAGAGGAGATTTAAAAATCCATAAACGTACACACACGGGAGAGAAACCTTTCTCTTGTGACATTTGCCAATACTCCTGCACTCAAGCAGGAAATTTAAAAAAAAACATAAGCGTACACACACGGGAGAGAAACCTCCCCCCCCCCCTGACACCGTACACCACTGTGTCCCGCATTGATATTTTATAAAGTTGGCCATTTTATATATATATATGTTTTGTATATTTTTAACATCATGTGTGGTGTTAGATCAAGGAAGATTTTATTGAATTTGCCCTTTTGATGATTCCAGCGATATGCAGTTCCCATTTCAAGTCTTGTATATGGTAACTATTAGGTCTTGTTGTAACATCACTGCTTTTAGATATTCCATTAAGTTTGTAAGCAAGCTTGAAAATGTTCATGTTTTATTTATATTACCATGATATGTTTGATTTATTTTAACAAAATATAAATATGAAATTCTGAACAAGGCTTTTTGTTTTATTGACATCTTTAAAAAAAATTACATTGTCTACTCACTGGAGATCCTAGAATATCTCTCAGGGTCTATGTCATCTTTGAGGATGCTGTGTGGAGGGTGTGTTTAAGGAGAGGAAAGAGTGAACCTATTATAGGAGGGAGGAAACACAGAGGGCGGTAAATTATTCCACAGCCGAGCTGTTGAAGACAACCACGAGCCGTCCTTGTGTATAATGCGTAAATAAATTTAATTTTGTTTAAAGCCAGTTTTTTCATAGAATTTAAAAAATTCATCAAATTTCAAAGTTTCAAGTTCTGTTTTATTTCAATTCTAAGCAGTGGCGTAGCGTAAGGGGGGCGGGGGGGGGGGGGGGGGGGGGGGGGCGGCCCGCCCCGGGCGGCACTTTTAAGGGGGGCGGCAAATTTCCACAACAAATAATAACATTATCTTGGAAAAAATTAAACCAATTCAAATCATTATTTGAAAATGTTCTATGATACTTTTGTTTACGAATCCAACTCTTTTTTTAATTATTTATTAAAAATATCAACAATTATATTATTTTAAGCTGCAAATTCGTAGGAAAACCGTACTCATATTATGAGAGTAATACTTATTAAAGCTGTCAACTCGCAAACAGATTCACTCTTAATTAAAACCAGAATTATGTTCAGAATGTATTAACGAGTGAATTTCAGTTGTGTATTCATCTGCAGATACATTTCGAAAGAGACCATTATTTCATTCGAAGTGCAGTTATAAAATTCTAGTTGCAGACTATGTATGTGCTGCCAGAATCAAAGAGAAACCATTTTCATATTCTGAATGTAGTTTTAATTCGCCAAATACAGTTTTAATTTAACCCGTCTAATCACAGGAGGCGCAAACTGTCCCACACATTTAATTTTAAAATAAAATTGTGAAATTATATCCCACACATTTAATTTAAAAATAAATTTGTGATTGCGATAAAGTTTTATTACATTTTTTTAAAGAAAAGGAATCTGTATTTAAAATTTTTAATTTATTCTATTTTAGGTACTTTAATTCGAAGCAAGCGTGTATTTTTGAGCCAATCCACATTTCCGTTATCAAATTTTAATACTTAGAAACAATAATGTTCTAATAAGCACGTTGGAAAAATTACTATATCTAGATCTTAGTACAAAAGGATAAAACAAAATGATAAAAGTTTTTTGCAAAAGGATAAAAAGGAATATTTAAAATGCAAGGGAAGAACCGTAAATTTTGTGCGCAAACATTGACAGGCAAAAGTTTATAGATATTTTTTCTTATTATTCGAAGGTTTAAACCAGTTTTCAGAATATACTCTTTGAGGACTCGTCTGCTGACACAATTCAAAGTAAAACATTATCTTATTCGAAGTTCAGTTATCAAATTCTAGTTGCAGACTCTGTATCCTGTATGTGCTGCCAGAATCTAAGAAAAACCATAATCATGTTCTGAGTGTACTTTAAATTCGCCGCATACAGACTTAATTCAAACCATTTTTGTGTTGAGAATGTAAATTTCCAGTTGTGGATTCATCTGTTGGCACATTTCAAAGGAAAACATCCTTGAAGTTTAATATTCTATTTGCAGACTATGTATGTGCTGCCAGAATCAAAGAAAAACCGTTTGCATGTTCTGAGTGTAGTTTTAATTCGCCAGCTATAGATTTAATTTAAACCAGTACAGAATGTAAAATTCTAGTTGGATTCATCTGCTGACCCATTTCGATGGAAAACATTTTGTTAATCAATGTGCAGTTATAAAATTCTAGTTGCAGACTATTTATTTAAAGCCAGAATCCAAGAAAAACCAATTTAATGTTGTGAATGTAGTTTTAATTGACCGCATACAAACTGGTTTTATGTTCAGAATACAACGCATTATAAAAATAAATTAAATAACGAGTTGCAGATTCATCGTGCATCGAGTGAAGTTTTACATTTGAGTTACATAATGCTGTAAAATTCTGAAAAATTGATTGTTGTGTGTGTAACTATTATTTGGGGACTCGAACGCAGTATCAATCAATCAAATTTGGAGTAGAATTTATAAGCATGATTTTCTTTGAATGAAAACTCGTCAAATGTGATTATTAAAAAATAAAACTCGTAAATAAATAGGTCGTAATAAAAAAATTGGATTTCCAAATACAACCCCCCCCCCCCCCCCTCGCCGCTTGAAGTACCCAAAAATGAGGTGGCGGCGAAATTTTCTTCCGCCGCGATGTTCTGAGTGTAGTTTTAATTCACCACATACAGATTTAATTAAAAACAGTTTTTTGTTCAGAATGTAAGGCAGAATAAAAAAAAAACCCTTTTCATGATTTGAGTATAGTTTCAATTCACCGCATACAGATTTAATTAAAACCGGTTTTGTGTTCAGAATATAAGTGTCGCTAGGATCAAAAAGAAAAACCATTTTTTTGTTCTGAGTGTAGTTTTGATACACCGCATATTTAGTTTAATTTAAACCAGTATTGTGTTGGGTTTGAGTTGCATTCCACATGATGAAGATGCAAAATTCTATTACAGGCATACCATTCTCAATTTCTGAGAGCAGTTATATATAAATTTGTAGTAGAATTTATTAGCATGATTTTATAGGAAGTGTACTCGGCACATGGGATTATAAAAAATCGCATAAAAAATAGGATATCTACCCCCCCCCCCGGTCAGCGCTTAAAAATCTGCGGAAGAAGTACCTGTAGAAGTTAGGGAGGGGGGGGGGGGGGGCGGAAAAATTTTCCCTCGCCCCTGGCGGCTGAAACAACTCACGCTACGCCACTGATTCTAAGAAGCAACTTACCTATAATTAAATAATAACAGAACTTGAACTTCATCATTGAAATTTGATGACTTGTTTTATTTAATGATAAATAACCCGTCCTAAGAATATCAATGTGCTGTTACACTTATTAGTAGGTGTATGTTTATTTACTATTTTACAAATAAATTGTCCATTAGCAATATATCGACCCATAATCGGCAGAACAGCGTAAACGGCATTTTTGTCAAATTACGATTTTTAAGGAAAACTGTTCAATGCTGCCTAATACAACAGTGACAAAAATATTGCAGCTCTATCTTATATGCCTGACACTTTTTTAGTACCTGTAACTTTTAGCGTAAGCGATAGTGGTCGGTTACGCTGTTTACGCTGTCTAGGCTGTTGGTCGACAATGTTTCAGTTTAGTCGGTTGGCTTCCATCTGGTGACTAGTGCAGACATGTCGGCTAGTAGCATCGGAAACTAAACGGAAATTCTTGAGTTTTTTTAAATTTATTGTTATGTATTTGAATATTAGTATAAAAAGTAGTAATGCAAATTATATATTTTATCCCAATTATGTCTGGAGCCAGTGAGACTATGGCATCCCCAATTTTGGCATATTGTGAGGCTGAAGGTAGTGGGGAGGGAAAGGGGATGTGGAAAATGTAACTGGCTATTCAGATCTAGTCATCAAACACGGTGTTGAAAGTATTTTCGAGCGTCGGGGTTACCAATGTTGAAAGGATTGTCTCCCGGGGCTGAGGAGCTGGTGGAGGATGTTTGACCTGTGCTCCGTCTTCTCATCAGACGAGTGTATACCAATACTTTACCATGAGAAATAGTAAGGCTCCTGGGGGTCACGGTACTTTCAGGCCGCGATCCAGTGTTCAAAGATTATATTGGATGATGATTGATAACACTTTACTCTTATTTGAGTGATTTAAGATTTATTTAGGATTTAATAATTTACACGAATTAGTGTTCACGTATGAAACGGGTAGAGAGGTACAAAACGCGAACGGGCGGCTAAATCGAGTGCTGGGAACGGAATAATCTGCTCGGTCATTCTCGAGCGGTCCCGAGATGTTTTGTCGGAGAGGTGGCGGGGGTGCCACACGTAAAAATTAATCTAAGTGATGCCCATAACGGCTAAAGCTATTTCAAGTAATAAGTCTAAATATACACTATACACCAGGGCATAATTACAAAAAAAAATTATAATAAACTTTTTATTCGAATACAACACAAGAGTCCCAACCGTCTGGAGCCAGTGAGACTATGGCATCCCCAATTTTAGTATGTTATGAGGCTGCAGGTAGTAAGGAGGGGAAGGAGATGTGGAAAATGTACCGGGCTATTCAGATTTAGTAACCATATTTAGCCATATTTGGTGACTAGATCTGAATAGCCAGGTACATTTTCAATATCTCCTTCCTCTCTCCACTACCTTCAGCCTCATAACATACTAAAATTGGGGATTCCATAACCTCACTGGCTTCAGACAGTTGGGACTATTGTTTTTTTTTTACATTAGCTCCACACAGGAGGCCCTGAGGAAAATAATTCTCCTCGGGGCTTTTGTCGTCTTTGGGGATGCTGTGTGGAGGGTCTTTTCAGGAAAGGAAGGAGAGCAAGTTCTGGGAAGGAAAAGTGTATTAGGGGTGGGTAGGAATCTCGGGTCAGTATGTCCAGGAGTGAAGGAAGCATTAATCCATCACTCCCACTGCGGTGTAAAGCGAAGTTCGAAGAGGGTACAGTTGGAGAAGTCAAAAGGACTCCCTCCACCATTCTCTCCCGATCCGGCCTGCCGCTGGTGGGACCCGTTGCCAAGACCCGAACACATCTTACCCCATGAACTCAGCCTAACAACATGCTAAAATTGGGGATTCCATAGTATTAACTCGCTCCAGACGGTCGGGAGCAGTTGGGACTCTTGTGTTGTATTCGGATAAAAAAGTTATATTATATGATTTTTTGTATTTGTACGCTGGTATGTAGGTATTAGATTTATAACTTGAAATTGCTTTAGCCATGTTTGGTAACTAGTTCTGAATAGCCAGGTACATTTTACACATATCCTTCCCCTCCCCACTACCTTCAGCCTCATAATATACAAAAATTGTGGAGGCCATAGTCTCACTGCCTCCACTGAGAAGGTGGGCCTCTGGTGTTGTATTCAGGTAAAAAAATGTTATATAGCGGTTTTTTGCTAAGCGGACTGCAAGTATAAGTATGTTGTATATTGTTACTACCGCAAGCTCCTTCGGAGAGTCGAAATTATTGTTAGTAAAAATATTTTTACAACGGATTTTCAATCAAGATGCTTGCAGATACAAGTATATCGACTTTGGTTATACAGCGTATATCCTCTTTGCGTACTTACTTGCAAATCATTGTATTTAGTCAACTTTATGATCAACTGTCATGGAACCATTTTATTTAGTTATTTGTTCACCTATCATGATCGCGTGATAAATATTTCAAAAATAATTATGTACTCTGAACAGCGTATGCGACATTTCCTAGGGAAAAAATCTGCCTGCGTCATAGGCAAAACATCGTTACCGCCACTATCTCAATAATTGAAGGCATCTTTATATAGACAGTAACCAAATATTAATAATCCTAATTAACCAAAACTTTTTGGAATCAATGAAGAAAGTTTATTAAAAAAAACCTTCTCCTGAACAATTTACTGTTTGGCGCTTACGCTGTTCTGCCGATTATGGGTCGATATTATCACACGGGTGAAAGAAAAACAGAGATGGCTAATGGATTGAGCTAACTTAATACGTATTGTATCGTATTTTAGTAAAAAACACCTTTTGCAAATTATGCTTTAAAAATATTAAGACCAATATTACCAGGCTTGTGCCTGTACATACAGAAAATGAATAAATAATTTTATAACAAATAATCCACGTAAAAACTCACACAAGAACGGTATGCAAATACCGCTGAATGTTGAATAATACAAGGGTAGACTGATAAGTAATGCACACATGCTTGTATAGCCAGTGGCTTAGCGCGGGTATCAGCCGCCGGAGGAGTGGGAAAATTTCACCCTCCCCTTATTTAGGCACTTCAATTTAAAAGACTAAAATATATGGTAATAAGAAACTCCAGTCCATTTTTTAAAAAATTAATCCTTCTAACTTAAATAACTGCATTTTTATAGTAGTTTAATAGTTTTAATAATAATTGTCAAAGTTTTAATTTTTCAAGATCCCCGAAAACCACCGTATGGTGAATCGTGTGACGTCATCACTCTCCAAAAGTTTTATTTATTTTCAACTCGTGTCATTTTGTATAGAAGAAACTATTCCATATGTAAAAACATTATTTAGGTGGAATTATTTATTTATTATATTTTTCAACATTATTACGAAAGAGTGGTACATAAATTGTTTTAAATTATTATTTTTTTAGCTTTACAAATCAAAATCAATATTATGGAAACCGAAGCATCGCCCGCACAATTGTAGGCAACTGATAAGTTACAGCATACAGCGCCGAATTAGCTGTTCGACGTCCGCCATTTTAGAGTTCAGAATTGGAGGGGTGCGAGTAGCATTACAATTTTTTTTTGTGCAGTTTAAAGTTTTTGAATATTTTAAATAATAGAGATAAACTAATAGAGATACGTCTATTTTTTATACTCAATTATTTAGGCATAAATAATGTTTTAATAAACACAAAAACTATTATATGTCTAAATCTCTGAGGGAGCGGGCCAGATCGGTAGAGACGGGGCGTGAAATAAAAGTCGTCAGTCGGTGTAGTGAGTCAGTCTTTATTGTTGCGCTACGTAGCGAGGTCGAAATGGAGCTGAGACAGTGGTACCGTTAGTGTTGCTGCTGCGTGATGATGAGTGAAGAAGGTCAGGAGACTACGGCGGTGAAGATCACTGGTCTTCAGGGAGCCGGCGTGTTGCTCTACACCTTGGCGGTGTAGAAGTGACCTTGGTCCAGGCGGTCGACCCTCGTCGTTTTGACGAGGTATGGCGGCTGTGTGGCCTTTGAGTCGACACACACACGTGATGCAGGAAGGAACCTTGAGAGGCGATGAGGATGATCTCTGGCAGCGGAACGCGGTGAGTTCGAAATGCCAGAGAACGGGTTGCATCCCAAGCAGAAAGCACGGCGGGCTTTATGTGCTGCGGACGGAGACATCTCATGTCGAGGCGCGAACGGGCCGGACAGCGGATGGTGATTGGATAAGGAATCCTCGAAGGTATTGGAAATGTTCCTAGAGTCACACTGGACAAACGTTATTCACTAACGGCTGACTGCGCGGGCTGTTGCCCCGCGAGGGCGGGTAAAGAGTTACTACACTGCACTAGTTGTATCACTTCCCGGTGTGTGTTGCTTGACCGATGAATGACGTAGGTACTGACTGACTGATAGGGACTGAGCGAATCGGCTGCTTATATACTCGCGCGATCGGCAGAGTAGCTGGCTAGCGCGCCAGGTAATGTTGGGTGAATTCACGCAACGCTGAGAAATCGCTCGAACCTTCTGTGGGCATTTATATAGCACAGCCACGCGTTCGAGGCCTTTCGCGTAAGTGGCGGAATTATTATTCCTAGGCGGCCAGCGGTAGTACGCTGCTTGAAGCGAAGGTAGGTAGATCCGGTAGCGGCTTGCATCTAGGTATTTATTTCTGGCGTGTTCCTTAACCAGTGGCGCTGCGATGGTTTTATCAGAGCGGGTTAAGTGACCGCTACATCTCTTATAAACAATATGTAAATAAATCAATTACATGAAATGTTGAAAGGCTTCTGTAATACATTTCAATACAACTTCAATATTTATTTATTTACGCCCTTGGAGCATTTACATCAATCGTGTAACATGTAACATTGTAATAATAGAAATAGAAACAATAAAATACCTATTATTTTATAGTATTATTTCTTTTCCTTTACACTAATAGAAAGGAACCAGAATTAAAAAGAAATAACAACAAAAACAATATTAGAAGACTAATAATAAAATTTACATCAGAATTTTGGAAATTTCTGTAATAAATTTAGGTAAGTAATAAATGAAAATTTCAACCTAACTGAATTTATTTCCAAGCCTATGTAGTCTTTAGATTAGGGAGTTAATGAAATAGTTTAAGTCAGGTGAGACAAATGATCCATTTTGTGACCAATTTGAATAATCGCTCTTGGTTCTTCTATACAGGTCAGTTAAATTAAGTATTTTCATTGAGTTAACATAATTAATTTGGTCAATGGGTATTGAGAGTTTGAAATTAATTAACCTTAAAATTTTTTGTTGAACTTTCTCAATTTTTATTTGATGTGCTTTGTAGTATGGGGATCAAATAGTGGAATTGTATTCTAAATTACTTCCTACAAAAGCAGTGAAGAGTATTTTAAATGAATAAAGTGACGTAAAATCCAGTGGCGTAGTCCACTGTAGTCATGGATTCCATCCCCCCCCCCTCAATTTCAACTTCAAAAATGTGTAGAAAATTGGTCCGTCCTGGGGGTGGGGGTGGCTAGAAAATTTCAGATATAGGCTATTTTCGCCTATAAAAAACCGTCAGGGCACGCCATGGGGAGCCACAGAGATACGACGAAAATATAGGTCTATAATTTAAGACGTCAGTTTTGTCACCTTTTTTAAATATAGGCGTTAAGAAACTATTCTTCCATTGATCAGGAAAAATTCCAGGTTTCAAAGAGAGGTTAAAAATTTTCATTGGTGGAATTGTTAATATGGATGCACATTTTATTTTATTTTTTATTAATATTTGTTTCATTTACATTTTCATAATATAACATAATATTGCTTACATATTTTTATACACTCTCCTAAGAAAGCAAATGCTTGTGTTTAGGAGAGGACAACTTGTTAATAACTTAAGAATTATTTAAAAAAAAAAAATCTTATCACAAACTAAAGAATTTAACTTGTGAAGAGATTTAGACATATTTTGAAAGTTCATAGGAGTAATTAAACAAGAAATGTATATAGGATGTACATAAAACATTAGGAATAACAGTGAAAAATATATCTAGGAGAATATTTAAATTATGTGGTGGTACTACCAACATAAGATTTTTTTTTTTTTTTAAATTTGTTGTAATTTTTTTCTGTTCGTATATCAGCGGGTAATTGATTAAATAATTTTATTCCTTTATATACATAGTGATTCTGTGCAGTTGTGGTTCGTACGGGAGGTACAGTTAGTCCACCAATAGAAGTATTCCTTATGCTAATATTTTGCAGTGGGGTAATATTTTTATTAAAGACTAGCTGGTCCCGGCCTGCGTTGCTATGCCATTTAATAAAGAAATTGTTTCTCCCTGAGTGTCCTTTCCCATTCGTCCCGTTCCCCTTCCGCCTCCCCTTCTTCTCCTGCGACCTCTTCCCCTCTCGCGTTCCCACTCCGTCACCTCCACCTTCCCTCTCCTCACTCCACTCCTCCCTCCCTTCCCCGTCCCGCGAACCCCCCTCCCGAGTTCCCCTCCACCCTCCCCCCTCCTGCGTTTCACTATCACCTTCCCCGCCTTCCCTCTTCCCTTTCCCGCTCCCTCGTCCCGCCAACCCTCCACCCGCGTTCCTAATATTCAATCCCAGTACATTCAGTTTTTAAACAGCCCGCGTGCCACCTTTTACAATTTTTATTCAAATTTCCATTTTTCATGTATATTAAATTTGGTACCTAACATAGGTACCTATTTAAAATATCTAAAATTCTTGATTCGATTCAAAATATTAGGGGAGTACCTACTTTAAATAAATTTTTCAACTTTTCAAAAATAGAATCCTGTTTGAACAATCATTCATTGTTTTGCAAAATGTCATTCTCTAACACGCGAACTGTCAAACGTGCGATGTTTTCTGTTATTATCTAATTTTTTGCGCAATTTTCTTAATTTTTCTCTTCGTAAGAACTATCCTCGCACTTCAAGGAATATTCTAAAAAAAGAATTAGCGAAATCGGTTCAGCCGATCTCGAGATTTGCGCTTACCAACACATTTAGCGATTCATTTTTATATTATAGATATCTTTGTGTAGTAGTGCTATTTTTTCGTAAAGTTTTGTTAGTGGAGGAACAGGGAATTCTTGGAATACGTTTATTGTTGGGTAGTAATACGGTTTTTTTAGGATAATTTTTATGAGAATTTTTTGAATTGTTTCGAGTGGGAGAAGGGATGATTTGTATGCACCCCCCAAGCTATGATTCCATATTGTAATACAGAATGGGCAAGTGCAAAGTAAATTTCTTTTAATATTTTTAATGAGATAGTATTTCTAAGTCTGAAAAATATATATATTAGTTTCCTCATTCTGTCTACTGTGGAGTTTATTTGATTTTTCCATTTGATGTTATTGTCGATAATTATTCCGAGATATTTTATTTGTTCTTTACTACTGATATGTATACAATTTGAGTTACAGGGTGCGATTTTAAGTAGGCAATTTCTGTCATGAACTTTAATATTTACATTTATATTTTAAATATTCTCTGTTAGGCTCAGAGGTAGAAAATGAGTTTTTTAACATTTAAAGAGAGTAAATTTTCGTCAAACCATTGTTTAATGATATTTATTGCATTATTTGCTGATATTTCGGCCTCTTTCCAAGAGTTTTCTTCAATCGTTAATACTGTATCATCCGCATAAGATATAATCTTTCCGATGATAGGAAGTTCAAAAAGTTCATTTACATATAATATAAATAGTATTGGGCCCAATACAGTTCCTTGTGGGATTCCAAAATTATTTTTTTCTGCATCACTTAATTCGTTGTTTACTTTTACTTGTTGTGTTCTTTGATATAGATAACTATTTATCCACGATTTAGCTTTATCGGTTATACCTACATTATTTAGTTTGTTCATTAATTTTGAATGTGAAACACTGTCAAAAGCTTTACGGAGGTCAATGAATATACTTAAGCATTTTTTACCTTTATTCAATGCTTTATAAATAACTCTAGTTAATTCCGCTATTGCGTCTTGCGTGCTCATTTTTTCTCTGAAACCGTATTGACTGGGGTTAATACATTTTTTTTATTTTCCACGTAATCTACAATTTGTTTCTTTATAACTCTTTCGTGTATTTTAGCTACATTGGATATTAACGATATTGGGCATTAATTGTTTATTTCTTTCGAATCTCTGGATTTGTACACAGGTGTTGCAATGGCTTTTTTGTAGTTTGATGGGAATATTCCACTTTTAATGTACATTAATTATATGAATAATTGGTTTAGTTAATGAGTTAGAACATTTTTTTAAGATTTCTGTAGTTACACCATCATATCCAGGTGCAGCACCATTTTTTAGTGATTTTATAATGTTTTCAACAGTTTCCTCCGTAGTCGATTCAAAAACTGATAGATTGTTATTACTTAGTTTATCTTCATGTATATCATCTGGTTGATAATTTTAATTAATTTTGTATGCAAGTTTTTGTCCGACGTTTGTGAAAAAATTATTGAAAACATTTGCACACTTTTTCGATTCGCGGATAGCATTTAATGTGGTTCCATTGTTGTTTATAACATTAATAATTGATTTATTTTTATTATTTTTATTCATCATTTCGTTTATAGTGTTCCATGTTTTTTTAGTGTTATCCTTTGTAAGGATTATTTTTTATTTATAATATTTTTCTTTCGTATCTTTAATAATTTTTGTGAGTTTGTTTCGAAATATTTTATATTCAGTTTTGATGTGATTATTGTTTGGGTTTTTTTTTTGTTTGAATGAAGAGTTTTTCCTTTTTCCGGATAGATATAATTAGACCTTGCGTAATCCATGGTTTAATTTTCCTTAATTTAGGCCTAGGCACGATGGTGTTTGTTTTGCAATTTCTCTTGTGAAATTATTTACACACGACATAAAGTTCATAGCATTTATATAATCCACTTTATTTTTACAGTGATTATTTGGGCCAATATTAATATTCAAGTCACCTATTAAGACACAATTTAAAGTATTCTTATTACAGAGAATTTTTTTTTAACTCTTCTATAAATAGTGGTACATTTGAACTGTGTGTTCGATACATTGCGATTATATTAAAGGGCTAATGATTTACATTAAAATTGATTGATAGACAGTTTACGTTACAGATAGGTATTTCGGAAACGTTGATATCGGTAAATTTTTCAATAATATATACTACAATTCCACTATTTTTATTAATCTGATAATTTGTAACATATTGCTTGTAGTTTGGAATAATTGGTATATTTATGTTTGAATGTATATGGGCTTCGGATAGTATTATAAAATCTGGTGGTGAAAAGAGTGAGTGTATTTAGAGATACAAGAAATTCATCCATGTTTTTATTTACACTTCTTATGTTAAGGTGTAAGATTGTAAGTCGATTTTTTATGTTTTTATAGATTTTACTGCATTCTATAGCTGTTTCACATACATATTCTTCTATGTTTAGATTTTTATCGATTTCGTTTAGGTTAAGATTTTTCATTGTGTGTGTTAAAATGTGAAATTTGTTCAGTAGGTATTAATAGCAGTAAAACCATCATAATTTGTGCTATAGTATCCGTGCTTGACTCAAAACTAAAATAGAAATTATACATTTTATTTTTTTCTACAGAATTAATTGCATATACAGAAAGTATTTGTGAGTTTAGTAAGTATATGTTTAGTTGATAACAATCGATAATTTGGTTCATTTTTCGTTTGATAATGATTTTAAAATAATGAGGATTGTATGCAGTCCATATAATATTTAGGTATACGTAGATAATGAAAATATTGAATAAATAACATTTTAGATGGGAAGGTAATGCGCTAAAAGTATGTGGAGATATATTGCAACTATAAAATTTATAATGGTGATAGGGCAAGATGTGGGTCAGTAATGTAAATAATAATAATTTTACGATAATAAATGTATAAATAAAGCTTAGAAACTTAACATTTTTCGGTCTTTGACGCTGGCATGTTGTCACTTTTTTATCTATTTTCTGGTTATAATTTATTAAGTATTGTGTTATCGAGAAAATAATATTATTATTTTTTATAGTCAATATATATAATGACTTACAATTTTTAGTTTTTATAACATTTACACTTATTTTATGGTTTGTAGACTGAGAGATATCCAGTTTATGAAATGAATATAGCATAAAATGATTAGGTTTTGACGCGCTTAGAAGATAATCAGTTTTACATAGATAAGATATTGAGAAAGGAAATGAAATGCTTTTAAAGATATATCTAGTAATCAATTTTTTGTAGCGTAAATGTGAGCATTTTTTTGAAATATTTACAGTTAGTTTTATCGTTCGCATTATGATTGACAGGAAATGACAGTTTAAATCTATTATTTTGATCCATGCAGTTGGCACAGTTTGGCGAGGTTGCAAATTTACGCAGTCCTTATGAGGAACGCATGCGTGGCCTGTTTCATACAAAATTTTGTTTTGGATTTACGGCTAAAATATCAAATTAATTGTTTTTTTCTTTTTTTTAAATGATAAATTAGGCATGTATACAGTTAGGATGTGAATCCGATTTTCGATTTTTGCTTTAAATTATAAAATATAGGCCCCAAAAGATGACGATTTATCCATAAATTTAGGAGGCAACTTTGGAATTTTTTTCTGGGCATATGGACGCAATTTAAAAAAAAAACTCCTCACATCCTGAGTCAGGAATATGATGAAGTATACGACAAAATTTTATTCTGCACTGAAAACAGTTTTATTCGTGTAAAAAACCGAATTTAGATACGCGCAGATTTGTAGTAAAATTACTTAGGTTTTTTGTTGTTGTCTCATCCACTCATTTGCCAGCCGGACGGGGCAGCTTGTACGGGGGAGCTTGCGCGGGCCGGGGGGAGGAGTAAAATCGCGCCAGACAAACTAATACATACATAACTCAATCGCCATACATTAACAATGGGTGTATCTATGTCTTTGTTTGTTGACAATATGCAGGTGTTCGTTGTTTTAGAACTCTTAATTTTTACGAAAAAATCGAGAACCATATTCAACGTATTGGTGTTTCTTGGTAGGTAGTAAGATTATCATTTTTTGCAGTTCAGCTTTTATTTTTTAAATATTTTCTACGATATCGGGGTACCTACCTACCTAGGTATTTATGGCAGTGAGGCATGGGAACTGGCAGAGGAGAATGAAAGTAGGTACCTAGACTGAATGCGAGGCGGGTATGCGTACCACTGCCCCGGAAACCATTTATTGGATAACCAACACTTCTGCCATAGGTCATCCCAAATGGTTCGCTACGTTTGGTGACTTAGCAGGGTTGCCCGGGTTCATGGGGTGAGGTTTGTCTGAGTCTTGGTGGCGGATGCGTCTGCCCACCAGCTGCATGGCAGGCCGGATCGGGAGAGAATGGTTGAGGGAAACTCTTTGAGGTCTCCAGCCGTAAGTACTCTCTCTGAACATCGCCTTGCATCGCAGTGGGAGGGATGGATTCTTGCATCCGTCACTCCTAGATGCACTGACCCACAGATTCCTAATCATCCGCAATACTTACCCTTTTATTTTTCAGAACTTCCTCTTCTTCCTTTCCTAAAAAGACCCCTTATTTTCCTCACGGCCTCCTGTGTGGAGCTTATGTTAAAAAAAGCTGTAAAAAGAGATCCCTGAGGCGTATGTATAGAAAACAAATATTTATACATAGTAAATTCCGAGACGCCGATTTTGGAACTTTACAGAATAATTGAATGTGAAGTTACACATATTATTTGACTTTCAAATCTGACATATTAACAAAGGACAAGATTATGTTTTTATACAATAGCTCCACACATGCCCAGGAAGAAAATAATTCTCCTCAGGGCCTATGTCATCTTCGAGGATGCTGAGGGAAGGGTATTTTTAGGAAAGGAAGGAGAGGATGTTCTGGGAAATAAAAAGGTAGAAGGGGTGGGTTGGAATCTGGGGTCAGTGTGTCCAGGAGTGACGGACGAATGATTCTATCCCTCCCCGTGCGGTGAAAGGCGATGTTCCGAGAGAGCCCTACTGGAGAAATCAAAAGGTATCCCTCAACCAGTCTCTCCCAATCTGGCCCGAACAAACCTCACCCCATGAGCTCGGGCACCCCTGCTAAGTCACTAAACGTAGCGAACCACTTGGTGTGAGCTGTAGCAGAGGTGTTTGTTATCCAATAAATGGTTCCCTGGGCTGCGGCACCCATACCTGTCTCCCAAAATGAGTATTAACACTCAAACTTTTATAGGCGTTTTTATTGCTGTTTTTTTTTTTATTCCAAAAATATTCTACGTCTTCTACGACATTATATTGATAAACTTTTCCTTGGAATTAACTCGCTGAGAATTTAAATTGTTATTATTTTGAATTTAAGTTTTCTAAAGGTACAATATTTTATTTCTTACTGGCGAGTTCCCGGCATGCGTTGCAATGTCACTTAATAAAGACATTGTTTCTCCCTGCGTGTCCTTTCCCATTCGTCCCGTTCCCTTTCCTCTCTCCCGTACCCTTCTCCTCAGGTTTTCCCACTCTGTCTTCCCTCTCTCCACTCCTATCTTCCGCTTCTTCCGTCCTGCTAACTCCCCTCCCTCCTCCCGCATTCCATAAATTCAGTCCCGATACATTCAGTTTTCAAACAGCTCGCGTGCCACTTAAAGCATATATACCAGAGTGGAAGATACTCTCAGTATCGCCCTGATGTAAGACCACCATTCAGAATTGAAACGTTGCTTGAAATGGCATTAGCCGTATTTGGTGACCAGATCTGAATAGCCAGGTACTTCCCCACCTTCCTCTTCCCGATCTCTTTCCCCTCCCCACTACCTTCAGCCTCACAGCATACCCCAATTGGGGATGCCGTGAGGCATCTCACTGGCTTCAAATGGGAGCAGTTGGGACTCTTAAAATTCTAATAATATTTCTAAAATTCTAAAATTCTCTTAATATTCATAAAAAAAAAATCTCACCACTATATATATTAACCATCGCGGGCATGCGCACATCAAATCCCCAGAATTGCATCGCAATAGGATGATTGGTTTAGCAACGCGTATGGAACAAACATACATACAAACAAACATACATTGATTTTTATACTTAGATGTTTCCTAGAGTTCTTTGCAGAATTGTATAATATTATATATTATCATTATTTTTTCCGGAGCTCTTCTAACAATACATGTCTCAGCTAATATTGAATGAACTAAGCAAAAGGGTGATTTCTCGTCTTGACGAAAATATATTGACATATAAAATTAAAATTTTGTTTCGGTGGTTTCTCGTGTTTTTACTGTGTACACGTCGAAACGCGGGACACCGGACACACTAACACCATTACGAAATATGTCGGGAGTCTCCCATATTATAGGACGTGTCGCTATAGATATTATCAACAAAAGGGGCATTGCACCGTCTTCGTGCAAGTATTCGGGCATGGAAATAAATGCCTTATTTTGTTTAACTCTATTTTACTAATTTACAATTTTACGTCATGCATCCAATTCCCGTATCTCCTATAACAATATAATATCTCCGTTAATTTCAAGGCACTACACAAAAAGATCATTTCTCGTATTCTCCGATAAAATGATGTTACATAATAATTACGCGCCCTTTTCTTTAAAACTCTATAACACAATATTTTGCTCGCTAGCGCTGCAACTAAATACCACTACATAGAAATCTTCCCTTCCCGCCTCCCCGCTACACACCGCAAATACAATATTTCGTTAGAAAGGGACAAACGAAAGACATGAGATTATTGAAGATCTACTTCGGTCGCCGGCAAACAATGGTCTTATGTTGGTGGGCTAGTCCGCAGTGCGAGCAGGTCAGCGACTCCTTTTTCTCCTTTTGTATGCAGGTACGCGTACTGTGTCCGAAACGTAAGCAGTGGTAACATTGAATTACCGGAGTAGCGTCGTTAACGGTGATGCGTTGGTAACCAATGTTTATTTTTTCTTTGTTTAATAGAATATTCCTGGTCGTCTTGTCTACTTCGACTATATAGTTTGCGGTATCATTATATTTGTTTTTTTATTATTGCCTTTATATTGAATATATTTTTTTTATCCATTTCCTGTGTTAGGATTTTGATGTCTTCATTATGTTGTTAATAAAAAATATTGGAGGAACGTTATCAGGGCCTGCGGATTCATTTTGTTTTTAAGTGATAATTTTCTTTTCGATATCAGCTTCATTAAATATACAATTGTTAAAGTCAGTAGAATCGTCAAATGTAAAATCATGTAATGGGGAATCAGTTTTAGTGTCACAGACATCACCAAAGCAATCAGCAAATAAGTTTACTATACCTAAAGAGTTTTCGGCTATTCTGTGTTTATAATACATTGTGGAAGGAAATCCCGATTCTTTACTGTTAAGAGTCTCAGAGAATTTGAAAACAGTTTGCGGATTCGCAATTGCTAACTGTTCAAAATTATGAATATAATTCAAATACCACATTTTTACATTCTTTTTGATTTAGACCGCAGATCTCGAAATTTATTGAAGTCATCTATATTTCTAGTTGTTTTATACATTTTGTGACAAATTTTCTTTTGAGAAATAACTTCAATAAGATCTTTACTAAACCATTTGGGGTATTTAGTAACATAACTTTTTGTCATGGGAACATGTAAACCAATTGCTTTATATAAAATATCATTAAAATTTTCTAATAATAAATTAAATATTAATTATATTAATTAATTTCTAATATTAAATCATTGCTCAAAAATGACCAATCTATCGAGGAAAGCAACTCATTTATTTTTGTAAAGTCAGCTTTAAAAAAGTTTAATTTGTAACTAGTTTTTCTAATATTTTTCATGATAGTACTATTACAGTAGACTACCAGAGGTGGATGATGCACATTGATTGATAGGACACATTCTTTTGCACGTAAAACATTGACACTGTCGGAGTTCGTGAATACAAGGTCTAGAAGACAGGAATTAACATTATATACAAAATTAATCTGCCGAAGGTTTAAAAAATTAGACATTTCAATTATTTCATGGGAACCACGATTAATATTGTCTGGGCAAAATTTATTAAAATATTCAGAATCCCATACTACATTAGGTATATTATAATCTCCTATCATAAATTATATTAGCTCTAGGGATTTTTTTACGCATTGATTCTACTTCGGTGTAATGGTCTTTATAAACTTGGGCATCAGACGGTGGGGGAATGTAAATGCATCCCAATATATTTTTTTCTTTTTTAGTGGACTCCATAATGAATAATTGTTTTAGATTTTTGAAGACGCAATTAAGTTTTCTAGTTTATAGATAATAATACACCACCACCTCTTATTTTATTAGTAGTACATACTTTTATTTCTGTCTTTCCCGAACACGGTGTGGTCAAAGAGACCCAACTCAGAATTATAAATGCTATCGTTCAGCCAAGTTTCGACAAAAGCAAATATGCTATCACCAGGTGACCGGAAAATTATGGAGAGCAGTGACGTCAGCACTAAAAATTCAATACCACCAACTTAACAGTGTGTTTTAATGACACAATTGAAAATGGACTTTTTATTCATTTTTTTTAAACTCTACGTTTAGTATTATTTAATAAAACTTATGTATTCAGAATCAGCGTTTATTGGTCTATAATGTCTATATGAACATATTTTTTTAAAGCCATAATATTTTTCACTGTAGTACCTTATTGTTTGGTATAATTATATATATCGTATTATATTAGTATTTATTGGTTAGGTGGAATAAATAGAACGTAACTAGAAGCTACACCTTTTGTACTTGTATTGTTGTGCAGTAAATGGTTTTTGAATTTGAATTTGAATTAAATTAATTAAAAAAATACGGGTTGGTTTTGTTCATAGTTAACTCTAAAGCATTTGATATCATTGTTACAAATAATCTATTAGAAACAATGGAGGCAACAGGAATCCGAGGAAAGCTGAACTGATCGACAAATAACAGTAAAAGTTCTTTTCAAATTTAGCAAAAGAAAATATATCTCAACAAGTGTTGCACAGGGTTCAATTTTAGGGCTATCCTTGTATATTATCTATCTCAATTATGATAAAATTGTATTCATTCGTAAAACATTTTGTGTACGCAGACGATACCGCACTCGTGATATCGCACTCGTGATATCGCACGAAGACCTGATAACTGCAATGAACCTAATGCAACATGATTTTATTGCCCTCCTGAAATAGTCTCATGACGCTGGTCTCATAATAAATGCCAAAAAACTAAGATTATGCACATAAGATCGCCACACGCCTGATATGATGTAATTCCTTTGTATATATACACAGACATTTGACATTGAAGTTGAATTTGACTTTGTCATTCCTTTGTAGGTATATATTCACACGCATTTATTTGACTGCTTACATGAAAATGTTGCACAGCCGTGTTCATGTGAGACCATTGATTTTGTCAAAAATGATGTATATTTGTTACTATCGACTTCTACATGAAATGGGATGTACACATTAGGGGGCATAGTTTTTCTTCTAATCTAGACCCCTCCTCCCCTTGATGAGATAAATTTGGGCCATTTTGTATATTCTTTTCAAGTAACGTGAGATTTTGCTGGACCCCCCCCCCCCTTTTTGAGCTCACGTAATTAATGTATGCCCCCTTACTAATGTTTGAAAACGTCTACGGGCTTTTGTGGGTAGGACTTATAAAATAAAATATTTCGTGCCTATAAGTACGAGGCATGTTCAGAAAGTAAGTGTACAGAATTATTTTTTTTAGTGTATTAGAAAAAAATTACAGGATATTGTTGATACACTTGTTGAATATTTTTTCAAATAATTACTAATCTGTTCAATGCATGTGGTGAGCCGTGGTTCAAGTTTCTGCATGCCCTCCTAGAAGAATTCTCCCGCAGCTGCTTGCCCACTTCAGGACCCGATCGTCGGTTGAAAATTTACTTTAATCCATACATGCCTTTAGGAAGGTAAAAATATGATAATCTGAAGACGCCAAGTCGTGGGATTATGGGGAGTGGTTCAAAACATCTCAATCAAATGAGTCCACGATCGTATTAGTGGCTAAGGCTGTGTGAGGATGGACATTTTCGTGAAAAAAAGCACACTTCTCTGGTCAGCATTTCATTCCTTTCGTTTTGAATGCTCCTTTTGAGTTTTTTAGGGTAAGTACAATATTGTTGTGCATTGATGGTCTCAATCTGATGCCGAAATTCGACCAAAATGATGCCTTTTTGGTCCCAAAACTCTGAGTTCTGGTCAGGAGACCCCGCTCCAAAAAAACTAAAAATACCGCCGTTATGGTCACAGTACACTTACTTTCTGAACATGCTAAGTACTTTAAAATTAATCTGCGTATCTCTGGCTGAATTCACTATCCGTTACCGAATTACTTCTTGGGGATATTCTTGTAAAACTAATATAAGTTATATACAACATTACAAGACTCCCTTACAAAATTGTTAATCCATATATATGTATACCAATGCACACAGAAGCACAAGTCTCCGAATGTTTTACCTGTCAGAGGATTTTTTTTGTAATATTGTTAGTCGTGTCCGACCGAAACAGGACTTTCTACCGAAACCAAATCTTCGGGAACTGAAACCGAAACTTTTTTAGACGTGTTAAAATCTATTGTTTACTGAAATTTGGCTTACTTTTTACACTTATACAGACAGTTAAATGAAATTAAAAAAAAAAATTAAAAAAAAACAATAATTGAAGTGTGTGAAAAAACCCTCTTTTTTGGTATTATTGCTATAAAACAAACAGAAATTTCTTGGAAAAAAATTGTCAATAATGAACACGCAAATTAAAAAGGAAAGACCTCATTAACTAAGTACTTAATCTTAATTAAATCACAACATTTATATTAAACATGAAGGGTCCACTGCAATAATTTATTTATTTATTAGTAAGGGACAAACAGCTTATACATAAAACATAAAGATAAAAATATACATTGTTAAATCGAGTCAAGCCAAAAAAGTCTCCTATGTTAAAGTTGATTGGAGATAGAGTTTTATTATATATTAAAATTAATTTGAGGTGAGGAGGAGAGGAAGGGGAATAAAGGAGGAGGATAGGAGATGCTCCGGATACTTTTCACACTCTCGTATTAATTTTCGATCGTACGTGTTACTTCTAATCGATATTTCTGTAGTGTATGGCTAAAAATGTCTATATTTTGAAATTTTGTGTTATATTGCGCACATATACGGGGAATTCTTGAATTTTTTCTAATGTTAGTTCTACATGTAGGCAAATGAAACAAATGGGATTGCCGAGTTGATCTTGACGGAATATGAATATTTATTAAGTTGGTTAGCTCTGGCTAGTCCAGGCCATTATTAACAATTTTAAATAATAAAGTTTGGTCAAAAATTAAACGTCGTGTATAAAGGGAGTTGAAATTATGGTAATTAATAGATTCATTGTAATTTAAAAAGTGTAATTTTTGTTTATAATTTATGTGGTTAAAAAATTTTTTTTTTATTTTTTCGATTCTATCAATGTGAGCTTGGTAGAAAGGAGTCCAGATCGGTGTGCAGTGTTCTAAGTGGGGACGGATGATCGCTGTGTAAAGGGAATATAGAGTCTTAAGGTTGCGAAAGGGTTTCCTTATTCGAATTATAAATCCTAGCATTTTGTTGGCCTTGTTGATGATTTCATCAGTGTGTTGTATAAAATTTAATTTAACATCCAGTAATACCCCAAGGTCCCTGATAGATTCTACTTCTTTGATAAGTGTCCCATTTAATCTATACTCAAAAGGAATTTTATTTTTATTACGTGTAAATGATAATTTATTGCATTTTGAGGTATTTACTACCAGTTTGTTTGATTCACAGTAGATAAAAAGTCAATTGAGGTCCTCTTGAAGCTTAATGCAATCTTAGATTGATTTGATAACTAGGTATATTTTTTTATCGTCTGCATAAGCTAGGTAATTGGCGTGTAAAAAACATTTGTGAATATCATATATATACACATTAAATTATAATGGCCCTAAATGAGAACCTTGAGGTACACCGGAGGGCACGGAAAAGAAGCTGGACTTAGTTCCCTCAACTGATACACATTGAAGTCTACTCCGAAGGTATGAAGTAAGCCACCGAAGTAGGTCACCGTGGATGCCTAATTGTTTTAGTTTTTTTAATTAGAATAAAATGGTTTACCTTATCGAAGGCCTTAAGTTATCCGTGTAGATTACATCTACTTGGTTTCTATTGTCCATATTGCTCGTTAAATATTCCGTGAAATTTACCAAATTTGTAAGTACCGACCTTTTTTGTAGAAATCCATGTTGTTGGTTTTGTATGTTGCAAACAATTGTTGTATAAATTTGATGGTAGATAATTTTCTCAAAGAGTTTACTAAATACCGTTAGCATTGAGATTGGGCGATAGTTTTCAATGTTGAATAATGATGAATATCCATGGTTTTTTGTTTCGAGATAATTGGGTTTTGTTTATAAACGGTGAAAAAAACTCAGATCTGAAGATAAGAAAATAAGTTAATGAAAATATGGGTTAGGTGGTGGATGGTTTGGTATATTTATGGTTAGTTGGCGATGACTGGTTTATTTATGGTTGGCGATCGGCTTTCGGTTTCGGCCGATGAGGACGTTAGGTTTCCGGCCCGATGCGACGTTGTAGTGATTTTTCTTTGTATTTTTTTTTATTAATCAGACGAACACTTTTAAATCTATTAGTGAAACTTCCGTTTTTTTATAAATTCACTTCTTCTACAAGAAAAAAAAATGAACCGCATGTGGCCTCACAGGTTAAGTATCTGGAACATATCCTAACCGAAGACATGAAGGATTTAGAATATATGGAACAACAAAGAAGAGCAATTAACATGCCGGAATGCTCTCAAGGCGGTTCTACCACTGTAGCGACGATGGATGTCAGAAAATTACTCTTCAAGACATACTGCACCGCCCTGTACACATCTGAACTATGGACGCAATACCCAGCAGCGCAATGGGATAAACTGAGGGTGTGGTACAACAGTGCATACAGGCATAATTTGTCCTACATTTACCCATTGCTTACTGATAATATTAAAAAAACAATGGAGAAAAATATTGTTTGTAAATCATCAAACCTCCAATTTAATCATGAAAAAAATTCCTAATACAATTCAGCCTGCTTTTTATACGAATAATAAATTAAAAAATTATATTTTAAACATGGACATATGAATATATCTGGATGTCTATGATTTTAAATAACAAGGACAAAGGCCAAAAAATGAAAAAATCCGGAGTTTACCAATTGAGTTGTAATGACTGCAATCATTTTTACGTAAGTAAAACGTGCAGAAATTTTGAAACGAGGATTAAGGAACATTTGAGATGTCTAAATAGCAATAATTATTCGGAATTTGCTAACCATCTAATTGAATTTAACCATTCATTTGATATAAATACTGCTTTTTAAATTTTACTCACTAACGTTAGTGGTTTTCACTTAGATCTTTTAGAAATATTAGAAATTAGGAAAAATGTCAATAGAAATTTAAATATTATTAACAATCAAATTAATTTTGTGAATAACCCTATCTTAAACATATTTCCATTGTAATTTTTGTCTTTGTTCTTCTAAGCACCCCCCTTTCCACCTCCCCCCCCCCCCCCCCCTTGTTGATCTTCTAAGCACCTCCTCTTTCCACCTCTCTCCTCCCCCACTACTTCCATTTTTACCCACGCCTGTCTTTCTATGTTCGATCATTCTTTTAGTACATTATATGTCCTGATGAAGAGAACATCGTTCTTGAAACATGTTGACTTTTTAATAAAGTTTATTGTGGTAAAAACAAAGTGTTTTTAATTATTGCATTAATAAAATGGTGCCACAAAGTGAATTTGCAAAATTTGAAGAAGTAAAAACTATTCACAAAATTTATTTTCTAGATTACTCGCAAATTATTTCTTCTGCTTCTGTTCTTCATACAAAACCCAACAAAATTCCAACAATCTATTATTTAATATATACTACACCAATCTTATATAAATGGATGATAATATAACAAATCTTTTGGACAACATTTCGCAGATTCCATGTATTGAAACCAATAGTTCCATATAAGTTCAAAAAACCCTAAAAATATTTTCCATGAACATTAGAAGTATGAACAAAAACTTCAATGAACTTATGATACTACTTATAGAACTTGACTCAGACTTTGACTTGCCAATTTTGAGCGAATGCTGGATCAAAGATAACTATATTCCTAAAAACGTAAAAAACTATAACCATTACGACACACATAATAACCAATCACAAAATGATGGCGTTATTATTTTCATAAAAAATCACATACAACAACTCTGTAAAGGAAATCACATTATCTAACTCAAATTGTCTTAAACTCGAAATAGAAAAATGCGTTACTTTTCTATCTATATACCGATCACCGAGCACATCCAACGTAACACCATTTTTAAAAGCACTTAATCAATTCTGGTATGTATTAGAGATCGTAAAAATGTTCTTATTATTGGTGACCTTAATATCAATATTATAAATACAATCCATCCTCAAGCCAACGATTACATAAATCTACTAACTTTGCAAGGATTTCTACCAGCTATTATAGCCCCCACTCGTGTATCAGACTTATTCGCCAGTTGCATAGACCACGTGTTTGCCAAATGCAAACTAAATATCAATTCTCTAGTATATCAATGCACTGTTACAAACCACTACGCTACTATCACCTCCATTTCCCATAAAATACAAAAATCACGAGCATCTACCATACAACTAAAGAAAATTTCATATGATATTCTCTACAAACTGGTTTCCGAGGAAAATTGGTCAAATTTTTATAAACTTAGTGATCCAAATTTAGCCTGTGAATCTCTCATCGACATCCTTCATAAACATCTAAAAAATGCTACATCCAACACAAACAACCAGAGTAGTCGTGAAATTAAACTAAAACCTCGGATAACAAATGGTATTTTACACTGCATTCGTAAGCGTGACAAACTTCATGAATATTGTAAAAATAATCCTACTTATTATGAATCTCTCTTATTCTATAAACGTTACAGAAATGCTTGTAAAATATAGCCTGTACAGTCAGAGAAGACTATTATAGGAAACAGATAAAGGAAGCTGCTAATGACAATAAACAAATCTGGAATATTGTCAAAGAAATATGATACTCAGAAAAAGTGACAACACCCATAAATAAGATCACCATCGCAGATAAAACATTAAATACAACTGAAAACTCTGAAACACTCACAAATCATTTCAACCAATTCTTCTCCACAATCGGATCAGACCTAGCAAATAATATCCTAAATAAAAATAAAGCATCTGAAGATAGCCTTGCAAACAATATCTCTCTGGACAATATGAGTTATAACCCTTTCATTCTCACTCCAACAACAGAACAAGAAATCAATGAAATCATCACTTCATTCAAAAATGCACACTCCACGGGAATTGACAATATATTCACTAAACTAATTAAACACTTCAAACCAATCATCACTAAACCCCTTGAACATATCACGAATCTAAGTTTTCGAACTTTTTATTTGCTTTGAAAACTTTTATTTTCTATGTAACTACTTAATTTTTTTTTAATTTTTTTCTTTTTTTTATAAAATTAAAGTAATAAATGTGTATTAGAAAATAAAACTTTTCAAAACAAAATACATAATAAACGTTAGTAGTACATGTTAAAACATTTTAAGCAGTCAAATTATTCAAATAATCACATTTATGCTGACTGACTGTAACACTAATCACAATACACTAACACTAATCCTGATATATGTTTATTTAACACTTTTTGCTAAGTAAAATAATAATTTCAAAGTACGTATACACTTACCACTGATTAGACACGGAAATTAGAAACGGAATTCAAAATAAAAATCACTTTGCAAAAAAAAAATCAACCGCATTCACCGAAAAAACGGAACTTAAAAGTTAAATTATTTTATTTCTTTCAGAGGGCCCCATTTATCTTTTTAGATACATAATATCATTTTGAGATGTCAGTGTTACAAATAACATTCTCTTAACTCTCCTTATTTTAATATTATTGATGTTGATATTTTAACTTTTCGGGGGGGGTTTGAACCCCCAAACCCCCCCCTCCCCCCCTTGGCTATTTTAAAGAATGCCTGAAGTCTACAAATTAAGTTAATTTGCTTTATTATTTTTTTTTTTTTATTCAAATTTTTAAAAAAACTTTTGATAATTATCATAATAATATTTATATTTTGATGACTTATTTTCAACATCTCCACAAGAAGAGTCATTCATTTATTTATCTACTTATCATGTATTTATGTACCTATTTTATTTAAGCGAAACAGCAGCCTACAATAAGATTGGTTTATTTATATGTTTATTATTATATAAATATTATCTACTTAATTGAGAAACCACTTAAAGAATTCGTTGTCATACAAAAAAATTGTACCTAACTAAACCATATATTAACCAATAACAATTCTTACATTTATATAATTATATATTCATAATTCGACTACCATAATACGGGCATGTGCCTAGCGTGGTAGACACCATAAAACTGCAGTATCATATTTATCAATTTTCTAGAAGTGTTTGGAGAAACCTCTGAGAATGGAAGGCCAGACCAAATAATATTTACTGCGATGTCAACAGTAATAAATATTCATTAGGTATGTATGTTCGAGTATGTTTCTAAAAACATCGACATAGATTTCCTATAAACGTACATTCACGAGTAGTTAGTTATAATTCAACCTCTAAAGCACATTTTTAACCTTTCACTTCCTAATAATATCTTTCCTGAAATGTGGAAACTAACGAAAGTCACACCTATACACAAATAAGGCGAAAAGTCGGCAATCGATAATTACAGACCTGTAGCTGTCTTATCAGCACCCGCAAAACTTTTAGATACCATTACTAACTCACAAATAAATAATCCAACAAAGCATACACTTATCGAAAATCAGCATAGATTTCGCCCCACTCTAACAAACCCAATGAATCTCACCACCTTTATTAATAAATCGTTTGAAAAAATTTATACGTGTCGATGTGATTTATACAGACTTCGAAAAAGCATTTGACAAAGTCGACCATGATATTGTTAGCATTACCTCTTACTTACGGCCATCTGCTAAACCAAACCTGGAAAGGACACGCAATTAATAGGCCAACAAAACTAGCTCAGGAAAGCCGGCGCAAGCAAGGTTCTCTCAAAACCAGGGCGAGGGCTTGTGGTTCGCTTGTGAATACCTCCTCCTCCTTTCCTCACAATCTCCAAGGTCTCCTTCCTCAATCAGAACACAGTATTGCACGTAAAGGGTTTATTCATTTAGAAGGAGTCAGGGTTTCACATTTGCCAGCCTCGGCACACTACACATGGGTATTTGCTAGGACTAGAATTCTATCTTGACGGGGGAACTCTTCTCTCAACTCTCCACACGCGTTAGTGAATTTAAGGGCGGGACGTAGCACACAAAAGAGGGCAAGGGTTCATATTACTCACAGCAGCAGAAAATGCGGTAGTCAGCAGACAGGCTACTGGTGGGCGGGAGCCTTTTCGTGCACAATCCACGTCATAGAAACATCACGAGTTTAGGTTTCTCGGAGAGCGCCTTGGCGCAATCACTTGGGACACTGTTGTCGCGCCTGACGCAAGCGGATGAGTGCTGGCTCGGGCGCTGGCCCGCGCGGGCGGGATTGCCCGTGTCGAACTCAGCGCGGTGCGGGGGAATTTAGGTACTACGAGCTATTCTGGCGTAAAATGGGGAAGCAGTGAACTAGGGGGAAACATTGTCACTTCGTAACGTAACAATATTTTATTAAAAAAATTGAGTGACATTGGATTCTCAGGATTTTCTCGCTTTCTTGGCTAGCTACTCACACAATCGTCGTCAGTACGTCAGTTACGGACACCAGTATTCTCACGAATACAAAAATAACTCCAGGATTCCCCAGGGATCGAATCTAGGACCCCTCTTCTTTCTTTTATTCATTAATGATATAAACAAGACCATTAACCGCTCAAAAAAATCTCCTCTTCGCTGACGATATCAAACTTTTCAGAGCTATTAAAAGTCATATAGATTCCATTCTTCTGCAGAATGATCATGATTCTCATGTCAAATGGTCGGAATTGAATAACTTACTCTTAAGCATCCAGAAATGCAGTGTCGTTACATTTACAATATCCAAAGACACATTTCTATTCCCATACCACATTAATAAAATTATACTAAAACGCAAAAACGAGATTCGAGACCTTGGTGTGATTTTTGAAACAAATCTCTCTTTCAAACCCCACATATCTGACATTGTCTCCCGCGCCAACAAAATGCTCGGATTTGTTCTTCGTAATGCTTGATCATTTACTAATGGAATTGAATTACGAAGAACATATAAAGCACTTGTCCGCAGCATCCTGGAATACAGCTCCATTATTTGGCCCCCCTCTGAACAAAACGTATCCTAGAAATAGAAAGAGTACAAAAAAGGTTTATGCGTTACCTGTATATGAGGGAATATACATACTACCCATTCCTGTATCCATCGTTGTTCTTAACAGGAATGCTCGATCTTAATACCTTCTTTCCCCAAAAATATTTTTGGGGAAACATTTTTTTAAGCTGATCTCCGGTACTGTACTGAATCCACCTGTGTTGAAGGAAATTAACCTACATGTCACTAATGCGTATACTCGTGGGAGATCCCACGCACTTTTTTATGCTTCGAAAGCGAGAACTTCTTCCTTTCAGAATGCGCCATCAAACAGAGCAATTCAGTTGCTTAACGATTCTGCATTGAGCATCGACATCTTCAATGTTACCTATGGAGAGTTCTTATAAGATATTAGAGTTATTAAATTAAATTCGTTAGGTATCATTAGAGACACTCCCCTTAATTAAAAATATTTTTGATAGGAAAATAGGATTATACTTGGTCGAAGGGATTATGCAATAATATTGTTGTTTTCGTTAAGTGGCCACAGGAGCCTAAAAAAATATCGGTTTCGGGCGTTTCCAAAGAGGGAATGGGTGGAGTGATGGACAACATTATCTCTCGGGCCCGGCCCCGTTTTAGCGCCCCGGCTTATAATACTGCACAGTGCACCATGTCTTTATTTAATTTGAACAAATTTACATAAATTGCAGAATTATATATTTTACTACGCTTGTGATAATAATTATTATTTTTAGTAATAGTAATAAACTGTACTTTACACGTTGTTCAGAAAATAATGGTACCTGCATCTGTAGCACATGAGAGATCCAAACAAATTATTAAATCTTTCTGGGTTTATTTATATTTGTTTAGTATACATTTCAGGTAATGTCCAGTAAAATCCCAAGAAAAAAAATGTTTTCATAACTAATTAATTTTTAATTTTTTTATTTATTTATAAAGTATTCCTATTAGTGGTTCGCTCTCCAAAGATAACACAGGCCCTGAGGGGAATTATTTTCCTCAGGGCCTCCTATGTGGAGTTTTTTTTTATATCCTGTAGGAACCAAAAAAATATAAAAACATCAGTATTCTTAGTAAATTAAATCACTAAAATTAGTAAATAAAGGCACGTCCTTACTTACCGATACCCTATCGGTAACTGAATAACAATGGCTTAAGTGCTTCTGTTCCTGCATAGAAACATGATGGCGGGCACTGCGGCATTTTGAAGTAACAACGGTTGCGTATCTCTTATCAGGCCCCAAAATTGATTTTTCCAAGTGGTAGATTTTAATTAATTCTGATGTACATATTAATAAAATCTAAGATGTATTGAGATTAAACACTAGGGAAGACATGAATTCATCGCATAGAAAAATAAAATTAAAAGTATTACAATTTTTTAAAGGCATTGTACGTTAAAAAAACTGATGGTGACATACTGTTTTTGTTAATCTAAAATATAAAAAACTCTCATTCCTCGTGCAGCATGAGATTTTTTTTTTTTAATTCAATTACAATTTCGCCGAAATAAATTCAAATGTGAGCCTCGGGCAAAACCTCGATGAACGAGGTTGTATCTCGCCTTAAGGTATTGTTCTGTTAATTCCTAGGTTCTCAACCTTATTTTGCCCACTTTGAGATTTTTTTTTTCTAGAGCTCTCCAATTTTTTTACTTGTTGCGGCGGGGTAGGGGAGGGGGCTCAACTGTTACGGAATCAAAAATTTGATTAAAAATATATTAATACGTTAGCAAGTTAAAAAAAAACATTTTTTTGTATTTTAAGTACCGGTGTTCGTTCCAGAATGCGATTTTTTCTATTTAATCATAATTAGTTCATAAGATTCATGTACACGAAATATATAATATTTCCCACGGTTTCTTCAAGTGAGGTCCCAACCTTGATAAATAATATGTATTCTACCTGGTATAAATAGATTTGGAAGAAAAAGTTTATTCCTTAAATTGTTTTATTTTTAAGTGGGTTTTTAATGTTTGTACATTTTGAATAGGACCCGCAAATAGAACCTATAAATATTTACGGCAGCCCCAAAATGTAAAGAGTTTGCTGTCGGCCTTTTATGACCCAACCTAAGAGGAACTCCTATAATCATAAAATTCGCAATATTTGTTAATCCCTAAGGTTTAAGATTTAACTTTATTGGTGTGCCCTTTTTGGCCAAATTTTAAAGTAATTTTATTGTGTGTTAAATTTAAGAATTCGAGATATGGGAATGTTTTTAATCTCAGTTCTCGCCATTTCTCCATGTACCTTGAAATTTTATATATGAATATTTTTCTTTAAATATTGTGAATTTTGGAACAGAGGGTCAGGCTTGTTATTACACTGGAACTAAAAGGTACATGAGGTGTCCTTCAGTTGAGTGTGGAAAAACTGACAGAAATATCGAGGAAAGAAGACCTTCGATATTTGTCAGTGTGGAGTGAACGAGGAGACCACCCGAGTAAGGGTAAAGAGATCCTTTGGAGTAATCCAATTTAATGTAGATCTGAATGTAATGAAATTTTTCAATTCAATTTTCACCCACTTCCCGAACTACCAAATATGTGAATTCTCGCACACGTGATAAAAATTATTACAATAAATACAATAACAAAGAATAAACCAATACTAAAGTTCAATTTGCTTTATTAGTACGTGATTAGTGTGTTTTTTTGTCTTTTTAGACCAATTTATTCTGGGTCTTCTACGGCCTCCTTAAAGTCTCAAACGCCTACAAGGGGGCGATACCGCCCACGTTGAAAACCTATGTGTTAATTTAATGCAATTTGACACTCTTTGTAGGCAGCCAAAGAATTGTCGAGTTTTCGAAACCTTAGATTTTTTTGCTAGGTATCTACAAAATCTAATTAAATGCGAAAACAAATGGCATTATTTACGATTTTCCAACATTCATAATTAATTAAACATTCGTCAATTTTAACATAAGTAAACATTCGTCAATTTTATTATCAACATAATATTTATTATTTATCTATAAAACTATATTATTATTTTCCGGAAACGCGTAGTACAAGCGGGAAACTGGTGAATCTGTAATCTGTATAATAATAATATTTGGCTGAATTAGATAGCGCTGTTTTCGATAAAAATCACCTCAAGGGCGCTGTACAAATAAATATATAATAGAATTAATATGTTAGACTGACTTAGAACCAAGATTTACCATCACAACTACTGACTTACATCTAAAATTTATGGCTTGTTCGCACTGGGAGAGAAGTTTAGTCGAGTAGCGAGTAACTAGCTAACTGACTCGCCGAAAAGCGTTTGCATTACAGTCAAGTAGAGTACATTAGTGAGCCGCGCGTTGAAAGATGACGGGTTGCTACACAACAAAAGAAATACGCTAATTAAGCTGATTGTAATGCTTATTTTAGAAGAGATGGAAGAATAAATTAGTGCGATGAATATAAATAAACTATGGTCACGAAAAGAGATTAATAGCAGCATAAATAAAGAATTTTAGAGTAGCATCTTCGCTCCAACGGCACGACATATCTGCGAGTCTACTAATGAACTCTGCTAAAACGACGATTTCGCGCATTTCAGTGGGCGGGGACGCGTGGTGAGGGTCGCTGCTCGACTAAAAAAAAAATAGAACGAAATGGATTGACTCTACTAAAGAGCTGACTAAACTACTCTACTTAAATTGTGGTGTTCGGACTCGTTTAGTTACTAATATACTCGCTACTCGACTAAACTAATCTCCCAGTGCGAACGGCTCTTTATAGCTAGTGACTTACATCGAAGACTTATATAGTTATAGTTAGTGACTTACATGTAAGATTTATAGCTAGTGACTTATGACTAAGACTTTCAACTGCTGACTTAAAACTAGTGACTTAATTTATTTATTTACGGACAAATAGTTCATTAACAATATAATACTAACACGAATAAGAAACAGAGATGACATTGAAAGGAGAGTATATAAATGAAGAGCAATGACAATATATCTATAATATAAGAAGTACAAATGGAAAATAACTACAAGTCGGATTTAAAATTGAAGAAGGATTTAAAAGGCTTTAAAAATTACACATTTCGTATCGACTTCCGAAAGTCATTTAGTCTTACACCAAAAATTCAATGCTTTGACTTGCTCGACATTCTGGACAAAGAAGAATGATATCCATATTAGTAGAATATTGATTGAGGAACAGCTATCCATTATTCCGGACTTTTCGGGAAGGGATGTTGAACTGAATGAGTTTTAACAAAGAAGGTTTGCCAGTAATACTGTTGATCATTTTGAAAATGCAAATTAGATCCTTTATACTTTTCTAATGAAATAATTAATTAATAAAATAATTTTACTGTGGTAAAGGAGGCGATTCTTTCAATACGGTTAAGAAACACTGCTCTAAAGTGACCCCAAGCTCCTTGATAGATGTGACAGTTGATAGACAAACACTATTTAGTTTATAATCAAACAGAAAAGGTTTTTTGGTTCTATAAAAGGACAGAATTTTGCATTTATCAACATTGAGTTCCATGCACCGATTCCATTGCACCAATCACTAAATGAATCAATATCAAGTTGAAAAAGCAAACAGTCAAGGTAGGATTTAATTATCTTAAGAATAATTTACAACGGTGACTTAAAGTTAGAGATTTACAACTGACATGTGTACTCACATTTAAAACATTTGATTAGGGTTTTGTCAGCGTTGTCAGTGATGAGATAAATTTAGAACTCAAACAACAAATAAAATCTGTATGTAGGTATATATACAACGCGTTATATAAGTTATAAGTTATTGCTGCGGGTCGAAGCAGTTTGAGGATTTTATACATGAATATTATGGTTCCATGCCAACTCAGAATCAAGTCCTCAACAAGAAAAGACTTCGAAAAGCATATTCATATGTCTATGGAAAAGCCATTAAAAGCTATTAAAAAAATATATGGAGAATAATAATAATAATAATATTTGGCTGATTTATAAAGCGCCGTTTTCATGAAAAATCATCTCAAGGGCGCTGTACATATAATAAGCATACAATAAAATAAAATGAATACGATAGGCTTACAACTAGGATTCAAACTTATAACTAGGAACCTACATTTAAGACTTATATGTAGCTAGTGACTTACAACTAAGACTTATTACTACTGACTTAAAACTGGTGACATACAAATATTTGCAACCGTGACTTAAAATTAGAGATTTACAATTAAAATAGGTATTTACATACAACAATAAATATTTTTAGTTTTGCCAGGTATCTAATATTACCAAGTGATCAACAAAACTCTACAGATATAGGTACAGACAGAGAAAGAGAGTCGAAGCAGTTTGAGGATATTATATATACATGTATACATACATAGATATTTTATTCTACACATTTTACAAATTATTTTATACCGTATTTTAATATTAATATTGTTAGCGCCAGAAGAAGAAGGAAGTTCGTACATAATATTACAATTTTATAACACGGTTGTGAAAATGATTGTAATGGGTTAACAGTTTTTAAAGGAAAGCATAGGTATCTTAAATGAATGAATGAATTTAATCGTCGATCTCAACTGCAATAAGATAATTCATCGCTCAACAACAGATTGGATAGCAATGTTTGAATGAAATAGCGAATTTATGGAAATGAGTGTTTAAATAGGTGAGTTTTAAGTTTGGATCTAAATTCTGTTGGACTGGTTATACATCTTAATTCCATAGGAAGTTTATTCCAAGCCTCAGGGCCGGATACTTCGAAAGCACGATCACCAAAGTTAGTGTTCGGATTTCGCTTAGGTTCTTTCAACCTTCTGATTGCAGATGATGTCGCTGATCTAAGAGTTGAATGTCTTAGACCAATATTAATAGCCCATAAGCTAACCTTACGTACCCTATTTAACCAATCACTTGGAGGTGTTGAGTTGATTTCATTTTGAGTTGTCCGGTCACCAAATATTATATCCTACATATTTTATACATATTATATTCTATTTTTAGTGTTAGTAGCGCAAGAAGAAGCAGGAAATTCTTATATAATATTACCTGGGGTACCCGGCTTCGCTCAGGGCGTTGATGTGAGATCGAACTGACGTTCGAACCGACGCCGACGCAACATTCCGGAATGTTTCGGAATGTTATGGAATGTTGTGGAATGTTATGGAATGTTGTGGAATGTTGTGGAATGCTCTCAAATACTCTCGAATGTTCTGGACTGTTCTAGAAATTTCTAGATGGCGAAACTTCCAGCCCTTTTTCAAAAGCGTGCCCTTTAGACAAAAACGAGAACCTTCTTCATGGATGGGGGGGATAAAGGGCTACAACACCGTATAACTCCCTTGATCGTACCGGCACGGCACTTTGAGTTTTAGCGGGACGCACACTTTTATACACTTTCTTATAATCAGAAATACATCGAAATAACTCTTCGAGGTAAGATAGTTAGGCCACTTGATCACATTTAAAAAAAAAAACCGGTTTAGGCAAATATTCTAAGATATTCTGTATTATTATTTTTTTTTAATCGTATTTTTGTAACCCTGGCAATTTTTTTAAAAATTTCAATCCGAAAAATCAGACCATTTTTTATAAACCGGAAAGACAGGACATAATTTTATAGGTGCGAAAAAACGATAATTACATCAATTCACACTCCCGTTCCCTTCCAAATTCTCCATCTACGCCTTCTTCCTCCTTCACTTGAGGAGTCCAACCCGTGTTTGGTAAATTATATATTATAACACACATGTAACCTAATGTTAGTAGAGTATTATACTGCCCTGATGAAGCTACGGTTGTAGCGAAACCCGGTCGGCATAAAGTATAAAAAATAAAAGTGGTGTTTACAAAGTTATTGTTTTATTTTAAATTAATAATGTCACATCACAAAGTATCCGCTTCATATGAACAAAAAGATACTATTTACTTATTTATTAGATCTCTATGTCCCCAACCAGTCGTTTAAAGTTTTTTGTTTTGGTTGTAAACCCTTTGTTTTAGTGCCGTTTTTTACAAAAAGGTGTTTCATTCAATTCATTTAAATGTTGGCTGATTTTTTGTGGGTGATAAGAGGTTACAAAATTGTTACTTTACAGCCCCTTTATGGCCCTTTAACCGATTATTTAAAAAAATCCGGTGTTTTGTAATATGATGTCACATCACAAACCACAAATTCAATTATTTTCATAAGACTTATTATTATACTTTCGAATGCAGCTATAACTTTGTGGTTATCCATTATAGATAAATGAAACAATGTTACTTTGTTTCAAACACTTATAAATTTGTTTAAAGCCGACCGGTTTCGGAACGACCGTTCCTTCCTCAGGGCAAACGTATTCTGATTTGACAGTTACAAAATAGTGGATGGGAACAATGTATTATTATCTACTATTAGGATTGTGGTAGGGCTGGAGCCGTTGCTAGGCATTAAAGAAGAGTGGGTGGGTGGGGGAACATATCCATGATTGGGCTGTAAGATTATATTTTTTTTATTTTTTTTTTAACTTTATGAGTAAAACCTCAAATTGTAATATTTTAAAAAAATGAAGACAATATAAGCGAAACTCAATCGAAAATCTGGAAACAGAAAAATCAGAAAAACATATTGACACCTCTGGGACTCGAACCCAGGACCTCTTGCTTTCCGGGCAAACGCGCTAAACCACTGCGCCACGGTGTCGATATGAAATTCGGTCTTGTTTAACTGTACCATACTTCGACTAAGAACCACCTACATTATCTTCATTTTCTTTAACGCATATATTATTGGCAACTATCTTTATGTATGATTGCAAGATTCAAACCCGAACTAAATGCTCTCTAGATAGAGTCTGGATAAATCTTTATCCATTTTATTTAATATGCGACATCTATCGACTTTTCTGCAAGTCTAGGATGAATATTTTATTTTTAATTTTTAACTTTATGAGTAAAACCTCAAATTGTAATTTTTTTTTTTAAATATTATATTTTTTGTTTGTTAATAACAGATTCATTATTTTTAAGGGATTTTTTATTTCCAAGGCTTCTAAGTTATCTAAGCGTTTTCCTTTGTGGTTAATATGAAGAATATTTATCCCAGTATTTTTTCAAAACTATGATTATTTTCAATGATATGGAAATAACCATAGTTTTGAAAGATAAAAATAGCTAAAGATAAAGACCATAAATTGACTAATTCCGGAAAATATTAACTCAAATGTAATTAATGACTGTCCCTCATTTTAAGGTGTCTTAATAATAATATTTTTTCTGAGTTCGCTAACCATAAAATAACTAAGAACATTTAAACACAAATAATAAAAAATATATTTAAAGTTGTTTCATTTCACGACATTTATGTTCATAGTTTTAAAAATATTTGTGATATGTTTAATCACTATTCACGATTTATGAAAACGTTTAACATTGGTTAAAATTACTCCACATATTTCAAAGATATTTAGAGCGTTTTAATTATCCCCACATGCTGTTTCAATCGTCCACACTGTGGGGAAAATCGAAACAAACTTCCCTGTAGCTTACCTGTACGAGTTGTGGCCACACAATAAATTTATTTTGGTAACTAGATAGATTATAATTCATTTAGCACTAACATGTTATCTGTATATACAAAAGATAAATCACAACGCGTAGTTAAAGTAAAATTGTTTCAACCGTCCCCAGTATCCCCGACATGTGTAGTGAAAAGTCTGAAGGTATTTAAGATGAAAATCAGCAACCCGCGAAATCATTCGTCGATAGCTCGTGTCGAGAGTCTAGTTCAGTCATTATAATAATATTATCAACTGTGCAATTATTTACTTCTGCATTTTGCATTGAAACCAGTTTAAATTATTACTATTTACGTTTTTAAAAAGTTTAATATATTTTATCCCCTTCCCTGTTGAAGTGTTGAGCCAATATAGTATTTAATTATTGAGAAGTGTAAAAAGCAACTGTTCGTTGGATATCTAATTTATTTATAAGGTGAGCTATTAAAAGTAATCTAATGTTGTTATTGCCATTGACAATTATTTTAATAATATTTAATGAAGTGGGGAAAGTGGTTCAGTATCACACATTCCATATATTATAATAAATCATATGGGTACGTTTATAAATACACAAATAATTACTATAAATTAACTTAACCATTAAGTGGAACGTTCGCGCGGCCATTTTCGGCCCTTTTCATACAAATATTAATTTTGGATTTGAGATCAAAATACCCAACCAAACTGAAAAATTATTTGTGTAATCAAAAGGTTTATCAAATATCTAGTACGGATGTGAGCTGTTTTATTAAATTTTGCTTTAATTTATAAGATATAGACCATTAAAGATTTTAGTGTTTCATGATTTTAGAGGCAACTTCGTCAATTATTTGTGAGTAAATGAAAAACATTTGAAAACATATTCGTTATTTGTTTTTGGGGTGTTTTGCCGTGTTGCGCTACCTCCTTCTTTAGCCAACGTTTCGGACATCGTTGCAGTGTCCATCATCAGGGCAGATCCGGATCTACTGATGATGGACACTGCAACGATGTCCGAAACGTTGGCTAAAGAAGGAGGTAGCGCAACACGGCATAACACCCCAAAAACAAATAACGAAAATGCTTTTGGCCGTGAAAATCTTAAAACTTATTTGTAAACATAGATTTACTATATTTATTTTTAAAATATGTTGAAAAATAAAATAAATGGTAAAACTACGTTAAAAATGCATTTTTGGGTAGTAATTTTAATATATAAACAACAAATTTTTGTTCCTACGTAAATAGACAAAGGTATTATAAAAACGATTTTTTCACTTTATATTTCATCATATTTTTTTTAATAAATACAATTAAAAATATATTTTGCTTGGTTGGGTATTTTGATCTTAAATCCAAAATGAAGATTTGTATGAAACGGGCCGAAACGAGCCGCGCATTATGCCATATGGATTATATTATCTTGAAGGCCAATTTGAAATGATTTACTTTGAAATGAGAAAATTATTTGTTACACACTATTTTGGAATGCAATATAAACAAGATTTGTAACATAACTGATACAATATTTTATTTATGTTGTACATCGAACCCCTTTAAACATGCAACGTTTCTGAAATAACTATACCTATATAAAAATAAAACAAAAATAAGAAAACTTTGTGTACATTAGGACACATTGCCAAGAAGAGGGTAAAAATACTTTGGAAATATTCCGAAATACGATGAGAAATTTTAGCTTGTTATACAAAAAATATACTACCCGCATCCGCTATATAAACAAAGTGTATCTTTCCATGAACATTTAATGCTGTTACACATCAGTTTACTTGTTTTACAGAATTTGAAAAATTCATCAAATTTCAAAGTTCACATTTAAGTTCTGTAAAAGTCCGATTCAAGTTCTGGTTACTATGCAAGTGCTGCGAAACAACCGGTTCATAACGAAATAATAACAGAAATTGAATAGAAATATAATTTTAATTTTTAAATTAGATGATTTGTTCAAATTCTGTGAAATAACCCGTAGATGTTACTCTTTCTCAATTTGGGAGGCGGAAATGGGTACCGCCGCCCCGGGAACCTTTATTGGATAACCCCGATAACCAACACCTCTACCATAGGTCACCCCAAGTGGTTCGCTACGTTTGGTGATTTAGCATTTGTCTAGGTCTAGGAGGCGGATGACCAGGACACACTGAACCCCAGATTCCTACCCACCCCTAAAAACCATTTTCCTTCCCATAACTCTCCTCTCCTTCCTTTCCTAAAAAAACCCTACACATAGCATCCCTAAAGATGACATAAAGCTCCACACAGCCTCCTGTGTGGAGCTCATGTTAAAAAAAAATCTTTAATTATGTTATTTTTTTATTTTATTTTGCAGAAACAAACAGTACATTATTACATAATGGAAAATAGTTACAAAGTTATAGAATTAATACAATAAATGGTACCAATGACATGTCGCTGTTATATGCTTATGTTTTTGTGAGATAAATAATACATTATATCTAAATTAAATTAGTAAATTATTGAAGGAGAGGGGTGTGTGAGAGTGTTTGTATGTGTGAGGGTGCGCGCGTGTGAGTGTGTGGAAGGGTGTGGATGTGTGTGTTATGTGTGCGAATTCAGTGTGCTAAAGATGTTTTTCTTAAATAGAGGGAGGGAATCAAAAAATATATCGGTATTTAAATACAATATAAGTATAGGTACACAGTTGAACCGAGTGCAGCAATAGTTGAATTTTTACACTTTTGTACCTGCAAAAACAATAGTGGCCGGATTCTGACCATTTTTGCAATGACAGTGTTCTTCAATTAAAAGTGGTTAAATTTAGGAATACAAAACATCTTATTTGGCGTACAAAATTCAGTAAGTAATGAGTATCTACAATCTACATATATCTAGATACGCAATAGATTTGGTGCGTTTTTGCTTTATTAACTACGATATCTAACTTTTTTTAAATAAATATATGCATAGATATATGTATTATTTATGTATATACTGGTATTTAAGTTAGAAGGTTAAAAAAATGACTGCAGTTCCTTATGACGCTCCTTGCCTGTTTAATTAATTCCATTTCCGTTTTGCCAACCCTGAATGAACGTAAGAGGATAATATAGCCATTTTTAGAACAACGCTCTTTATCCAATTGACTACCAATAAGTCAGTATTTGTAATATATGTACAGTACATTATTTACGACCTACATTATTTGCGCTTAGAGACCAGAATGAGGAATTTCAGTCTGCTATTCTTTCTTCTGTTGTAATATTCACAGTATAATTAACTTTGAACAATTCGTCAATTTTCAACTTTAATTATCAAGTTCTGTGTAAGTTATATTCGAGTTATGTTAATATTTCAGTTATGTGAAACAGCTGGTCAATAATAATCCATACTGATATTATAAATGCGAAAGTGTGTGCGTTTGTTTGTTAAGCTTTCACGCCTAAAGCACTAAACCGATTTTGAAAATTATTTCACCAATAGAAAGCTACATTATCAGCGAGTAACATAGTCGGTATATAATGGTAAGCTCTGGCTTTATGAAATTTGTATAAATGAAAATGTGTGTATTTCATATATTTTAGCGGCAGGGGGGAAAGGCAGGGGGAAGATGGGGTTCGCGAAAAGGGAAGAGACGAGGGAGGTGAAAGGCGGGGAAGGTGGAAGGGAACGGGGACGCACGGGAAAGAACATGCAGAGAGAATCCATTTATTTTTTGAATGGCATTGCACCCGGCACGCGTTGCACCAGCTAGTTTTATAATAAAATAACTTTTATAGAACCTTAGCGTAACTAGAAAATAAATGTTTAAATTTGATGAATTTTTCAAATTTTAATGTTCATTTTCAAGTTATGTGAAAGTTCTATTTGTGTTCTGTTATTATTTCAGTTATGTGAAACAATTGACCTATACTAATATACTAACAAAGCTTGAATAAACCTATACAGATCTTGAAAATAAACATTGAAATTTGATGAATTTTTCAAATTCTGTGAAACAACTGGCCTTTAGTCGGAATGCCTCGTATTTTTTTTTACAATTGCTCCAAACAGGAGACCCTGAGAAAAATAATTTTTTTTTACATCAGCTTCACACAGGTGACCCTGAGGAAAATAATTTCCCTCAGGGCCTATTTCATCTTTGGGGATGCTGTGTGGGAGGGTTTTTTAAGAAAAGGAAGAATAGGAGAGTTGTGGGTAGGAATCTGGGGTTCAGTGAGTCCTAGTCATCCGCCTCCAAGACCTACACAAACCTCACCCCATGAACCCGGGCACCCCTACTAAATCACCAAACGTAGCGAACCACTTGGGGTGACCAATGGCAGAGTTGTTTGGTGATCTTTCTACAATACTTCAATTCAATTTTTACAATTCAAAAGAATCTTCTATATTGTGTGAGAAGGTGCAGTCTTACTTACACAATTAATTTTATATTATTTTTGTTTGTTTAAAAATCGGCGCCCCTTCGTAACCTTGCGCCCCTAGGCACGTGCCTACTTTGCCTTAGGGATAATCCGTCACTGGGGATACGATTGTATGGACAAAACGCCGCCCCATCTCCTCTTAGAACAAGGAAGTGTTGTAATATATTGTTTTGAAAATTTGATCAACAATAAACATTATAGACGCATCTACTACTATAACACAATATTATTACACTATAGAATTAGATACTACGAGTAAAACACATGACGATGTACGAATGAGAGTGAGGCAAAGAGTGTGTGCCAAGACCGAGTTGTTTGGCGGTCCGTCCTCTCTGCCTACCCCTGTGGAGAAACGACGTGGTGGTTAGTTAGTTAGTTAGTTAGATAGAACACATCTTGGCCTTTGTTATAATATAATAGAGCATTTTCTGATTTTTTGAAGTCTTTGTACAAGCCTACAAAAGAATAAAGCATCAGGTCTCTTTGAAGTGTAAAATCTTCTAATTACGAACCCCTTTTACAATAAGTTCTTTAGATTATGATCGGACATTTTAATGTAAATAAAACATTCATATTAGCGAATTTTTTACGGAATTCAGTTCACCCTTGCCGCCATCTGCGTAAGGAATGTGTGATTTCTCCTTTTGAATGAGATGACTACAACTATCTCAATTAGAACTGAATTGCGATAGCGCATGGCGTTCCGGCGGTAGCTAGGACGTCAGAACACAGCCGAAATGTTTAGATTTGTTGGTTTAGTAATCATTTTTCAAAACCGATTTCAATTATACGAATAACTACGTACAATACGACGGCCTCCGTGGTCGAGGGGTAAGGCTCTCGACTAACAATCCGGTAATGCGAACCCGTTCAAATCCCGGTGTGCACAGGTAAATTTTATCAAAATTAAAAGATCTATTTGTTTTAACCACTTTTAATGTCTATAAAACCGACAAATAAATCTTTTAATTTTGAATTAATGCCAGGCAATAAGTGCCACATGAATTTGCAGTATTTGACGAAGTAAATTTTATTTGATTAATTTGTGTTATTTCACCATTTGTTCATTTAAAAACAATATACAGGGTGTCCGGGAGTAAAGTACACTAATTTCGGGAGGTGATTCTACATGATATTATAAGTAAAAAAGATAAGTAACTTTTTTCAAAATTCCAACTTTTAGGGGTTGTTTGTGGTAAACGATAAAAATAGACCGGTGTGTGCCGCCAGCTTTATTATTTTCCGCTGTTACGATACGGGCCAGTCACAACCATGCAATGTTGCCACGATCGTGCCCGGCGGGCGCTCAGCAAGTAAAATCGTACCTTACACTATGGATATTTAGTAGGTACGTCTTTTTGTACGGGAAAAAAATGTTGGAATTCCGAAAAAAGTTGTTTATCTTTTTTACTCCTACCTTCCTCTTCCCAATCTTCTTACCCTCCCCAGTAGCTTCAGTCTCACAACATAGCCCGATTGGGAATGCCATAGTCACATTGGCTCCAGACGATTGGGAGCTTTTTGCGGTATTCACGAAAAAAAAACCTAAATATTCAGGATCGACTGCGCTGTTGTACTATGTATGTTGTACATATTTTCTTAAAGCCATATTTTTGGAATTTTCCATTCCTATTTTGTATTATGACCCAATAGTAAGAACTCAAAAAGAGGAAGGGAAGATATGAAAATACGAATGTTAGAGGGAGCGCGCTAATATTAAAAACTTTAAGTAAATCCTGATAAAGTAGGTATGTGCTGTTTATGAAACATGTTGTTTTTTTTTAAATAAACGTGGTTAAAACTAAGTGTTCTATTAATTTTGAATTAAAATAGGGTAATAAAATAAATTAGCTTTGTTTGAAGAAGAAAATATTAAAAACGATAATATTTAAGCGAAAATTGTGAAAATGTTAAATAAAATAGGTACGACTCCTTTAAAATAGAGCTAAAATCTCGCGGGAAATGTCTTAAAGAAACACTATGTTTTTTTTCTTACATAATATAACTTGTAAAATAACAGAAAAAACGTGCTTAGATATAATAATTTTCGGAGCATACTTTGCGATTCTTTTCTATCGAGGGAATTTCATATAATGACCGATTTTTATGATCTTTGATTTGTTGGATTTGTCTCCGCCCGGAATAGCAGAATAGCTATTAAAACATCGAAAAAATAATGAAGAAAATTCTTTCCCTCATACATTTTTTATGAAACAAATTTTCATCTTTTGAAAGATCTGCGGCAATATTGTGATAAATATAAATATTTTTTTTTATTTATTTTTTTTTTATTATTTATTGAAACATTTATTATAATTACAATTTTACAACTAAATATTTTTTTTACAGGTTTTTTTTTTACTACCCTTCCATTAAAAGCATTTGCTTGTGTATGGAAGGGGAGTGTACATAAATGCGATTAGTTATTAGTTAGGTATAAGTTACTTAAATAATTAATTGTACATAAATATATGTGAGCTGCAGTATTTATTTGATAATGGTGTGTTTTTTTTTTTTTTTTTAAAGAAAGAATGTTATGGAGAACTAAGATATTTGTAAGATTAATTGACAGTAGTTCTTTTCTTAAGAACATCTTTAAAATGTCTCTTGACAGAGAGCAGCATTCGGGCCTTATCATTGATGCTTCTGATTTCCTCTGGTAGACGATTGAAAAAAGTTCTTCCCTGATAAGTATAATGATGCTGTGCAAAAGACGTATTTAGTTTTGGGCATAGAAAAACATGTTTAAGTCGAGTTCTGTTTTCATTTAAAAATGGATATTTATCTTTTTCTTTTATTATTTGAATTACTGAATTTTTAATATATAAATCTTTAAATGTGGGTACTTGAAATTCTTCAAACAGGCGTTCTGTTGGGTAGTCTAAGGATTTTTTTAATATAATTTTAATAATTGTTCTTTGTACAATTTCTATTGGAAGAAGGTTATATTTATACGCGGATCCCCAACTAATAATAGCGTATTGTAGAGTGGATTGAACTAAGGCAGGGGTCTCCAAACTTTCCAGCCTTAGGGCCGTACTGATTACTCCAGTAACTTCCTAGGGCCAAAACCGATTTAATTTTCTTGCCATTATCATTCATGGTTCATGAGGTGGGGTTTGTCCAGGTCTTGGCGGCGGATGCGTCTGCACACCTGCTGCGTGGCGGGACGGACCGAGAAAGACTGGGTGAGTGAGGCCTTTTATCTCGACCCATCGCCTTGCACCGCAATTGGAAGATGGATTCATACGTCAGTCACTCCTGGACACACTAACCCCCAGATTCCTACGTACCCCTCACAACTTTTCCTTCCCATAACTTCCTATCCTTCCCTTCCTTAAAAAGACCCTCCGCACAGCATCCCGTAAGATGACCGAGAAAATATTTTCCTTAAGGCCTCCTGTGCGGAGTTAATGAAAAAAAAATACGCTTGCTAAATTCGCTAGTTCAGTATTTTCACGACTACAACACATGACGACATCTGAGGTCCTAGCATGGTCGATCGATATAGGTTTTATCGAAAATGTCGGTAACTTGCGATGGCTCCCGAGCACGACTGTAGACAGCTAACGAACAAACAATAGTTTGTAATGTCTAGGGGTTCCTAATATATTTGACGGTAAACTGTTGTTTATTCGTTAGCGGCCTGCAGTCGTGCTCGGGAGCGATCGCAAGTTACCGACATTTTCGATAAAACCTATATCGATCGACCATGTTAGGGGGCCTGGTGGTTATACGCGGAAATAGGTACCCTCTATCCATCCCTAACAGATAGTGCTCGTACGTAGTACTTTTTTGCGAATAATCTTTGTGATTCGATATTATACTTGTGATTAAGCTTTACATAGCAAGTAAATAAAACCGAGTTACTATCATTCTGTGTTATTTATCCAAATTATCACAACTATAAGCCATTAAATGTCGCGGGCCTGATTGATGACACTGGTCATTAGCTGTCGCGGGCCGGATGATGACACTGGCGGGCCGGACTTGGCCCGCGGGCCGTAGTTTGGAGACCCCTGAACTAAGGCATAGTAGATTAAATATAGATTTTTTATCGACAGAAAATTTCTAATTCTTAAAAAAATATATATTAATTTTCTGATTTTGTTTACTACTTGACATATTTGTTCCTTCCATTTCAGATTTTTATCGATAATTACGCCGAGATATTTAATTTTATTTGTTGTTTTTAATATTGTACAGTTTGATTTGCAATAATGTTGGTTGTGAATTTTAGTGTTATCGTGTATGACAATGTTAAAATTTTTGGGAGCGTCGTTTGGATGGATTGCAAATGGAATTACAAATGTCTTTTCACTATTTAGTGATAGTAAATTAGTGTCGAAAAAATTCTTAAGCGTATTGATGTCTTCTGTGGCCTGTAATTCTACATTTTCCCAAGTATTTTCACTTATTATTAAAACTGTATCGTCGGCGTATGATGTAATTTGACCATGTAGATGTTGAAAAAAAATATCGTTTACATATATGGTGAAAAGGATTGGTCCAAGCACTGTACCTTGGGGGATTCCAAAGCTTGAAATCTCTTGATCACTATTAATACGATTGATTTTTACCACTTGAGGGCGGTTTTTTAAGTAGTTGGTGATCCATTTAATCGCGTTGCCTTTTATGCCAATATCATTTAATTTTTTTAATAGTATCTCATGGGATATGCTATCGAAAGCCTTTCTGAGGTCAATAAATATGCCCGCACATTTTTTACCTTTATCTAATGATTCGTAAATGTATGAAGTTACGTTAGCAATTGCATCATGTGTGCTGAGTGATTTGATAAAACCAAACTGGTTTTTGTGTAGTATTTTATTACTATCTAGGAAATTTACCAATTGTTTTTTTACTATTTTTTCAAAGATCTTTCCTATGTTAGAAATTAGACAAATTGGGCGATAATTCGTTACTTGGTGTGGATCACCAGATTTGTAAATAGGTGAGATTATTGTGTTTTTGTAGTTCATTAGAAATATTCCTTTCGTTAAACTCAAGTTTATTAAATGAGTGATGGGTTTTATTAAGTAAGATTTCATAGATTTTAACATGTGTGCCGTAATAGAATCAAAACCGGGAGACGAACCTCCTTTCATATTTTCTATTATTTTTAAGATTTCACATTCTGTTGTTATTTCAAATGTTGAAAGTATATTACGTTTATGTAAATTTTTATTTTTATGTTTTTCCGGGTTAGAAGGTTTATGAATATTTTTCGCAAGATTTTTTCCAACATTTGCAAAGAAGGAGTTAAATATGTTAGGAATTATATATATTCCATAAATTCAAAAACGTCAAATTGCAATGGCCTGAGTGTTTTGCTTTTGTTCTTAAACATATAATGCTGCCCCTCTTTCTTACACACTAAATGTCAATAGTCGAAAAAGAGACAAATGGTGAACGTATTTCTGCACCCCTCCAAAGGAAAGATACAATAATTATAATAAATCTCTCTCACACTATAAAGAAAATGAAACCCAATTCCCGTAAGCAAGTGGAAAAGTAAGAAAAACACAAAAAATATAAATCTACACCGTACACAACGCCATCTCTGATACTGACAAAAACAAAATATGGACTGTTGCGCATCAATAATTGCTTCACTGTGTAATTTGTAACTTAATAAAAAAAACTGAATTTAATTCAGCTAATAAGTTACTCGTATTCACGTTTTTAGATTTTCACAGCCAAAAGTATTTTCGTTTGTTTTTGGGGTGTTATGCCATGTTGCGGTACCTCCTTCTTAAGCCAACATTTCGGACACCATCAGGGCAGATGTGTGATGATGGACACTGTAACTTGTGAATGTGATCGTTTGAACACATTTCCTTTTGTTTTCTTTGAAAAATTTTCGTGGGTGATAAACCATGGAGTGAAAGTGGTGTAAATGATAGCCTTCATTTTACTGAAAAAGTTAACAAACATTCATAGTCACAAGCACACACATATAATGTATTGCAATTTGTTAGATCGACTTGATAGGTTACAACTTGATGTTGGTTTTCGCGAATCTGTAAATCTATCAATTATATTTTCCCCTATTAATGTTACCATTTTTTGGGAAATGCACTGTGGCAAATTTTGTCACGGGCCGCCTCTGACTGTAATGCTGTCCGAAACGTTGGCTAAAGAAGGAGGTAGCGCAACACGGCTTAACACCCCAAAAACAAATAACGAAAATAAAAACAACAGTTATTGTTTCTGAGGTGGTACGAAGTTCTCCGGGCCAGCTAGTATGTTATAAAATAGTAGAAATTCGGAATGCATCTCACCATTTTATCAAGAGTAGTATGTCATCCGTTCTGCTCTAAATACTAAACACAGACCTCGTTAATAATCGTGTGCATCTGATAGTTCAGTCACTCTTTGAATAATTGAATAGGTACCTTTTCCATCCTAAAGATAATAATATTAATATTGTACTTATTATCTAATATTATTTAATTGCTAACCCGACATGTTGTGAGTTTACTCAATTTATTTGTGATGATAATAATAATAATATAAATTATGGCGTGCTGGTTCATTGAAACATCAATTCAAGTGCTTTTCCTCCATATAATCAAATGGCAGTCAACAAACATAACCAAGGGGCCCATGGGGAGGAGGGAGTTTGTTTTGTGTGAATATCTTACGAGAGTCTCAGCTGCTCCCGTCTGGAGTCAATTGGGGTATGTTGTGAGGCTGAAGGTAGTGGAGAGTGGAAAGAGATGGGAGGTGAAGGTGAGGAAGTACCTGGCTATTCAGATCTGGTCACCAAACATGGCGCGTTTCAAGCAACGTTTCAATTCTGAAAGGTGGTCTTACACCAGGGCCAGAGTATCTTCCACTTTGGAACGTGTAGCAAATATAGTGTATATTTGGTCCTTACATATGAAATTGGCGTTTTGCCGTACTGGCAACTTTGATCTCAAATATCGTCTCTTTGGTTAGGAATTCCAAATTCAAATTTATACAGCTATTTACTCATGTATTTGTGTTTAGAAAATTATAATTCATTTGTTTTTCCTTAATTGTTTTTTTTTCTTTGCGTCACTTAGTTTACAAAATGGAAAAACTTGAAATATCGCATTATTTACGAGTACGAGTTCCACCGTGGCACCAGTGCTGCAGAAACGGCTCGAAGGATTAATGATGTGTATGGCGACGGTGCCGCAAAAGAAAACACAGTCGTGTTTTCTTTTTTTTGTGTCGTTCACTACAGCTTTCTTAAATCTGGCCAGACGATTACGGCAGATGTCTATTGTCAGCAACTGCAAACCATGATGGAAAAGCTAACTGCTAAACAACCGAGGCTGGTTAATCGCTCTAGGCCACTGCTGTTTCATGACAACGCTAGACCACACACTGCACAACAGACGGCTACCAAATTAGAGGAGCTTCAATTGGACATCCACCGTACTCTCCGGACCTTGCCCCAACAGATTACCATTTTTTTCGAAATTTGGATAACTTCTTGCAAGGGAAAATTTTATTGATTCCCGTGCGAATGGTTTTTTTAGTAAAGGGATCGATGAACTACCCATGAGATGGCAAAAGTACATAGATAGCAATGGTACATACTTTGATTAAATAAATATATTATATTTAAAAAAATCGACTTTATGTTCCTCCCATACAAGACGCCAATTTCATATGTAATGACCTAATATTATTTTTAATTAATTAATTGAAATAACACAAATTAATCAAATAAAATTTATTTGCCCACGCCGGGATTCGATCCCGCGACCTTCGGAATGCGAGTGAAGAGACTTACCCCTATACCACGCCGGTCGTCATGATTTTTATGCAAAAAAAATCAAAAAGAGGAACGGTTGTGCAGCCTTTTTCATACAAAAATTAATTTTGGATTTGAAGTCAAAATAACCACATGGGCACGATGAGTTTGGGGCACATTTTGAAAGCTTTAAATCTACAAGAAAACATTATAAAATGTTTTTTTTTTTCAATTTTATTGAAGGGGATCGTGCATGACATTTAATTGTGATTTGGAGATATATGAGCCTTTAAAATTCTAGGCGATTCTAGGTGTGTTTCAGCTTTCTATCAAATTGCAATAAGCATCACGATCGTTGTCCTCTTCTACTGATCACAATTTGTTCAATAGCTGAGATCTACTTGTTGTTCCGATTTTCGATCGACCAATCTGAGTCTCCGACCGGCTAAGTGATTTGTTTAGTAACGCTCGATTTGCCTGCTGGTCGGAGAGTTGCGTTGGGTAGAGCGCACTTGTGCATTTGAGGAGTGTTGAGCCAAAATTTCGGCTCAAATTGATCAGTAAGATTTGGGAACAACGGCCGTTAGATTCGGCATTTAATGGAAACCTTTCAACCGTCGCTGAATGGCCAATTGGTGTCAATATTACATTTGAATTTCTATGAAACAACCCAATCTAAGTTGGTCGTTTTTCTTTTCAGAAAGAAGAGGATAAAAGATGAGGGTTTGCGTGATAGGAGCAGGAGCGTCAGGCCTGTGCGCGGCGCGTCACCTCCTGGCGGCGGGCGTCACGCCCCTCATCCTGGACAGGGCTCCGGAGCTCGGGGGCACCTGGGTGTATACGGAGACCACAGGCTACGACCAGCATGGCCTGCCCGTGCACACCAGCATGTACAAGAGCCTAAGGTAAATGAGTTTAACTCCTGGCCTTTTAAATTTATTTATTTATTTAATATCAACGGTGTATATATATACCATAAACACCGATTACATATCAAAAATCATCGTTAAATGCGGAATAATAATAAAAATAAGGGTTAATTGTGGCATTTGATTGAGAAATCACACCAAAGATACAATTACATAATTCATAAATTATACAATTACATAAATTCTAAAGTAAAATAAACTTAATATTGATTGAAAATACTGTATAGTTTAGCCTTCTTGTACCTACCTTTCGTACAGTTAAATAGATCTGCCACATCTCCATATCTATTACTAACTTCATGCAACCTAGGTTCAAGCGAGTGTTTCGTATACTTAGTCCTGGTATTGTTTCATTTAAATAGGATTTTGGAACGAGTTGCTGTCTTGGGTATATGAAATTCAACGTGGTTAGTTAAATCAGGATTGTCTATTCTACCATTTACAATTTTGAACATAAATATCATAAAAATAATAATAATAACGATTTATTGTCTTCATTTCTTAGTAACAAGTAGAGATCAGGCGCGGCTGGCGCTAACGTGCAATGGGGCGCTGAACCGCCAAAAAAATTCAACATCATTTTACAACTCATCGTATTTCTACGTAATGTGTTTATTTATTAAATTTATTTAAATTTAATAAATAAACACATTTATTAAATTTATTAAAGCTATGGACGGTTTTGTCCAAGTATGGAGTGAATACAAATCTCATACAGGCAATTGCGTCTCTGTACGAGGGAAGCGTTGCGTGTGTTAGGGTGAACGGTGGTTTTACGGGGTGGTTTGACATCACAAAAGGTGTCAAGCAAGGCTGGGTAATGTCACCATGGTTATTCAATCTATACATGGATAATTGTATGCAAGAATTGAAAGAGGTGGGATTGGGCGCGAAATTGAGTAATCTGAAAGTATGTTGCCTGTTGTATGCTGATGATGCGGTGCTGATTTCTAACACTATGGAAGATCTACAGTCTCTCGTATCTAGGATGAACGAAGTATGTATGAAGAATGAGCTAATGATGAATGTAAGTAAGTCTAAAGTCATGGTGTTTGAAAGGGAGAGTACGAAAACAGTATGCAACATAGTTGTGAATGATGAATATTTGGAGCAGGTGGATGAGTTTGTGTATCTGGGTAGTATGTTTACGAGAGATGGGAAGGCTGAAAGAGATATTGAAAGAAGGGTGAATGCCGGTAACTCCATTAATGGTGGACTGAATGCCGTTGGCGCTAATAAAAAACTGTCAAAAAAGCGAAGCTAGCAGTCCACAATGGAGTCCTGGTACCTACCCTGATGTATGGCAGTGAGGCATGGAACTGGCAGAGGAAGGATGAAAGTAAACTGAATGCTGTTGAAATGAGATCCCTGAGACGTATGTGTGGTAAAACAATGTATGATCGTGTGAGAAATGTGGATATCCGCAAAGAATGTAAGGCTGATGTAAGCATAATGAGTAAGATTAAGAAAGGGACCCTCAGATGGTTTGGGCATGTAGAGCGAATGAACGAAGGAAGAAGTGTAAGAAGAATATACGCGAATGTGAATGGTAGAAGTCGGGGACGCCCGAGGAAGACATGGCACGATCAAGTGAATCAGATACTTGAGTCGGGTCATGTCAAAAGTCAGAATAATAGAAGAGAATGTATGAGACGATGTATGAATGTGAGTGAGGCAAAGAGTGTGTGCCAAGACCAAGTTGTTTGGCGGTCCGTCCTCTCTGCCTACCCCTGCGGGGAAACGGCGTGATGGTTAGTTAATTAGTTAGTTAGTTATTAAATTTATAAAATTGAGCACAATCTTTAAATTTAATTATAATTATTTATCAATCTAACAATTAACAATGTATTACGGCCAAATAAACGCATTGTTCCCACCCGCCAGTTACGGCGGCTACCCGCTAGGAGCGAGGAACCGAGGTAGGTACAATGCCAAACCGCGCGCCAGAGCTAAGCGCCCCGTAATTTGAATCATGCTCGTAGTAAAAAATCCCAAAACGTCAGAAACATGTCATACTAAAACTCGGCTGACCGCGCGCTGCACGGCCGACCCGAAGAGCTTCGGCATTCTTCGGAAATATTCCGAAGCTTTGGTTCCAGCGGTAGTAAGGTTTGAACAAGATAATATTAAGTAATAATATTTCTCTTCTAAAATGTAACCATTAGTCAAAGGGTCAGCTATGCGTCTCGTGTGACATTATCTTGTTCGAGCCCTTGGGATGTACCTTTTTGACATTATTATTTATTTGTCACCCATTGAGCGAAGTTGTCACGACAGTAAATGGCGATATTGGCGATCCACGCCGCAGAGTGAAACGTTTCTTGTGTGTTAATTATTATTATTGGATTATTGCGTTATTATTATTATCTTTGGAAGGTTGAGTATTTTTAAATGGATATCACACCCACCCTTTCCACTAATCTTCTAATAGATGTAATATCAATAGTAATGGAGTGTAAAATGCTTCTAAAAATATTGATACCAGAATAATTCTATAATAATTGGACAATTACTAGAGCGCCGTTTTAGTTATGTTGCGTTGTACAATTTATTATGAGTTCCCAGGCTATATGTATTTTTATTATTTGAATTTACAAACAGATACATAAAACATACCTACTTACCTGGCAGGTCAATTCACTATATTAAACTCTAGACATCAGCATGTTCTTACATCGCACGATATTTTTACTATTACAGTTACATGATATTTTTAGATACTTAGCAAATAATGTAAAATTATGCATGATGTCTAGATTTTTTTTTTAAATATAATATCAACCTTTCGTTTTTTATGAATGGCTTGGTGAACCACATATAATTTGAGGCACCGGCCGCGCCTGGTAGAGATAATGATATCCTCACTGGGATCTCCCGTGCTGAGGATTTCATTTACATATTAAAATTTAATTATAAGAAATTAATATGAATTAGACATAACGTAAAGTAAATAATTATAAAATAAATAAGATAGTGTTTTTTTTATAATTCAGTTCACTAGATTTTGTTTTAGTCTGATTTGATATCAGTATATTTTCTATTTCTGATCTCCCTATACATATTTAGTATCCAGCTTTTTATTTGAAATTTAAATGTTATAATGTTGAGGTTTTTGAGTGACAGTGGTATTATATTGTAGAGTTTAATGCCATAATATAAGAAGCTCTTTTACCCAAATGTTGTGTTAGTAGTTACTTGTTGGATTAGATGTTTTTGACCATGAGATCTAGTGTTTGTAAGGTACGTGTTAGTTGTTATTTCTTGGGTTTTGTACTTATGAATATAAATGAGTATTGTTTTAGAATATAGTTGTTTAATTGACATGATGTTAAGATTGTTGAAGATTTCGTCAGTGCTAGTTCTTACAGGAACTTTCAGTATAATTTTTATTATGGCTTTTTGTGTTTTAATTAGTGGATTTAGTATGTTTTTATTTGCACTACCCCATCCGATAATACCGTATTCTAACAGTGATTGGCAGAGAGCCATGTAAATCTTGATTAAGTCTTTTTTAATGAGGACATTCCTGATAGTTTTGAAAAAATAACTTCTTAAGTCGGATATAATTCTTGACTTGAATTGTCTTGTAGGAATTTTATAATAATAATAATAATTGGATAATTTGTAGAGCGCCGTTTTGATATATCGTTGAAGAAGGAGATATTACTAATAAATCTAAATAAAACATTAAAAAAACTTATCGGATATATTTATCCGAGACATAATCTAGGTTATATATAAATTCGTAGAGAAATTTGTAATTGTAAAAAGATAGTTGCCAAAATGTGGGAAAAAATTAGTTAGGGATAATATTGGTATTCCTGAATTTGAAATATGAGATCGACAAAAATGACAGAAAAATATAGTTCCCAATGGCTGTTTGTAGTGTTGGTTAAGGCGCTATGCCCCAATAAGATAGGGGAGCGAGTCTTAGTTGCGTGCGTTACCTTTTTTATTTTTGAAGTGAAACTTCTTTAGCGCCGTTAGTGACTTGAAATTCGGGTGAAACGGAAATGTGTCACAACTCAGTTCTACACAAATACTCGGTTCTAATATAATGCTATAAATTCGCACCTCGGCGAGTGCCTGACAAGTCTCAGCGGCCAGAGAGACAGACATCAAGCGAACTGAGGTTCGCATCCTACGAAATCCAAAAAAAAACATTTATATTTTGTGAAATCAATATCCAATCTTCAAACCACTTTAAAAAAACAAGCAAAGAAAAGAAAGCGAAATCTAGCGATTTTCTAGTTTCACTTCTACCGCGTGTGAATTACACTCTGATTTTTTTTCTGTATCTTGTTCTGTTTCACGTTTCATTTAGATTTATAATATATTCAATCATGTATTACAACCTTCCATAGTTATTCCAATAAAAATTTACTTGTTTTTCTTCGACTTCTAAAAGCAATACTTTTGTCCCTGGAACCAACCTGCCCAAGGAGGTGATGGGTTTCCTTGACATCCCAGTTATAAAAGCGACACTTTTGTCCCTAGGACCAACCTACCCAAGGAGGTGATAGGTTTCCCAAACTTTCCAGTCCTAAAAGCAATACTTTTGTCCCTAGGACCAACCTGTCCAAGGAGGTGATGGGTTTCCCTGACTTCCCAGTTCTAAAAGCAATACTTTTGTCCCTAGGACCAACCTGCCCAAGGAGGTGATGGGTTTCCCTGACTTCCCAGTTCTAAAAGCAATACTTTTGTCCCTAGAACCAACCTGCCCAAGGAGGTGATGGGTTTCCCTGACTTCCCAGTTCCAAAGCAACAGAAGTCTTATCTTCCTGCCAAGGACATTTTGGCCTTCCTACAACAGTACTCCGACTACCATGACATCACCAGACACATTAAGGTAATATTCTATAATATATTTCGTGAACATATTTCCATTGTAATTTTTTGTCTTTGATCTTCTAAGCACCCCCCCTTTCTACCTCTCCCCCCCCCCCCCTTCACCCTTTTGATTTTCTAAGCACCTCCCTTTTCCACCTCTCTCCTCCCACTACTTCCAGTTCTACCTACGCCTGTCTTTCTATACTTGATAATTTAGTTTTTAGTGCATACAATGTCCTGATGAAGAGAACATCGTTCTCGAAACATGTTGATTTTTTTAAATAAAGATTATCGTAGTAAAAACAAAGTGTTTTTAATAATTTCATTTATAAAATGGTGCCACAAAGTGAATTTGCAAAATTTTAAGAAGTATCTAATAATTATGAGTTTAATAAATTGTAAATAAATACTGTCGTAATGAATGATCATGGTAAATTTAGGTTATGTACGAATGCTAGTAGCCAGAAATATTAATGTAATGCCAATTGGTGAAACTGGTGAAATTTTTGTTGCACATCTAGTATAATTAGTTCCTCTAATTCGGTTTCAGAGACACGGAAGAAATTACCCAATCCAAATCGGTATTCTGTTCTTAATTGCTGATAAATAAACACCTAAAAAAATCGAGGTAGTACGGTCTAACTTGAAATCTGCGTTTACTCCCTGATACTTCATGTAATAACTACAATATTATCGCTAAAACCGTAAGAATCTCTTCCACACCAGAACTTGAAGTTTTTTTTGTTATTTACGCAGATGAAATTCTTAAATGGTACATTCAGGTCGTGGTAATAATCGATATGTGTATTAATATATATATATTAGCCAGAAATCTTTCCTGTTAAATAAATGTCTATTAAAATATCTATGAAATCTGTGTTTTCTCCCTGATGTAGCATCCCTTTCTCATCAGAACTCATATTGACATTTACGTAAAAGTTAAACGTCAAGGGTTCAACGCATAGGCGTAGATACGTCCTCGCCAGAGAACGTTAGACAAATTGTGTGTGGCCACGCCCACTTCGCCCTAATGTTTCAACCATGTTTCAACAAACGGAGGAGATGGAAAACAAACAAAAAATGTTTATAGTAATGTTCAAGCAAATGTTCAAGTTCACGGTCGGAGATGGTCCCGCTTAAAGAGGTATCAAAGCAAAACAATAAATGCATGTTTTTAAATGGTGATTCTAGAAGTACGTATCGATTTTACGTTGTTTTAGTTTAATATTATGCAGCACAGAGTCAATGCTATCTTCTGTCCTACATGATGCATGGTCATGGTAATGAGTAGGTTAATATACCCATAGCTTTGTATCCAAATCAAAACAATTAAAATACATAAATAATAATATGTATTTTAGTTTCTACTACATAAACACTTGTTAATGGGACATATGATAAAATAATAACCAGCTTGTTGAAGAATTTGCATCGAAAAATGTACTGACAAGTTGACGACAGCATTGCGTAAATAAATATATTTATAATGTACTTACTGCAATTCCTGTGTATCGCAGTTTATCGATTGAACATTATTATTTCTAAGGTTATCGGCATATCGCGTTTGTGACATAAAAACTTGCTTAGCACTTATTTCATAAATCAGCTTAGTTAGACCCATAAAACAACATGGGATGTATATTTTTTCAGTATTTTAAAAATAAAGTAAAAATGCAAATTTAAAATGAAAAAATAAATGTAAATTAAAAATTTAAAATTAAAATTAAAATTAAAATTAAAATTAAAATTAAAATTAAAATTAAAATTAAAATTAAAATTAAAATTAAAATTAAAATTAAAATTAAAATTAAAATTAAAATTAAAATTAAAATTAAAAATTAAAAATTAAAAATTAAAATTAATAATTAAAATTAAAAATTAAAAATTAAAAATTAAAAATTAAAATTAAAATTAAAAATTAAAATAAAAAACATAAATATAAGATTTTTTAAATTTGACACGGCCGAGAATCGAACGAGGGGAATTATTTTCCTCAGGGCCTCATGTGTGGAGCTATTGTAAAAAAAAATTGAAACGATAAAATTTAAGCGAAAATTGTGAAAATGTTTAATAAAACACGACTCGTTTAAAATAGAGCTAAAATCTCGTGGGGAAAATCTAAAATAGCATTTAAAGAAACACTGTGAATTTTTTCCTATATACAACTTTTAAAATAAGTGAACTTCTAAAATAACTCTATATAATAATTTGCGGAGCATACCTCGCGATTTTTTTCTATCGAGGAAAATTCATATAATTTGCGTTTCGGCGTGGGGAACGTCTAGATATTCTAGATACTTTCTTCAAAAATAACATATATTTTTTTAAGAGCTTTAAAACTTAAAGTGTTAAAGGAAAACATGTAATAAATTAGAAATGCGGGATGCGGCGGCTTAATCCTAATACTCGATATCAAAATCAGTGACTTTCTGTATTATTTTCAACTGGGATAAAAGTATTATCTCATTTGATTAAATAACAAAGAAAACTTAGCTAATAAACTCAATAAACGAAAGTGTAAGAAACAAACTTAGTAGTATGCAGATTTTCGAGCGAATATTTATCTGATCTTCGATCTCGAATACTTTTTTATTCCCGCATTACTTCGTCTCTTACTAACTAGGGCGAGGGATGTTATTGGTTAGTTTTTTCACCCCGCAGCTCAAGCTTACCGATGTGATCCCTGGAAGGGACGTCACAGCTGTGATGACCTCAGCCCCCGATCTAGGGAGGAGGGTAAACCGTGGGGCTCCTGCCACGGGTGGCAGTTTTAGGGGGCGCCAAAATCGTAATTATATGTTTGATTGAAAAAAAAACTTGATTTACAAAGTGCCTGGCATTCAGCGCACGTTGTTCTATCGATTATTTATTTGATTTTTAAACGCCCAGTTGATTTTTGAACACATCGTAAGTTTATTTATGAACGTGATGAAGTCGATTTTGAACGCGCACATAGTGTTCGTGATGTCTGCCAGGGGAATCCCCGTCGCATCTAGAACTAGGGTCTACCCGAGATGAGCCGAATAAACCCGAGCGGTTTAAAACTGCCCCTGTTTGAAAAAGTCGTATATCCGGGGTTGGATGACCTATAAAGTACCAGGGAGCAAGTTGTCTAACTTCAACCATCTCTAGCAGGAACCAAGAGAAGCTTGGATAATCATTGGCTCAGGAGGTTAACTAACCCAGAGAGAGAAAATGTATACCTACTTGTTAACTTTCGTAACCCTTTTCGTAAACCAAAGGGTGAAGGGAACCCATTACGTTTCCTCTGGGAGGACCCAGGTCTAGAGAGGTGAAACCTGTTTTTAGTGAACCTATAAAGTCGTTCTTAAAGTTTATTAAACTGTCTTACTAATTTTTGACTTCTATAAATACTTGCCAATTTCTTTTTTTACATTAACTCCACACAGGAGGCCCTGAGGAAAATAACTTCCCTCAGGGCCTATGTCATCTTTGAAGATGCTGTGTGGAGGGTCTTTTTGAGGAAAGGAAGGAGTGAACACGGGTCTTGAAGAAACCTATGTTGTAGGAGGGAGGAAACACAGAGGCCGGCAAATCGTTCCACAGCCGAGCCGTTGAACTCAAGAACGAGTCATAGAAACGACCCGTTCTCATGTGACTAATGTCAACCGTGTACAAATGTTGGGCGCGTGTTTGGCGTGTTTCCCGACTATGCACCGGTGCCGAGGGGATCAATGACGCTAGTTCCTCGGAGCATCTTCGATTGCAATACCGGTAGAACAAGGACAGCATTTCCACCTGACGCCTGTGCTCTAAAGATTGCAGTCCGTCCGTTTGGGTCTCACCGAAACGTTCCAGGCACCGTCCCCAAACATGCGTCACATACGCGAGAAGATCACCGCACGAGCGGTTCCGCCGGAATCCGTATTGACGGTCGTTAATAATTTTGTTCTTCTCGAGGTATGTGAGCAGTTTGTCGTTGATCACACGTTCCATCACCTTAGACAGAACTGATGTGATCGCTATGGGGCGGTAGTTGGCTGGGTTGGAGCGGTCACCCTTCTTTGGAATAGGGTGAATGATCGCTTTTTTGCAACCAGAGGGCACAGAGCCAGACTTCAGGGACATTTTGAAAAGCTTCGTCAAAACAGGAGCTATTTCTGCAGCGCACCTCTGTAATACCAGGGCAGGTATTCCATCACGCCCATCAGCTTTATTAATATCAAGCCCTCGTAAGACTTGGAGTACATCCCGATGCCGGCTCCTCAGCTTTTTCATATGAAAACCGCAATGAGGAACCGACGGCGGGGTAGCACCTTGATCATCGAGGGTCGAGTTTTCCGCGAACATTTTGCCTAATAAGTTAACCTTTTCGGCGGCGGTATTTGCTAGAGAGCCGTTAGGTCTGGTAAGAGGTGGCAGACTGGGTTTGCAGAAATTGCGACCTATTGAGCCCGCAAGAGACCAGAACGCTCTGCTGCCGTGCGGGCAGGCAGCCAGCTTTCTGCTGATATGCAGGTCGTACTCGAATTTTGACCTGTTTATGATCCTCTTGCTTTCCTTTGCCATTTTGTTATACACTATTCTGTTTTTGGACGTTCGAGATGTGTTGTAGGCTCGGTAAGCCGCGTTTTTTCGTCGCACTGCTTCAGAGCATTGTCGACTGAACCACGGCTTTGAGCCCACACCAGTTTCTTTAACTGTGGATTGGATGAAGCCATCCATCGTGGATGTGATGACTTCACCAATTTCCTGGGCACATCTTGAGGGATCTGAGGTCCGAAAACAGACAGCTGACCACGGGAAAGCATTAAAATGTGCCCGCAAACCAAACCAATCTGCTGATCTATAGTGCCACACTTTTCTCTTCAGCCGCTCGTTAGGCGGTCTGAAGGTTACGGGGATTGAAGTCGTCACCAGGCAGTGGTCGGACTATCCTAAAGGCGCTGTGACTTCAATCTTGTAACCGTGTGGCACAGTGGTTAAAAACAAATCTAACAGATTGGAGCGGTGAGTCTGGACATCAGGAACCCTTGTAGGCTCCTGAACCATTTGCTCCAGTCCGTGGCAGAGGGCAAAGGATTTCGCCTCTCGTCCAGCAGAGTCCGTTGGTCCTGAGAACTTTAACCAAGGTTCGTTATGAACATTGAAGACCCCCAGGACCACAAACTCTGCTGTAGGGAAGCGGGGCAAGAGGTCGTCAACAGTATTACTTAGATGTCTGAAGAGTTCGGACGTATCTGAAACGCTAAGGTTCGGTGAGCGGTATAAACACGCGTAAAATCTTACCGTACTGGCATGATTGACACGCACCCACATTACGTCGAATCTGGAGTTCTCCAGATTTAACAGTCGCACACAGTTGACGTCAGCTCGGCTGAAGAGACAGACACCTCCTTTGGGTCTGAATTTGACTGTGAGAGTGTAGCCCGGGCAATCCAGATAGGAGGCGTCTGTAGGCTCGGCTATCTGCGTCTCAGAAAGGAAAAGAAGGTTAGGACGTTGGGAGAGAAGGTGGTGGTGGACGAAGTTTGAGTTTTTGTGCAGGCCGCGAATGTTGGTGAAATTCACCAACAGTTTTGGCCTGCACCAGGGACTCCTGCTTCTCGCCGTTGTAAAATGATGTTATTGTTGCTTGTTGTATTCATGATTTTATAATTGTTTTTTTTTTGGTTATGAGGAGAAAGGAAGGTCCGGAAGGAAAAGGTATGAGGGATGGGTAGGAAGCTGGGGATCAGCTGGGGATGAGTGTCCAGGAGTGACGGGCGTATGAATCCAATCCACCCACTGCGGTTCAAGGCGATGGGCTGGGAGAGTCTGGCTGGAGAGGTCGCCCAATGCGCCCCAAACGCTACTGCTGGGTCCCCTCCGGTCACGAACCGGCATAACAGTAGCGGCGGGGTTTTTGCACTCGTTAATGGGGCAGCCCACTCTCAGTCGTGAGCCTGAGGGTCGGGCCCCTGTACTACCGAGTGGCCCGGACAACGGTAACCGGTTGTAAAGGGTCTCCCTCAACCAGCATCTCCCAATCCGGCCCGCCACGCAGAAGGTTGGCCGACGCACCCGCCATCAAGACCCAGACAAACATTACCCCATGAACCTGGGCACCCCTGCTAAGTTACTAAACGTGGCGAACCACTTGGGGTGACCCGAAGAGGCTATTGTCCTCCAAGCCCGCTTTAGGGCCGCACGAGGTGCCTATCGCTCGGGTGTCCTTTCGGCAAAACGAGCTGCCTGGCATAATTGGGTTAATGAAGTGGGTAACGCCAACCCGTGGGAAATCCACAGCGTCGTTGGAAAAACGGGAAAAGGATCTGAAAGTTACTTGTCGAGCGTGGTGCTCGGGAACGTTGAGAGTGTCGATGTTACCTCCACTCTTGAGACACTTCTGGGCAAGTTAGTTCCGTTAGACTCAGTAATAGGGGAAAGTGTTCACCATAAACAGATTAGAAATCTGTCACGGCTACCACCTAGTGAGCCCGCCCGGGGGAACGGCGTGCCACCGTTAAGTCGAATCGAAGTGGAGATAATAATTAAGGGTTTGGGTCCAAAAAAGGCACCGGGATTTGATAGATTGAATGGAATAATTGCGAAGAATGTCTGGATCCACGCCAAAGAGGAGTTCTACCAGGTGTTGGAGACGTGCTTGCGTAGGGGAAAATTCCCTACGGAATGGAAGAAGGGCGTGCTCCGGATTATACCAAAGGGCAACGGTAAGCCGAAGACGGACATAGGAGCTTATAGGCCTATAACATTATTGCCAATTCTAGGTAAAATATTGGAAAACATCATCAAGCACCGTCTACACCTCACCCTAACGCCGCCTAGCGATCTTCAATTCGGCTTTGTCCCCGGCAAATCCACGGAGCACGCCATTAAATATGCGCTTGAATGGGTAAGGGTATGCCAAAAGAGGTACGTCATAGGCATCTTCTTGGATATCTTGGGTGCCTTTGATCACGCGTGGTGGCCGATGATACTTACCAAGCTGAAAAGCAGGAATTGCCCGCGTAAACTGTTTGAGATTATTAGTTAAAAAAAAAAAAAAAAAACTATTTAAACTCAAAATGTTGAAACAAAATTAAAAATATTATTCTTACTACTGTACCATATATATATGCTCTGTATTTAAGTTAAGAAAGCGAAATACTATGTTTCTTTTAACTTAATAATAAAAAATAAAAAATAAAAAAAATAAAAAGTTATTATTATCATCATTGATCCCTTCGGCACCGGTGCATAGTCGGGAAACACGCCAAACGCGTGCCCAACATTTGTACACAGTTGACATTTGTCACATGAGAACGGGTCGTTTCTTCGACTCGTTCTTGTGTTCAACAGCTCGGCTGTGGAATGATTTGCCGGCCTCTGTGTTTCCTCCTTCCTACAACATGGGTCTCTTCAAGACCAATGTTCATTCCTTCCTCTCCTCAAAAAGACCCTCCACACAGCATCCCAGATGACATAGGCCCTGAGGGAAATTATTTTCCTCAGGGCCTCCTGTGTGGAGTTAATGTAAAAAAAAAAAAAAAAAAGTGACTACCTAAGTGGTAGGACAGTTATCATAGGGCACGGGGACGTTTTAATCGAACAGTCGACATGGGATGTCCGCAGGGGTCGGTCCTCGGACCCGATCTGTGGAAAATCTTGTTCGACGACTCCTCGTTGCCCTTGCCTGAAGGTTGTATATCGGTCGACTACGTAGATGACTAATTGTTTTTGGTCTCTGGGAACAGTAGAAGGGAAGTGGAATCTAAGGCTGAAGAAGGTTTACAAGTGATCCTTGAATGGGGACAGAGAAATAGACTGAACTTCGTTCCCCACAAGACCGTGGGCCTCCTTATGAAGGGCATGCTCAGCCGAGGCAGGAACCCCTTCATCAGAATGGGAGGCACACCCAGGCGTAATTTTGGACAGATCTTCCTCGTTCCTAGCCCACGTCAAGAACGCCTCCGACAGGGCCCAGGCCCTGTTTCAGAAACTGAGAAGACTCTCAACTGCCGAGTGGGGATTGCGTTCTCTGACAATTCGCCTACTGTACAGAGAGGTATATGTGTCGCAAGTCTCATATGCTGCCTCTGTGTGGGAGCATCGCTTGGATAACGTCTTGATAAACTCGGCTCTTAAACGGGGTCTGCGGACTTCTCTGTTGGCGCTCTTGGGCGCTTATAGGACTGTGGCCTCAGATGCATTACCGGTTCTGGCCGGCGTTCTGCCGATTGACCTTGAAATTAGAGAAATATTGACCAAAAAGGAACTTATTAGAGGCAGGGCTGCTGTCCACCTGGGAGTCGAGCTGACACCGGGAGGAGTAGTGGCCCTCCCTGGCTTGCTCAAAGCGATGCGTGAGAGGACGCTGAGTGTATGGCAAGAGCGATGGGATAGGTCGACGAAGGGCAGATGGACTTTCTCCTTCTTTCCTTCAGTTAAATTCAGAATGGGAGGGGCATACATTAAACTAGATCACTACATGACGCAGATGCTTTCTGGGCATGGGGAGTTCAGGGGTCGGCTTCATAGCTTGACCCTCTCTCCTCACCCAAACTGCGCATGTGGTGATACTAGCCAAGACGCCAAGCACATTCTGTGGCACTGCGAGTTGATGAAGGAAGCACGAGAGGAAATGTTGGATGGTTTGGGCGGAATAACAAGACCAGCGTGGAATGCTGACCTTGTGTCGAACAAAGAGAATTTCGAATGCTTGAAAAAGTTTGTCAAGTCCTGGGTAGAGAGATGGCCTGTACTTAGAGTCGCCGACCTAGACTAAATTCATCTTTGTTTCAGGTGCTACACGTATTGCTCCCGTCTTCTTCGGTCCTCCTTTATTACTCTTTATTTAGTGAATATGCTTTGAACTATCTATAATATAACTTATGTGACCTATAAATTACTGATTACGTTTGACTATTTTTTTTTTCTTCTCTGGTCTCTGCTAACAATGATTTATGTTTTTACCTCGATAGGTCATCTTGGTGAGCGATGGTAGTGATGACAGTATCGCTTGATACATTATCACTCTGTACTGATTCTGTAATTATGTTTTACATGTATAAATTCTCTTATTATTTTCTATTTTTCTTGATTAGTTTTGGTTTCCATTCTTTGGTGGCGCAACTGAACTGTGTATGTTATGTATCGTCATTCCCCCATAGAAAGGGGGTGGGATAGACCCTGTCCATGCACATTGCCAGGCGAACACACACCAGAGCGGTCTTCCCGCGATCCGCCCGCGCCTCCCCCATCGACATGCGTTGGCCTGAGGCGTAACCGTGCGGTCTCGGTGTCCTTCCGTCCCCCCTCCGGTAACCCGACGCTCACCTTTCCTCAAGGTCTTCAAAAACTTCCCCTTCTCTCCCAAGTACATTTCTTCGAGGCAAAATCGGGGAACCGGCTAAAGGACGCGGACTTCGAGCATCGTCTGCGGTTGGGCGGATAGCTATACGCATTCTCATTGGGACTGCCCGGTGGTCTATAGAATACTTTCTCTGGCTTTTTTTAATATATTTTATTTTATTTCCGCTACTATAGTAATTACTTACATTATAACATAATCATATAACTATTTTTTCCTCATTACTTATTTTATTTACAGAAGGTTTCTTCGACTGGTCATAGCCGTTATTTTTCTTTTTCTTTTACTAACACTATTATCTCTTTTTGATGTTACCTATTTCAGAAGAATTATTCCACGGGCTGATACTTCTATTTATCTTTTGTATAATGTTAATGTAAGTATTTGCATACTGCTTACTAACCCCGTATGCATAGACATTGGATGGTCTAGAGTCGTTCAAATAAATGTAGCTTCGTTCAAAAAAAGTAGAGTCTTGACGTGTGCGGTGAAGGAGGAAACCATATGTTTCCTTATAACGCCGTTGGGAAAGTGGTGGGTCCCCTCCAATGGGGTGACCTGTGGCAGAGGTGTTGGTCATCCAATAAATGGTCCCCAGGGCGGCGGTACCCATACCCGCCTACCAAATTGGAATATAATACCAAATTGGATTGATTATAATACCCAAAACAAAGACAAATTGTGTTCACCGTTAAAATTGTGCATATACGAGTAATCCCGTTACAATTGGCGCCCAACGTGGGGTTCAAAATCAGCAGCTTATTATTTGTTTCTTCAACAGTTCAACCACTTCGTGAAGAATGTAAAACCCCTCGGCGATGGTTGGACTGTGGAGTACGAGGATTTGGTCAAGAAACAAAGCAAGATAGAAGAGTTTGATGCAATCATGGTCTGCAACGGGCACTACAATACTCCGTTCATTCCTCAGATCAACGGCATAGAGACGTTCAAAGGTAAATGGATAAAAATATTACATAACTTTACAAATTGATAACACGCCTTTACTCTCAATTTCGGAGGCGGGTATGGGTATCGGGAACACCCCACTGGTTAAAGGTCACCCAAAGTGGTTCGCTACGCTAGGTAACTTAACAGGGGATCCCAGGTTCATGGGTCAGATGTGTCTAAGTCTGTGGGCAGATTCGTTTGCCCGTCTACTGCGTGGCAGAGGCTGATTGAGGAAGATCCTCTGACTCTTCCAGTGGGACTCTATCGATCTATCGCCGTGCACCGCAGTGAGAGGGATGAATTCATACGTCCGTCACTCCTGGATACACTGAATCCCCAAATTCTTTCCACCCCTCATACCTTTTCATGGGTTGATACCATGTTGCTCAAAGATAAAACATTGTTCTACTAAAAGCAAAACAATTTTTGTCTATTTTTATACTGACAATTCGTGGTGGAATGGTACATTAAAAATTTTTTTACTTCTCTTCATTTTTTTCACAAGTCTAAAGATGGTGTGATAGGCGGAAACTGGAGACGGTCAGAAATAAAAGAAAGTGGCAAAATGTTCTAATTTCTTTCAATATGTTATCATTATATTTGTTTTTTTTTTACATATTACAAGCTTTCGGTCAGTTGATCAAACGCCCATCCCTAGAATTATGGATCTGCATATTGATATCCATACTCTTATGCTGCGTGTAAACTGAAAAAAAACAAGCAGCGTGATTATATGCAGCATTAGACTACAACCATTCACTTCCTACAGCTTTTGTCCAGCTTTTTTTGTCCGTTTACTCTAATTCTAACTCCAGACATTGCTGGTTAAATTCTGTCGGGTGAAGGTCCCTCATGGAAATTATGTAACTACCTATTTACGGAAAACCTCTTCAAGCCACGATGAAGTTAATTCGATTGAAGATTCCCTGGAATAGTTGGGGTTTTAAATCCAAAATTTAAAATAATTTCTAGGTGATGTAATGCACAGCCACGACTACAGAGTCCCTGAAGTGTTCGCTAGCCAGAAGGTCCTGGTGATAGGTGCCGGACCCTCCGGAATGGACATCGCCGTGGAGATCTGTAGAGTCACGAAGAAGGTGTTCCTCAGCCACCACCTCAAGGATAATCTACTCTCCATCTTCCCTGACAACCTGCAGCAGAAACCAGACGTCCTGGAGATCAATGGAACCCGAGTTGTCTTCATTGATGGAACGGAGGAGGAGATTGATGCCGTCTTCTTCTGCACTGGTTAGTTAAATATTTCATAAAAGTGTGGCTGTTGTAAGTTGTAATATGATGCTTTTCGTCTGCTTTTAGCTTTGGCTGAAACTAAAGCTGACCAATCATTTTTTCATCCGCATAACATGGGTTTGGAAGGTATGGAACCTTTCAGTTTTCATTTAGTCATCTTTTGCTTTTTAATTGTTATTCATTTATTTCGGAATCTTAATATATAAAACAAAGTCGGGTTAGTTACACTATTTATAACTCTAGAACGGCTGAACCGATTTTGATGATCTTTGATTTGTTGGATTTGTCTCCGCCTCGGGTAACATAATAACTATTAAAACATCGCAAAAATTCACGAAAAAGAAAGTTATGACGAAAATTCATTTCCTCATACATTTAATATGGAACAAATTTTCATCTTTTGAAAGAGCTGCAGGAATATTGTGGTAGGTAGGTATAATATTGAAGTTTGCTTGAATTCCAAAAATTCAAAAACGTCAAATGTCAATGTGCTGATTGTTTTCTTTTGTTCTTAAACATATAATGCTGCCTCTCTTTCTTACACACTAAATTTCAACAGTCGTAAATGGGACAAGAGGTGAACGTATGTCTGCACAACTCCAGGAAAACAGCCACTTCTTTTCAAAACATTCAAGGCGCGTTGTGACGTGGGGTACCTATTGCAATTCGGTGAAGTCAATCAAATACATCTTCAAATTTGTCACAAAAGTCAGAGATATGGCGGTTTTTGGCGTTAAAACTACAAATAAAAAACGATTAAATCACACGCTATCAAGTTTGTGAGCTACAAAGAGGTGATTTGGCGTGTATTCTCATTCCCCATTCATGAACGACATTCCATTGTTGTATATTTGGCGATGCATCTGGAGAATGATCAACGAGTTTATTTCATTACATCGATTGTTGCCAAACGTGCTGAAACACCTCCAGCAACAACATTGACCAGTTTCTTTTCGATTTGCCAATGGGATCTGTTTGCCCGGACGTTGCTCTACTCTGAGATGCCACGTTATTACACTTTGTCGAACGCTTTGTCGAAGAGATTTCCACGTCGGAATCACGGCGATGTGGTTACTGATCATCCGGTTGTGCGTTCTACTGATGCTCTTGGTCAGCAGAAGAGAACAACTATCATGTTGTTGAGCTTATCAGCTTATAAATATAAATAAAGTACAATTTTATAGAAAGCTGAAACGCGCATAGAATCGGCGTTTTATGAAGACCTTTCAAATGTAAAAAAAATATATAAAAAAATGGCGGTGAATGGCCATTTGATGACATTGTTACACGTGAATGTCTGCGAAGCGACCAGGCTCACTAGGCCTAACTGTTTTTACTCGCACATGTTATCAACTAGCTTCGTTCCCCTGTCATTCTTTGTGGTCCTTTCCATTCAGCTTTTATTTTCTTGCACGCAGTCGGCCTACCTCTTGCTAGGCCTGCCTCACCTATTTTGGATCATGATGTTCGGCTTTTAATCTGTTATTTTGTTGCACTGTTCAGCCCATCTCGTTCTTTGGTGTCTTACGATCGTTTCAAGAAAACATCACGGCCAAGTATTTTAATTAAAGGAAGTTAAGGTAAACCATGATAGAAAATCTAATAATATAAATTGGTGGATGTACGGTGTCCCGCCATGTTTGGTCCCTTTGAGAGCCGCAAGCACGTCCTCCCTTTGTAGCAGTTCGACATGATAATATTGAGTAAGCACCCATACGAAAGACGGTTGTAACGCATTACTGCGAATTGATTTTTAATTCCTATTTGAAAAGCCAAAATGTTAACCAAAGTATCCTGCGTTCTCTGTTTGTTGACATATATTTTCTGCAAGCAAATTTTCAGCAGTTCCAAGGGGAGAATCAGAGGCTGGACGTGTTTTGACGAGGAAGAGGTACTTTGGCAGATCTTCATTTTATATATTAATATTTGATTTACCATGGTTATTTATTTTTTTCATTTTCTTAAAAAAAATTAACTGGCGCCCTGCATTAATTTTCATAACGTGATCTTTATTCAAACCATTTATTAGGTTGTCATTGGTTTATGGGTTAAACTCTTCATTTTTCCTTTTGCAATTCAATGCAAGCAAAAAGTCAGCAGCGTGCCCGCTCTTCATTCTGTCAAAAATGTGAAGTATAGCAACGTGGGCAGCTGATCGCTTTACTTGTTGCGAAACAAGGAACGGGGTAAGATGATTCATATGCCAAATCACCCGTTACAATCTCGATGATGGTTTAACTGCCTCCTGCCGGGCTACCTGTAAATATAAATCTTTTAGTTTACATTATTCTTCTCCACCAGGCTATCTGTACAGCTATCCATTCCTGGATTCTTCTTGTGGGATCACCGTGGAGGATAACGTCGTCCAACCACTCTACAAGCACTTGGTCAACATAGAGCATCCTACCATGTGTCTGGTCGGCATCCCTTACTATGTCTGCGCCTTCTCAATGTTTGATTTACAGGTAATTTCATTATACATGTACCTTTATTTGCTTATTACTTACTGGTAGTTACCTACATACTACCCTACTTTCCCCGAATTCAACACTCTGTTTTAGACTTTACTCACGGAATGTACGAAGCATTTGGAAAATCTTCTCATTTATTGAAAGGAATGACCTTAGCTGAAAAAAATGTGTTCAACATTTTAAAGTTTTTAAAGTTTTAGACTAAAAAAAACCGTGCGATTTTAATAGCGGCAAAGTTTCACCGTTTGAGACCTATGACCGTTATTCCCAATCCTACCGATCAACTGTTGAGCCGAAATTTTGCCTCAACACTCCTCAAAAGTACAAATACGCTCTTCCGAACGCAACTCTCCGACCAATGCTAATCGAGCGTTACTAAACAAATCACTTAACTGATCGGAGGCTCAGATTATCGATCGAAAAGTTGGGAACCACGGTCGATCTGCTTCATTGAAAAAATAGTCGTGGAACAATACACCTAATATTGGTATGTGTAACAACATTGCAATAAAGCTGTATTTATCTTTAATTCTCCGATTTGAGATGTCTTGAGAGTAACTTAAAATGTTTGGTAATTCCAGGTTCGCTTCTTCATCAAGGCATTACAAGGTTATTTCGAGCTGCCCTCCAAGGAAGAGATGTACAAAGCCAACGCGGCAGAGTCTGAGGAGAGGGAGAGTCGAGGATTCACCAAAAGACAGACTCATATGATGGGACCATATCAGGTAAATATTTTACTATCAAAGATATATTCAATGCACTCAAGACCCCATACCCCATACCCCATACAAGCAATGTACTCAAGACCCCATACCTACCTGGCTCTTAAAACAATGTCTTCCGGATATAGCGCCTGTAATTACCGCAATTATCCAGAAGTCATTAGTAAATTCACTTGTACCGGGAACACTCAAGAAATCAATAATAACTCCGATTCTAAAAAAACAAAATCTTGATACTGATAATACGGATAATTACAGGCCAATATCGAATCTACCATTCCTTTCTAAACTGCTTGAGAAAATCGTTGCCAAACAATTGGTGGGGTACTTGAACTCCGCCGGTCTATTTGCCAAAAATCAATCCGCTTATCGACAGTTTCATTCAACGGAAACTGTTCTTCTGCGGTTAATTTCAGACTTGATCATCGGGATGGAAGCAGGTAAGTTGGGTTTGGTATCTGTTCTTGACATGAGTGCGGCATTTGACACGGTAGATCATAGTATTTTATTAAATGTGCTTGAAACCGAATTTGGCGTTCGAGGTGATGTTCTCCAATGGATGAAATCATACCTGTCTGGACGAGTAGCCTCAGTAATTTTCACTAATTCTACTTCACCTGAAACTCCCATAGAATGTGGAGTTCCCCAGGGTTCTGTCTTGAGTCCCATTCTTTTCATTCTCTATACGAATCGCCTCGAGAAACTCATTCAATCAGCTGGCTTTGAATCACAAGGCTATGCAGACGATCGTTTCATTTTCAAGTTTTGTTCCCCGGATGAAAAAGACGTCCTTAAAAACGAGGTGGTTAGTTTTATTAACACAGTCTCAAGTTGGATGTCTGTCAATAAACTCAAACTTAATCCGACCAAGACGGAATTTATTTGGATAGCTTCTCCTGGAAGGCAAGCCCTCATCGACTCTAATCCAATCCATATTCAGGGCACAGATATAATCCCTTCTACAGAAATAAAGTTTCTAGGTTTCACTATAGACAATAGTCTTTCTCTTGAATCACAAATTTCAAAATCTGTAAGTTCAGGCTTTTTCCATCTAAGGCAGATAAAATCAATCAGGCGTTGCCTTCCCTCTGATGGAGCAAAGTCACTCATAAATTCGTTCGTTGTCTCACGTATGGACTATTGTAATAGTGCGTATGCTAGCTTGCCTAAAAAACAATTCAATAGAATCCAGTCCGTTTTTAATGCTGCGGCGAGAATGATTTTTGGTGAATCTAAGTATTGCCGTATAACCCCGCTTCTAAAGGATCTTCATTGGCTTCGATGCCCTGAAAGAATAGAGTTCAAGATCTGCTTAATGACCTTCAAAGCATTGCAAGGAATGGCGCCAGCCTATATATCGGAACTATGTGTCCGACAAAACTTAAGCGATAGGCAGCTTACTCTAAGGTCAGCAGATCGAGATGTTACTAATCGTTTAATCGAACTTTCTAGGTCAAATCGAGCCGTTTACTATGATCGATCTTTTCGTGTAACTGGCCCGCTCATTTGGAACAAACTTCCCTCAGCTCTTACTAATATCCAGAACTTGGCTGAATTCAAAAGAGCTTTAAAAACAAACTTATTTAAAAAATCATACCTTTCATGAATTTTAACTCCTTTTGAAACTACTATAATAAGCCATGTTCCTCAAGTTTCTGGTAATTGTTTGGTTTCGATTACCTCTTTACTATAGTTTTATGGGCACTCTGAATTTGTATTATTTCTAAATGTTAACTGCCTCCTGTTCTATATAATTTAGTTTAAATGATTCTTGTTGAATGGCACCGTGATGGTTTATCATTATATATTGTCCTGTGCCAAAACAGCACTCACTATTGTTGTTAATATTGTTCTTTAGGAATTGCTTTGTATATTTTTGTATATTCGTTATTTCACATTATTTAATTAATTTTTTAAGGACTCGTAAGGAACACTGTAGGTTAATTTTAAGTTTATTATAATTAAGCGCACTTGAAGTGAAACATCACAAAACTGCGCTATATAAATACTACGTTATTATTATTATTATATTCAATGAGACTTTTCACGCCGGTCGATCAAAGTCGCCGGGCGCTGCGAGGTACCTAGTGATACCATTATAAAAAATAATTTATGTGGCTATAAAGTGAGCTCGCTGTCATTCTCTACAATATGTTTGCTTATGTGTATGTGAGTTGTCTATGCGTTGCTATATTATGTAAGCATAGGAAATGTTATAAACTTTCAAAATACCTCATTTCCACCCTCGCGAAGGATTATTACAACCACATGACATTTGCAAAGTTTTTTTAATCATTACAAAAACTCTTACGAAACTGTCAAAAATGTCACAATTTGAGAATGAAATTTTGCAATCAAAACTCAATTTTCTAATAAACTCTTTAAATTAATTAATTTAATCAAAGTACTCACCTATGATACTAACCAAAATCGAATACTTTGAATCTAATCAAAATTATATTTATTTTAAATAGGTACCTATGTTAGGTACCAAATTTGACTGATTGTTCTCTAATATACAAAAAATGAATATTTGTAATATAAGAAAAATGAAAATTTGTAAAAAAAATTGCTATGTGGTGGCACGCGAGCTATTTGAAAATCTGAATGTACCGGGACTGAATATATTGAACGCGGGAGAGGGGAGGGATCGCTAGAGGGGGTTTCGCAGGAGAGGGGTGAGGGAAGGCGGGGAAGGTAGAGGGGGAACGCGTGAGGGAAAGGGGACATAGGAGAGGAAGGGGAGGCGGAAGGGGAACGGGAAAAAAGACACGTAGGGAGAAACAATTTCTTTACTATTGGCATTGCAACGCATGCCGTGAACTCGCAAGTAACATAATATTTTTAAGAGATTAAAAATTTAAATTTTTCAAAAGAAAATGTTATGATTTATGATTCGGTAAAAATTTGGAATGCAATGTGTCAAAAAAATAATTTGATGACTTTGTCACCCGTGAATTTATATGCATGAAACAACTGGGTCTTCATAATATTAAAGCTGTATGTGCACCGTGCAACGACTGTATCGAGTTGAATTATGTAGGTAAACATATACATGCATTTTTTCACCCTCGTTTGTTTAAAATGGCTTCCTGAAATCAGATATTCATTAAAATGTTAAGTGTTTTGAAGTTTTGTGTTCGTGTTACGTGTTTTGTGTTCGTGTTACGCAGGCCCTTTATTACGAGTCCCTGGCGAGCGAGGGCGGGCTGGACAGTCTCCCCCCCGTCATGACCAACATCCACAATCACAGCAGCGACATGTTCCTGGATGATATTGTACACTTTAGGGACTACAACTTCCAGGTCATTGATGATGAAAGGTTCTCCTTCTATCGCCTTCAGAATTAATAGTATTTTCACAAATAGGGCTGCCAAAAAGGGTGACCGGACGACTCAGAATCAATTCAACTTAACACCTTCTTTTAAAAGTCATTAAAAGTGAAGAAAAATATATATATATAAGAAGTTGGCTTAAAACTTTTTTCCGAAAAAAAGGAATAAGCTAAGTTTTGAAATTATATAAAGTGAGGTTATAATCGGCATTACCGCTCATGTAATTCAAAAGAAACTTATCTGCATTTCTCATATTTTGGGGCAACGGTGTCTAAAGATTATTATCTCCAAATTAGAAGATACTCTCAGTATCGCCCTGGTGTAAAACCACCATTCAGAATTGAAACGTTGCTTGAAGTGGCTTAAGCCATTTAGTGATCAGATTGGAATAGCCAGCTTCCTCTCCCCTACCTCCTTCCTCTCCCCACACGACCTTCAGCCTCGCAACATACCTCAATAATTAAGGATGCCATAGGGAGTCTCACTGGCTCCAAACGGTTGGGAGCAGTTGGGGCTCTTGTGCGATATTTACCTAAAAATGTTTAAAAATTAACTTGTATTTGTAAAAAACAACAACAACAAAAAGTATGTTTTGCATTAAAAATAAAAATTTGTAATAATTGCAAAGAAACATATCTTTAGATGAATAGCAGAACAAAGATGGTGTATTCACCGATATTTCTGCACTTAAACTCAAAATCGCACATTTCCACACATATAATCGAATTGAATTACATGAGCGTTAGGTGTTTATTTTACCCAAAGGCCACTTTTAATACATCCACGGTGATGGCACGGCGACGGCTCCGGCACACGGCATTTTATTTCTTTATTATGTATGAGGGAAGCAGACATCTAATAATGAATGTATCATAACTAAAAATGTAACATTAAAACCATAATAGTCCATAATATATTAAAATATAAACATTTTATTCCAAAATTGTAAAATAAGTTTTTTTAATATGTGATACTTTATGATAGGTACCTGCCATGAAAGTTAGTTTTTACTAATATTATAATACAAATATTTAAAAAGGTTAATAAATAAACTCGTTACCTAAAAGAAATGTTTATTTCAATGTTTAAAAAATATGTAACATTTTCTACATAAAATTAAAATGGTTCCATGCCAACTCAGAATGAAACCAACTCGGAACCACCTCAGAAAGGTCATTAAAAACCATACAAAAAAATAGCCGGTAACCCTAACCTAACTTAAACTATTTAACCAATTTTTTAACATCTCTTTCATCTTTCTGAGGTGGTTCTGAGTTGGTTTCATTCTGAGTTGGCCGGACACCAATAAAAATATACCTACGAGTTTGTAAATGTCTGTAACCGAACATTTGTTGGCTATAACTACACAAAAAATGTTACTGAAGCGAATTTTTTTTAATGATATAATTTCCGTAAACCACTGATAAAAAAAATATTACGTTTTGATTCACATTCGCTGGACACAATACTATTTATTAAATCATAAACAAATATTTATTTTTGAACTCACTCGCCTTTCCAAAAACCTTTTCCGCTACCCTGCATCTAATTTTTACTAGTGCCAACTCTACGTCATCTCTAACGGATTTCCCGACATATCTGGCGGACTGGAATGCCCACAACATCACGTATTGTTTACAAATATTTTCTAGTTTACATGATCCAATAAATTTTATTATTCTTCATATGGTATGGAACCAAAGATATTGAAATATAAGAGATGTGCTACTGTGCTTCCTGGTGTCGCCAATATTGTTTACTAATTAACGAATACACCAAATGAACGAATAATTAACGAATAAACTAAACGAACATTAAACTAAATGAACGATTTTTTTCCGTATTCAACTCACAATGATAATTACTATATTTTATTTGTTAAAAAAAAATCTTACAAAAATCGATGTTTTGAATGAGCATATTTTCTAAAATTGAATATATCGACAGACGATTTGATAAATCTGATCACATATTTGTTTATTGTAGAACCGTTACAATAATTATTTAAATTAATAATTGTTTGGTAATTTTTGGAGATCGCTGGCAACGGTTAATATGCACTTTTTTTGAAAAAAACTTTTGATTCACCTTAATTACATTAAAAGGCAACTATTTGCATTGGGGAAGTGGAAAATATTTCATTCTAAATTTCGATTACGTAAAATTAAAATTAGCTTTCGTCTTGTGAGATTGTACGCCATTAGCTTATAGCTCATTTGCTGTCACTTTGGTATGTTGGTATTCCTGATACACTTGAATGTATAACGAACGGCTAGAAGATTTTGAAGGTACGGGGCACTTTCATTTGAATCACACACCATGTTACACAAACCTAGCGTAGCCGCTAAACTACTTGAAAAACTGGGGTGTTTTTCTTGCCTTGACGCGAGTAGGCGTTACAAAGGGGCACTTTCTTTTGTATCACAAACCATGTTACACAAACCTAGAATACCCATGAAGTCTGCTACGCTTTGCTCTAGCATCTTTTCGTACAGTAACAAGAATACCAACATAACAAAATGACATTTTAAAATAATGTTTGAAAATGGACGGTCTCGTTTCACAGAATGAAAGCTAATTTTAATTTTACGTAATCGAAATTTAGAATGAAATATTTTCCACTTCCCCCAATGCAAATAGTTGTCTTTTAATGTAATTATAATTAAGGTGAATCAAAAGATTTTTTCAAAAAAAAGTGCGTATGAACCATTGCCAGCGATTTCAAAAATTTACCAATTGTTAAAACTTTTGATTGCAGGTAGGTAAATTTGGGAGGCGGTATTGGGTACCGCCGCCCCGGGAACCTTTATTGGATAACCAACACCTCTGCCATAGGTCACCCCAAGTGGTTCGCTACGTTTGGTGATTTAGCAGGGGTGCCCGGGTTCATGGGGTGAGGTTTGTCTAGGTATTGGAGGCGGATGACCAGGACACACTGAACCCCAGATTCCTACCCACCCCTTAAACCCTTTTTCTTCCCAGAACTCTCCTCTCCTTCCTTTCCCTAAAAAAAACCCTCCACACAGCATCCCCAAAGATGGCATAGGCCCTGAGGGAAATTATTTTCCTCAGGGCCTCCTGTGTGGAGCTCATGTAAAAAAAAGGTGAAAAATAATAATTTATTTATTTAAACGAATTAATTTAATAATTGAATCTAAAGTGTTAAGGCAGCGGACGGGGGGAGGGGTGGAGACATGCGCGCTCACGGGACGATCTTAAGTTGGACGGAGAATAGTCAAATGTGTAAAAAATTAGTCCATCCTGGGGGGGTGGCTAGAGAATTTCTGGGATAAAATTTTCTCAATAAATATAGGCTAGCACAAAATTCTCCGGTTTCGGGGCACTCCACTGGGAGCCATACAGCTACAGACCGCGCTCCCGGGTGACCGGGTGGCACACGGGGCGGGCCGCCCCCGCCCTCCTCCTAGCTACGCCACTGCTCAAAAAATCAACGAAATTAACAAATTCTTTTCGTATGCAAACTGCTCCAATTAGGTAGTAGTCCGCCGACAGTCTCGCGGACATCATAGCATATCTCTTTTGTATTTCAATATATTTGCATGGAACTCAGTTGAGGCTATTAAATTCTGAACTTCCAATGTGTTCGAGGCAACGACCAAGTATACTCTTCGAGGTCATCAATATTGTAACTCTCTGTCGTTCATATTTAATGCACTTCGATAATGTGTGTTCGACATCTTCAATTTGTTCACATATCGAGAACATTGGAGAATCAGAGAGGTCTTACAAACACAATATTCTTCCCATTAGTGCATATCCGGATCTTAACCTTTAGACGCCCAGTGGTCCCGTATGGGACCGCGGATTTACGTCGTTCAATGCCCAACGGTCCCCTACGGCAGTCGTCCCCAACCCCCGGTCCGCGGACCGGTACCGATCCGTGGATAAAATGGTATCGGGCCGACCAAGGCCCTGCTTAAAAATAAAAACTAAATAATTATTGAAAAAAATTCAGTTGAGAACCCCTTCACGTCAAGTTACAATACCTTCGAAGTAAAAAAATACGACTGCGCACCATCTTGCGCACTTGTACTCGTATATACATAATATAACGTAAAGAGCTCGAGTGAGACGCAACGACGCAGCGACGCGCGACGTGAGTCACCGCTCTTATATTCTGCTTGCCCAAATGCAAGTGGAATCGTTTTAAATTACTGATCATTCACTTTTGGGTTATGCTGAATATGTAGTTAGTTTTAACTATCTTCGTAATTCTTCAAAGTAATTAAAATTGGTAATGCTTTAGTCGCCGGTTGCGTTATGTACTATAGCTACTATAGGTACTCACTTATTATATGTATACGGTATTTGTATTTCAATTCTTTATCATAGATGCCTCGTCGTGGTTCATTCAAACGGTCTCCAAAACATGAGATGGTCTGATGGTTTATAATCAAATACGTAAAATTCATAGTCGTTCCTACAAGACAATCCCCCGATTTCACAGGTATTTTTAAAGATCTGTTCTACAATTTACGTTCAATTTATTGAACAATCATTCTATTCTTCTCTCGAGTACAAAATATAGACACTTCGTATGTCCCAACGAACAATATTGTATTTGAAAATTGGTGACACTTTATACTAGAGCTGTTTAATGTTTCATATTTTCATTTTAACTGTCTTTGAGACCAAAAGTTATAATAATAATAATAATAACTTTTATTCATCCATAGTTTTTTTTACAATATTACACATTTTGTTCTTTTATCATTGATTCTATTGATGAAAAGAAAGCTACAATTCAGGATTTCTCCTGGAATGCAGCTGGTTTTCAGCAGTGCCTCCATATAACGTTATATAGTTTTTTTATTGTAAAAATATTTTATGGCAACGTATGGCTCAAATGCAAAGTTACCAATTTTCACACCGACATTGATCACGGCGACAGTCGATTTAATAAAATTTTCGTAGTCTTAGAGTCCCATGTAGTACCTACCCTCATGCTTAATTTAATCTTCCTTTATTCATTCTTTCTTTATGTCCTCCTTAAGACCGTTGTTCCCAATCCTACTGATCAATTGTTGAGCCGAAGTTTTGTCTCAACATTCCTAAAATGCACAAATACGCTCTTCCCAACGCAGCTCTCCGACCAACAGGCGAATCAAGCATTACTAAACAAATCACTTAGCTGATCGGAGACTCAGATTGATCGATCAAAAAGTTGGGAACAACGGCCGTTATTCTCTGAAGAGGTTGTAAAGCTATAAATAAAACAAAAATCGATCGCTTTTATTTACCAACAATAATACTAAAACAAAAACAGATCATCACATACATTGTTCATATATTCTGAAAACTTATATTCTAAACACACACCACAATATTATATTTATAGATATATCAGATAAATTAAAAATCACTTAATAAAAGTCAGTAAGTAGGTAACTTTCAGCATTACACTTTGTCATTTGTGATAAAATAGTACTAAAAGCTAAAACAATACGTCTGTTTATATTATATCGATGTGTTTTCTATTGCAGTTTGTACAACTTGACATGCCCACACTAGAATCAATACTGACTTGTTTATTCCCTTTGCAAGATAATATTATTCATCTAGTACCTACTGCTAACATTATTAACCGATAAATTTAATTTGCACAACATCTACTTACGCTATTAATCAGGGTTGTGCAGAAATCGGTTCATTAAAACGGATTCAACCTCTTTTACTCCTCAAATAGGTCCTTTCATCCGCCTGATATTATTTGCCAATACCTCATTTATATATAACTAGCTGATACCCAGCAAGCGTTGCTATGCCATTAAATAAAGAAATTGTGTCTCCCTGCGTGTTCTTTCCCATTCATCTCGTCCCACTTCTGCCTCCCCTTCCTCTCCCGCGTCCCCTTACCGCCTTACCCTCTCGCGTTCCCACTACGTCTCCTCCACCTTCCCTCTCCCCACTCCATCCCGAGTTCCCCTTCCCTCTCCCGGGTTCCCCTCCCGAGGACCCCCTACCTGAGATTCCCTCCCCCCTCCCCCCTCCCCCCTCCCCCCTTCCGCATTCCATACATTCATTCCCGGTACATTAATTTTTAAAACAGTTCGCGTGCCACATATTGCAATTTTTTATACAAATTTCATAATGCCAGAGCTCACCAGTAGTTTTATACAAACCTTGTCCTGACAATGACGAACACAAAAAAATATATCCAATTTGGTGCAGTACATACATTTCGGCGATTCATTTTTATTTATACATGTAGATAGATAGATAGATTTTCGTAATTTACTCAGGGATGTAAAAGAAATAGCACTGCAGCAATTGATGCTTGATTACGATTATTACGGTTTGGCGCATGCTTTCTTTTTATTGGTTGTCAAGTAAGCATTACAATATGTTTATTTTCTTTATTCGAAAATTTAAATAAATACCTATATTTATATCACAAGGATGACAGTTAGGTACTCTTTGGATTTAACAGAGACACCTAAATGGATTGTTTTTAAAAATAGAATCCAAACAAAAAATAACTGACATCGTCTGTTTTTATGGAAAATTTTCTTGTCATTGTGAAAAACTTTTGAGTTGTGTATTAATTGACAAATCTCATCTCTTGTGCAAGTTTTCAAGTCACAAAAGGATTGCACTGATTGAACTTAATTATTGATTGGATGAAATTACGGAGGCCTACAAGAACTACAAAACAAGGTTGGTGGATCTGTTATTTTCCTGGAGTTTTTCTTTGTGCCATTCTTTGTGATATATTTTGTTCGCGGAAGTAGATTTTTTCATAATCAAATCTGTGAGTATTAGGCTCAGAGGGTCTGGGGTTATTTATACACCTCAGGCTCGCATATTATAATGCAAGTATTCTATAATCTCTCACAAAATGCCACGCCCCTTCCGATTTCGAATGTTTCAAGGACAGTTGCATCGCCTCAAAATACAAAATTGGAATGAGTTATAAGTTTTACTCCCGCCGAGCCCAAAAAAAATATAGAGTTTTATCACATTGTCGTATTTTGAGCACTAGTCACGTGAATGCACGCAATTTGGAATGAATTTATTTTATTTTATTTGCATAATTTGGTGCAAAATACAGATGCACAGTTTCTAGATTTTCGGCGAAATGGCGACCCTAAAACTCGTTGCCTCTGCCCTAGGCCCTTCCTAAGCAGCCACCTAGATTGACTAGGCCAAAATACGGTTCTATGCAATATGACACACTGCGAACCGTGGACTCGTGGGAAAGGAACGTAGCAACCGCAAATGCGTGAAACACCGCTTGCGGCTTCTTTCCCATACACAATTCGTAGCTCGAGTCGCGCTTCTGTTCGCAAATGTGTACCCACGCAACATAGAGTCACGTGGGATAACCGTACGCAGAGTGTAAGTGTTCGCAAAGATGTTTCCGAGGTGGTCGTTCCTGTTTCGCACCCGCACGTTAAATTGCTGTTTTTCGTGCTTTTTGTTAAATTTTGTCATCTGCTATCGACATGTTTGCTTACCGATGTGTGCTATTGTGTAACTAACTGAGTCAGAGCGTTGTGGTCTATAATAATTTTTGGTAAAATATTGTTAGTTACACGGGTGCAAAGTGATAATTCTATTAAAGATAACCACTAATCTGATTTGAACACTTCTCTACGGTATGCGAATACTTACCCCGCACGTGGGGTAAGTGTTTGTAATCGACATGCATGTAAACATTTTTATATAACTTTTTGATTTATGAACTACATAAGGTTTTTATGTTTGTTTGAGATGCCTTAATGATCAATCATATCAATAAACAAAAAAATGAGCAAAATACCTAAAGCGTTTTAATACAAAAATCCCAATGTAAAAACTGCGTACGGTTACCCCACGTGACTCTAGTGTAGTTTGTAGTAAGGGAACGTACCCATACTACGTGACCAACTTTTTGCAATTTTACCAAGCGTGACATTTTGAAGACCCCCCCCCCCTAAACGTGTCACGTAGTATAGGTACGTTCCCTAAGTACCTAATTGAAATTTTTAATGCCGTATTTTCCATTGCTCCGAGTGCAAATAGTTGTCTTTTATAGTAATTAAGGTGAATCTAAAAGTGTCCAGTGATTTCGAAAGTTTGCCATAACTTGTAGTTAGTAGCATTCGTAATTATTTCTATTACCTGCTACCTTGCCCGGAAAAGACTTGCCGAGAGCAACGGATTTTAGGCGTAAACTAAAAATGCTGTGCATGTGCAATGCTTTTCAATAATATAAAACGTTTATTTCTTTGAAACGGTTTATATAATCGGCTAAAAGCTGAAACCGATTCAAATATAAACCGGTTCTTTCTTAGAAACTGTTTACATTTAATCGGTTCCAACTTTTACAAGACATTATCGATTTAATTAATATAATAATACATAAATCAATATCGTGTTGTTTCTGCTCTTATCTATAAAGTCGCTTCCTAAACTATCTCATGAGCATAATAAAATGGAGCTGTAGTCATGAACAAAAGGCTGGTAACTAGTTGGTACGTGCTAATCGGGAACAAGTTGAATGATACATGAAGGTTCTCTATGTAATTAATGAATAATTGCATAAAATGAAGTATGACTTCTGCATTTTTACTGCAGTGTGCGTTAGATTGCAGTTTCTTTGTTTAAATAGAAGTAAATGCGGAGTTAAAGATGAAGGCTGAAAGAATCACATTGAATGAAAATATTTGCTGAAAACCCCTTTTGTAGATCCTCTCTTTTTCAGACGACTCTTTTCGATACGATACGATTCGATTGTACCCCCCAGGAGCACTGCTGTCCATGTAAAACCGATACACCGAAGGGCACTAATTTATTAGGACTTGGAACACGTGTTCTGAGGATGGAAAGAGGTTGGAGTTTAATCGACCGGTATGCATGCCAACCTAATAAGCCAATATTGGAATTTAGGATGGGCAGGAGGAATAAAGGAATGGATTGACCGTTATGATTCTGGCTCTTCTTGGATTTTCTTGTCTATTTCTGGCTTTTCATGGTTCTTCTTGGACCTTCTCGTCTCTTCTTGTTTCCTGTTGGGTCTTTTCGTCTCTTCTTGGCATTTCTTGTCTCTTCTTCTTGAGCATCGTCTGCGGTTGGACCGATAGCTATACGCATTCTCATTGGGACTGCCCGGTGGTCTATGGAATACTTTCTCTGGCTTTTCTTTTTACATATTTTATTTTCTTTCCGCTATTATAGTAATTACTTACATTATAACATAATCATATAACTGTTTTTTCCTCATTACTTATTTTATTAACAGAAGGTTTCTTCGACTGGTCATAGCCGTTATTTTTATTTTTCTTTTTCTTTTACTAACACTATTATCTCTTTTTGATGTTACCTATTTCAGAAGAATTATTCCACGGGCTGCTACTTCTATTTATCTTTTGTATAATGTTAATGTAAGTATTTGCATACTGCTTACTAACCCCGTATGCATAGACATTAGATGGTCTGTATTAAAAATTAAAATTTAATTGAACCTCTTTGAAAAAGCTAAGTATAAAAAAATGAAAAATTGCCCATAAACGTAACCTATTTATTTAACCAATTTTTTTTTTCAAGTTGAGTTTATTCTGAGTTATCCGGTCACCAAATTAAACACAACAAATAAATTTAGAAATTCGTTTTTCCACACGTCCATAATCAAACACGCCTCCACATTCCACATTCCACATCCCTCGCGCATTCCGTCACTCTCCGCCAACAATCTAGCTCAAGTATTCTGCCCGGAGCACAGAAAACGCATCGGGTGTTTGACATTCCTACTTCCCACTTCCCACGCACGCTTGCGGTGCAATGCTCGCTCGCACTTATTTCTGCCTTCAAAGGGAACGAAACGTTTTTATAGCTGTTATAGACGCGCAAGGCAATGTGCATGCCCTCGTTGCGCGGGGCGATAGCGGCGAGGAGCGCATTCAATTCATTTTCTTGTCTCGCTCGCACCTATTTCTGCCTTCAAAAGAAACGAAGCATTTTTATAGCTGTATGCAAAGAAATGTTTGTCTTACTGCGCGGGGCCACAACTGCGCGCCTGGCATCTCTTGGTATGTATAATACTTATACTTCATAATGGTTAGGTATATGATTTTATAGCGGTATTATACTCTTCGGTATTATGTGCTCCTGATGCAAAGTTCGCCTACCCGTCCAAACTACGGCGCCGCCATGCCGTTTCGGACGCAACAAGCCACACTAGCGCGCCTCCTGTGAAAATTTGTGAAAACTTCTTTAGCACCGTTCTGATTTGAAACTCGACGAAACGAAAAAGCGACACTAAAAAGAGACAAACACAGGATGTTGCCTGTGAGAAAATGAGATAGAATAATCGATCTCCAATTTGTGCAGTTCTTCGTAAATAATAATCGGTCTCCTCTTAGTGCAGTGCTTCGTTGCCTCCCAACGTCCCAACTCTATCTAATTTAGTTTTCTGAAGATTTCACTTCTACCGCGTGTGAACTGCACACATTTTTTTTTGTTATAATTATTATTATATATTTGATAATGCACGTGACATGCAATTTCATTTACAGTGAGATACCGGTGTCGGGATACACAAGGGCGGATCCAGGATTTTTTTCTGGGGGGGGCACAAGGGGTGGACGGGCAAAAAAATCAACAATTACTGTTAAGATTTTTTTCTGGGGGGGCACAAGCGGCGGACGGGCAAAAAAATCAACAATTACTGTTAGAAATATACTTGAAGTATGTACTTCAAGTACATACTTCAAGTATATTTGTATATCTGTGATGGAATCCCCCCCCCCCCCCCGCCCTTGGAGATACACCTGCTTCAGCACTTCGTATAAGGGGGGCACACATTGATTACGTGAGCTCAAAAGGGGGGGGTCCAGCAAAATCTCACGTTACTTGAAAAGAATATACGAAGGAGGGGTCTAAATTGGAAGAAAAACTGCTCACGTAAATATATGTATTTGTATTTCAAATACTAAGTACTTACCTAGATTGCGTAGCTGGTTCTCCTCCCTCCAGTTTTTATTTATTTCTTGTCTCCCAAGAAGGTATCAAAAGACATCGTTTAAAATAATTTTATTTCGGTGATTGCGATGATTTGGAATTTAGTTACATTTTCTATGATTATTTTAATTGGTAAATAGTTGTACACATAACCAATTTTGTAAGTAGGTACTCACTCAATAATTTATTTATTTGTTTATTTCTATGTATTACAGTATTTACCTATTAATTAACATTTTTACATAATATGTATATTTTGCAATTTTATTATGTTGGGTGTAAGGTGTAAGGTAGGTTTGTGAAGGTGAAACTGTGGATAGGCATTGTTGTATGTTTCGTGAACACCTCACTAGGAGAACCCGTGTTGAGGTGTTTACGTGTTTATGTTTATTTATGATTATGTGTTGTAATAGAAAGTTTTATATTTATTTATTTTAATAGTTATTGTACATTGGTTATTTAGAAGAGAAAAATATATATATATATAAAAACATACACATACATACACATCCCGATACATACATGTACATGTACATGCACATACACATATATATATATACATATGTATACACATTCACATACACATATGTACACACATATATATACAAATTGTAAGTGTATGTATAGTTGTTGGATACTTGAAAAAAAAGGTACTTAATTTTTAGGTTTATTTAATTTTATACTTTTTATAGTTTTGTTATGTTTCGTTAGGAATAATAATGTTTTGTATAAAGTTAATATCTTGATTTTTAATCCAGTCAGTGATATGTAATATGTAATAATAATATTTCGATAGTTTGTTTCCGTTTCCACGATAATAATAATAACAATAATGAAGAATCATCTGTTTTCTCATTTGGCGCCCTTTGATTGTAAATCGTAACCAACCATTCATTCTCTTAAATTTCTGCGCTCCTTGTAGAAAACTTCGCCCCACCGTCGAATCGCTCGCAGTCCTATCCGCATCACTATCCGCAGGGAACGAGGGAACATCGTTTGATTTATTTTTCACAAGTTTACACCAAACTCTCTTGTCTCCCTCGGGTTTCTGCGCTCCTGGTGGCGCCGCCACGCTCGCCGTTTGCCCAGCTCCTTCATCGCTTTTGACGCAATCGAAAAACAATTTCTAACCAACTGATTTTCCAATCAGGCCACTTGCACATTTTTTTAATTTTTTTTCCGGTTTAGACAAATATTCTAAGACATTCTGTATTTTTTTTAATCGTATTTTTGAAACCCTGGGAATTTTTTGAAAATTTCAATCCGAAAAATCAGACCATTTTTTATAAACCGGAAAAACGGGACATAATTTTATAGGTGCGAAAAAACGATAATTACATAGCCGAAAATCATTTTTTAAAAAAAGAACGTTTTCCACACGAATGGCACAGGAGAATAACGAGGCATACCAAAAATATTACATCTCATAAATATTTTTTTCCTTGATCCATCTTATTGATCATAAAATTCATAAATCATTATAATGTACAACTTCCAATGTATAATATACTTGAACTTGTAAATTATAATAATAATAAGAATATTATAAAATTTGATTTTGTTAAAATCAGCACCATAACCATTATACTTAAAAAACACGTACCAACTTCTAAAATGTACGGGGTTCTCTTCTGTCAAAAAGTCAAACCAAATGATAAGTTCGCAGAGAACAAACAATAAATCTAGTGAACGAATTCAAAAATTCGCCTGAAATTAAAGTGATGCCATGTTAAAAAAATAAATACATTTTCATGTAGTGACGTCACGAGCCCAAATAATGGATTTATTTATTTAAAAATAAATAAAACTGTACATTTCTAAAAAAATTTACTAACATTTTCGCAATCTTAATAAAAAGATCTATCCACACAATTTTTTCCAAGTCGTTATGAATTCAATGCAAGTGGCCTATTAATTATTTTCATCGCCAAACTGGAATTAAACTATCTCATCGCATGTGGGATACTTTTCATTGCATTTATTTGCAGAATTTACGATTAATTTGAACTGCTTATACAATTTTATTTTATCTCTCTTCTTTCCTAGTTATAAAATTCTCCTGATAAGTAACAATTTGTGTATATTCTTGTTTCAGGAGAATTACCACCTGTCACTCTCCAGTGAATCCGGAATCAATAACCTCCCCTCTGTCCTGACCAAAATTACGGAAGAAAGCGTCAACAGGTTCAAACAAAATATGCAGAGTGTTAGGGAAGACGTCTACAAGATCATCAATGATGATACTTACGCCGTCGTAAGCAGTAACGGGGACATCCAAGTTATTTGTTGACCTTATGCGTTGAAAGTTGACCTCACCATTTTTAAACATCATCAATTTTAGATTTTGTAGACCCAGAGACTGAACCTGTGGGTGGTAATCCGTAACCCCCGGTAAAAAAGGGTCACCCCTGAAGAATTTATTGAAAATTAACCTGAAGAAATCGCAAATTTCAGAGCAATTTTTCAAAACCTAAAAAGAAACATTTGAAATTAAAGGGTAAGCTGAAGAAAATTTATTTATTGTTATCAAGTTTGTTTTGTAGAACTCCAATTTAATTTTTATTTATTTTATAGATTAAATAATAATATTATTGAATAAGCGTATAAAAGATATTTTTAAAAAAATGTAGAAAATTTTATAACATTGTCAAAGAAATTGTGAACCAAAAAATGAAAAACAGTGAAAATCAGCAAGGTATATTCAAAACGATTACATATTACTAGCTTTTTCCCGCGGCTTCGCTCGCATGGTATTAGGGGATTCCCACTCCGCCTCCTCCACCTTCCCTCTCCCCACTCCACTCCCCCATCAACCCCCCTCCCTTATTGGCGCCACCCCATCCTATTATACCATATTGGATTATGGATTGACAGAATGCGAAGTACGTCATTCTCAGTAGTCCTTTACTTAGAATGTGTCTCAAACAGCTAAAAATATATGTCAATTTTCTTACTCTGTTTTTAAGAATGGTTATATGCGGTATCCATTTTAGACATTGGTCAATAGTGATTCCTAGATATTTGGTTGAAGTTTTCATTTCAATATTAGTACACAATAAGTTACAGTGGTGTTGTTGAGTGTGTGGTGCAGAATGGATCCTTATGTTTATTTCATACGGCGTGTTTGGTTTTTTTATAAAAAATGGTATGTAATGTGTTTTTTTAGAGTTTAATGTTAGTAGGTTATTGTCAAACCATGTTTTTAATTCATTCATGTCTATGTTAGCCTTTTCATTCAGTTCTAACCATGTGTTTGCTTTTAGAAAAAGCACTGTGTCATCTGCATATGAGATAATTTCCCCGTATTTAGCAACTTCAAATATATCATTTACATTTATAATATGAACAAAAGTGGTCCTAGAACTGTGCCTTGTGGTATTGAGAAGTTACTACTTTCGGAATCACTTAGTTCATTTAATAATTTTACTTGTTGTGGTCTATTTTCCAAAAAGCTTATAATCCCGGATAGCACCAGTCCATTTATTCCAATTGATTTGATTTTTTTTATTAAGTTAGTATGAGATATACTATCAAATGCTTTAAGGTCAATAAATATTCCAATGCATTTTTCATTTGAGTCTAGGGCGGTATATATATAGTTTGTTATTTTCGCAATGGCAGATTTGGTTTTTTACAATTTTTTCGAATATTTTTGATATATTAGATAAAAGGGATATAGGGCGGTAATTTTGTGGGTCTTTTGGGCAGTCTGCTTTATATATATCGGTGTTATTATTGTTCTTTTGTAATTATTTGGAAATACACCTTTTATAAGGCTTGTATTTATTATATGAGTTAATGGGCAAATTAGATATTGTTTCATTGTTTTTAATATGTTTACATCTATGTTGTCATAACCGGGAGCAGAGCCCCCCTTTAAATCATCGATAACTTTTCCAACATCAGTTTCTGTTATTTTGTTGAAATTATTATATTGGTGTTGGGTAGTGTGGGGATTATTTTTATTATTGTTGGGACATGTGTGTATAGCGTTTGCCAGATTTTTTCCAACACTTACAAAATAGTTGTTTAAAATATTACAGCATTTTTTAGTGTCGAGTTGGACATTGTACGTTTTTTTCCCATCTGAAATTTCGGATATACAACTTCTCTTTTTATTTTTATTTATTATTTCGTTTATTGTAGTCCAAATTTTTTTATTATTATTTTTGGCCTCTATAATTTGTTGGGAGTAGTAGCTATTTTTCGTTTTTCGAATTAAAGTTGTTAATATGTTTTTATATTTTTTGTAATATGAAATAATAGATTTTTTAGCATTCGGTTAATGAGCTAGTTTGAAAAGTTTTTTTTTTTTTCTAACTGCTTTTACTAATCCGTTAGTGATCCAGGGTTTAATTTTTTTTGTTTTTGAGTTTTGATGCAATGGTATATCTTTCCTTTAAGTTTTATAGGCATTTTGGAGTCACACAATATTCCTGTTACGGATCTGAATTTAATCCATCCCACACCTATTCTATGGATGACATTTAATAAAAAATAAAAAATAAATTAACATTTACATTTATATAATCCATCTGAAGGGTATATATATATAAACATGGCAATGCCAAATTTTCATTCTTGTCATAAATATTCTTAAAAAAATTTTTAAATAGGGCAACATTCTAATTCCACTGCCATCCAGAAAAAGTGGGTACTTGCGCTGTGGGTGTGGCAGGCAACACCTTGATATTTTACTAATTAACATCCATGGGAATGGAGGTATGTATGTATTATGCTGCTAAACACATGCGAGCCGAACCACGACTTATGGGAAAGGAACGAAGCAACAGCAAGTCAACCCCTTGGAATCACAAGGTTCTTCTGTTGCGGTAACATGGTGCGATGATGGACTCTAAAGACTGGAAAATTTAGGACTCTTTAGGGCTGGAGAATTTTAATGAATTAACCTTAAAAAAGATTACAAATAAGAATTTTCTTACATTTTTACACAATTTATTTACAATATTGTGGGCAGTGAAGGTGGAGATGAAAGGTTTTTCAATTTATGGATTTTTTTTTTTTTTTTACATTAACTCCACACGGGAGGCCCTGAGGAAAATAATTTCCCTCAGGGCCTATGTCATCTGGGATGCTGTGTGGAGGGTCTTTTTGAGGAGAGGAAGGAATGAACATTGGTCTTGAAGAGACCCATGTTGTAGGAAGGAGGAAACACAGAGGCCGGCAAATCATTCCACAGCCGAGCTGTTGAACACAAGAACGAGTGGAAGAAACGACCCGTTCTCATGTGACAAATGTCAACCGTGTACAAATGTTGGGCACGCGTTTGGCCTGTTTCCCGACTATGCACCGGTGCCGAAGGGATCAATGATGCTAGTTCCTCGGAGCATCTTCCATTGTAATACCGGTAGAACAAGGATAGCATTCCCACCCGACGCCTGTGCTCTAAAGATTGCAATCCGTCTGTTAAGATGGGAGAATCTATGAAACGGACGACGGGGGTATTTTTCAGGTATTTTAGCGCCCCAGACCAGAGGTGGCTGCTAAATTCAACCATGGGGCGCACTTGTGATTTGTACAGGGTTAGCAGTTGTGTACTATTAAAGTATCTGCATGCCCTGTTGTACAGTACACTCAGTTTTTGAGAGGCTAACTTTACTCTGGCTTCGATGCGGCTCCCATATCTGAGCTGGTCACTTAGAGTTACACAACTACAAAAGTAGTTTTTTCTTTATTAGTATACCTCTTCGTTGATGATAGTATCTGGAGAAGTTTTATCTGCACCTATTCTAACTTGTTTTGTAGAAGTCGAAGGTTCACGTTCCAAAGAATTGTCCTCCAAATGTACAGTTTTTACGTCAAAGTTATCATCGTCACTCAGGTCTGCGTCAGAACCATTCTCCAACAATCTCAAAATCACCTCCAAGTCTCCTTTATTCATAGGATTATACATTTTTCTTAAAATTAAGCAGAAAAAATAAGTTTTCCAAACCATAAACAAAGATGTGCCTACAACATTTTGTATACATCGTGGAAAGGTGCCACAGAGACTGATTGTGCACAATTCTGCACATCAAAATTCAAAAACGTCCATACGCTTATGTATTTCACTATTTACTTCTTTAATTCGTTCATTATTATTATTAACATTTTAAAATTGCACCTGCGTACTCCTTTTGTCAAATATTTATGAAATTTTAGTAAAAACAATGAAAACAAAATGTACTTACCAGCACTCCTGTCAAATGGTTCAGTCGCACTATTTGAAAGAACCAATATTTATAACTTTCACGGGTAAATGTCTCCACTAGTCATATTTTTAGGCAATAATAATAATGCTAGTTTAATAAAAAAAGGGGCAACATTTAAAAAAACATAAAATTACACCTCATATTATGCTTTGAAATTAGTGTGCATAATTATACTCAAGGGGTCTGAATGGGTTAAATAATAGTAACGGATTTTTTTTTTAAATGCGTTTCGAATGAATAGTATTTCTAGGAAATTGATTAAAAGAATATGTGACGAAAACAAGTTAGATATTGTAGAAAACGCTCGTCCGGGTGGTAGGGTTAACCCCTCCGCAACGTAAGTAGATATATGCGTTAAAAATACGACAGCAGTCAAGTACAATAAGCGTGTTTACACGTCAGCGCTTGTGTCTCCATAGAAACCGTTATAATTCCGTTATTGTTTTAGTTACATCCGTAAAATAAAAAGTGAAAGGTCGATAGTGAATCATGCTGCACATCTCTATTCAAGTTGTCTATAGAAATACATGAAAAGAACATTCTGTCAGACGCGCAGTCTGACACATAATTTATCCCGCCAAATTTCGTACGGGCATTGTTAATTTCTATTAAATATTTTTATATGAAATGATAAAAAAGTGAGGTGACAAAAGTGTTTATTACACATTTATACAATAGAATAAGTATTGTTGTTTACATAATCTGTGATTTTAGTACCGTTTTCACATAAAAACATCACGTGAGTCATTTTCACATTTTTTTAATGTTTGCATTCTAAATTTTAATATTTACAAATGTTAATATTTATTTGTGATATTATAATTCGAAAGCTTATTTTGTAACCTGTCTAAAACAGTTTTTACTATTCGGCTACATTCAGAAATGTTTCATTTATAGAGCTTTAATTGTGAAGCGGTAATAATACAAAGTTTTCGTAAAATGTCATTTCGTAGACACCAAAAGCTAATATTCTCGAAAATTCGGAGGGGTTAAGAACGCTTGAATTATTAAAACTTTAGGGAATGACTTGCCACTGCCACTGATTCTCCTGCTTCCTTGACTCGCTGCTTTTGTATAGTTGTAAGAGGAACAAGGCAACAAATAAAACGGCCAACTTTGCCAGAGAAAATATTTTATTTAAGCGTATTTATTTATATATGTATATGTTTATAATATAAACTACTTTATATGGCTTTCTATGCTACTTAACAAAAATAATATTTAATTCTTGTATTGGCTCACTAAGAAGAGTATAATATCGGGGATACATATTTTACAGGACTGTACACATCTCACAACGGCCGATACATTTATATTTCTCCAAACTATGTAATTGACTGCGACATAAACACAATGGTTTCTTCAGACAATTTGAATTTGTAAGCACTCGAGTTATCTGAAAGGGCTCTCTTACATTTAAAAAGCTTAAGAAAACATAATTCAGCAAATGTATTACTTAAACTGCTGAAATTTAAAAAGAGTAACGTAAATTTGGTAAGCTTAGTTTGCTGATAACTTATTTAGGAATCAAATCGGTTTCCTTTGAAAAATATACCTTTTTCAATCCAACCTAACACTAGTAATAATGATTACACACATGAAACATTGCAAATAATATAATAATCCTTAAAGTAAATAACTTATCTCAACTTAACTACTCAAATAGATAAATATAAGGTCATCACTCAGCAATCACAAAATACGCTACCATTAGTTTTATATAAATATAAAATGCTATCCTTAATTCACAAGAGGTGCAGATCAGATCAAGGGAGAATTATAAGAATGTTGCCATGCAATTTATAAGTGCAAATACAAAAATGATCTACATATATAAATTAATATTTAAATTGCCACTGGAGGCTTTAAGAGATGAATATAAAACTAAATGATCTCTGTCATGACTGCTTCGAGTGACATCACAATAATTTCCGCCATTCTCAAAGCGATACCGTCAAAATAAACTTAGTCAAGAACCTATTGAGTATTTTTATTTAACAACAATGGAAAAACAGGTTTTCAATAATTAATATTACTGGAATTCGGCGATTTGATAATGTTACCGCATTAAAAACAATCAAAATTCCTGATTGCACACGTAGGGTCCGGTTTGTATGCAATTAATAATACAAAACTTTTGTATTATTAATTGCATAATTACATAATCATTACATACATAAAAATAATATAACCTCTTCTGTTTGTATTTGAGTTTTTCTCAGTTTACAAAGTTAACTAAAGATACAATCTGGTTGACAATGGTGCATATTGAAAACAAGATTTAGTTTGTTTTCACTAACCCATGCCCCGCTATTCGCATAATCTGTACCTCCAGAGATACGTGCCATACATGTACAGGATGTATGCATTAATTTAAAATGAAAATATATGTCTATCAAGAAGTGTGCCACACATGTTAGTTAATCTATGTACATTGCAATAATGGCAAAAGGGTTAACGACGAAGTAATTTCAATGAGTTTAGTTGTAAGGAATGTATTCTAGATGTCAACTAAAGTTGGATCAATGATTTTTAAATATGCAAAAACTTACATTGATAGAGGTACGAATCAACAGAATAATCACCATTGCAATTTTACACATTAACTGTTGATTCCCTCAACATTAGAGAAGCAAGTTTGTACACGCGTTGTGTTGGTATGTATTGCAATGAGTTAAACAAAACTAAATTGGCAAAAACCCCCTTTTATAGTAAATGGGTTAACAGCGTAAAAATATCAAAGTATAAAATTTCATAATAAAAAAACCCTGGAAATATTAAGTATTATTCAATACAGATAAAATCCTAGCACCATTCGTGAGATAATATTAGTAACCGGAACCTTCTCTAACTTTCAGAGTTCTTTTGGCTGATTCAGATAATATTAAGTTAAAATTAAGCCTAAACTATAAAAGTATGTATGTAGTTAGTATAGGTAGTATACATTGATTGATCAGTTTTCCAAAAAGATCCAAAAATTTCTAATGATTATAATTTTTTTGAAGATTTGCTTTCGAGCAAAATATAAATGTTTTAGTACTAATAATATACTTCTGTCCTCTAAATAAATTTTGTTTCTTTTTTTTTCGTGACCAGAAATCTTGACTAATTAAGTTTGAAAAACCCTGATATTTTTAAAATTCAATTTTTTTCAAATTACAATATGTTTCATAAATATTTGTTTTTATTATAATCGTTGGACACAGATTTAGCCCAACTCTAAAATCATACGACTGCCAAAAAATAGCCATCCCTTTCAAATACGTTCCTCATTATAATACTAAGCAATAATAGAAAATTAACACAACATCTCAAATAATATCCTTTAAATTTTCTACATAACAAGGATCACAGAAAAATAAACAATAAAATAAAGTTTACAAGGAAACTCCCTTGGACTGAAATCTTAACATACAAATACTCAAAACTCCTTCAGAATACAAATTGGAAATGATTTCCCAAACACATTTGAATTATTAAGTAAATATGCTTCTATCTTTCTTAATCTTTCAACTTTCGTGTCAATAGAAAATAATAATTGGCTCATTTTTATTTTAGTATATTATACGCAAATAGCATTAAAATCAATAAGCATTCAGGAATTCTGATAAGAAAACCATTATCTTACGACAACACAATGTGAATATATTAAAAATACTTAAAATAAGCCTTAGCGCGTATTTGACTTGATAATACAAATGCACAAAGTTCCTTAAAATAGAGTTGCATGCCATCCGATTCTACATCAATCCTGTCCTTTTCTTACCCAATACCATCTACTAGTATTAATCATCTACATTTTCTCAATCTCATATAATCCCTGTATTCATTGCACAAAATTTAGATAAAATTGTGCACCAACATTCATACAAAAACTTGTAAAAAAGACAGTCCATATCCAGTCCTATTCTCCATACATATCCAAACTTCGGTAAATCCATACAAAAATATAAGTCAATCTTCACAATACCTTAAGTACGAAACACGAATTTGTATTATTCATTAAAAATCAACATATTTTCAAATACATACTGCTAATTAAGTTAACTTAAAGTGTAAAGTGATTAAACATATTTCACAAAATTATAATGTGAATCTCTTGGTTATTAATGATTGTATTATTTATAGCCAACTCTTGCCAAATAATATGGCAGATTAATAAGTATTTCACAAATGCTGAACATTCTAGAAAAGGCATTTTTCTTTTGATTTTTTGTGGTTTACTAAAAGTATTAAACGAAGCATATGTGCAAAAAAATATGTTTACGCGTTAATTATTTTATTTTCAACAAAACCAAATCTTTCCATACCCTTAATAAATAATTGTCAATATCTAAAATAGAACCTTCTAATGCAAAGAATAAGGAAAAGAAATGTGTATTTTTTTAAGTCAAGGAGCTTACGTAATACACACTGTAAGCAAAAACATCCCAAATAATTAAAGTTTTTCGATAATAAAAAAAAATACAGCTTTATTTAATACATTTACAGGTCAAAGCTAGTGAGGGTTCACATTATTTGTACATTTATGTATTACAATTAGGGGAATCACAACTACTATATTTTTTGTACATTTGCATCTTTGTTTTTTTTTTCATATAATTTTAAAAGTTAATTTGTCTGTTGAAAACTTACTTTATAATGGTTGCAAATCTAAGTTATCCATAATAATTTGTAATTATCTGTAATACAATAAGTACAGATCTACCATAGAACATAATATAAGATCTAAAACCCATCAGCCAGTATGAAAAATTTCATTACCTTTATTGTAGATTTTACAATAATACATGTTATGTCATGTATGTATTTCTTTAGGCATTTGGGTGCTACACACGTTGATAGATTCTTAAATATAAATGTTTCTATTGTTATTTTACTTATCATAAAATACTACTCTTGCCCAGTGTTGCCAACAGTTAGCTATGCCAAATTGCTAGACATCTTACAAATGTTGCTAGATTGCCAGTTTTTTTTACCCCAAAAAGTTGCTAGAAGTAGCTAAACGTTACAGTAGGTAGATAAGGGAACGTAGCCATACTACGTGACCAACTTTTTGAAATTTTTAACCCCCCCCCCCCCCCGGTGACCGAAAACCTAAGCACTCCGCCGCTCATTTGTGCCAAGCGTGGTATTTTGAAGACCCTCCCCCCCCCTAAACGTGTCACGTAGTATGGGTACGTTCCCTAAGTTACAATAAAATGACAAATTCTGACAATAGTTTTTATTTCCAGGTTTTATATGGATAAAACAAAACAACACAAGGTAGAATAAGAGTAGTGCGTACTATTTTGGTTGTATTCTGTCTGCCGTAGCTAGCTAGCGCACAGAACAATATTACAGTGCCACAAAGTTATCTGTTCCGGTGGTGGTGTCGCTAGTTGTGAACAAATGTTATAGAAATTTTAGAAGTTTGTGGCACTGTAATCCAAAAAGGGAGAGATAGTGCAGCAGGAAACGGGGATTTTCCGGCCAACGCCACTTATACCATAGCGCCTATGACCATAGAGTCGCGTTTGGTTTTTACTTTTTACTGTACGACGTAGCGTTTTATATTCTCTTTGCTCGATAGCCTCACATCTCATGACGAAATCGAAATATCAAACAATGACGAAAAGTTGCTATAAAAAGTAGCTAAAAAGTTTAGCTACAAGTTTCATTAAAATGTAGCTGTCTGACATCAAATAATAGCTAGATCTAGCTATAAAGTTGCTAAGTTGGCATCACTGCTTGCCCTTCGTAGTTTTTTTGTTAACTACATTTTTCAATTTTTATGAAAAGGGTCTGGTAGAAGACGACAACATCAAACACACAACTACAAAGCAATTTTCTACTTGAGATAAAAATTAACAAAGGTTAATTAGGTTAGTCTAAAAAATTCTTAAACCAACATCTTGAATTATTTTGACATATTCAGGCAAAAAATATTTCTGAATTAGAATTTCAGCCATGGAAAATTATTTTTTTATTATATTCGAGACATACCTTTCAAAATTCAATTAAATTGTTAAAATTGCAATTCAATTCATGCTGCATTACCAGGGCACATAATGTGTGAAGAGTAATCCAAGTCATTCACTCCTCTGCAAAGGGTATGTCTGGCTCCATGCGTAAGGTTTGTTGTGTGGGATCGTAATGGCCGGCGAGGTAATACGTGTCATTGCTGTCACACTTCTGCGGTTGGGAGGAGAGACGGAGCTTGTACTGGGCGAGTGACAACACTTCGCAGCGATGGGAGATTGTCTGTACGTCATTCTCATCCGTGTGCGGCGATTCAAATAGTCCTCCCTGTAAAATAAATTGTATTATCATTAGTTAATCTGCATTTGGGCGTCATTGTACTAATTAGACAGGTCAGTGTACAATTTACATAGGACAGTGTCCAATTTCACAGATCACGGTACCAAATACACAAGTCAGTGCACGTATCACACAGGTCGTTTTACATTTTAGTAGCCGAAAGATTAAATATTTATATATGAAATATATTTAACTTTTTTTTTTAATATTCTTTGGGGGTCATACATTAGCTCACGTAATTAATGTAAGCCTCCTTACTTTAAACTGTTTGGCACCGCTGATATGTCCCATGTACCCTAGTGCCTTACTTGTATCTGCTGAGACAATAATTGTTAAAATAACAATTCACTGCAGTATTATTAGTTTAAACATGAATCTATTTGTCCAAAAATTGCCGAAAAATAATATACATTGTAACGGACGTGTTCGCACCCTCAAATCATCTTTCATCAAGGTTCATCGCTGGTGGCTCCTCTACATTTTGAGGTCATTTCTTGGAAATTTTGCTGAAATTTCTGGCGTCGAAATGCTAATGTACCGTGCCGCCAGCAACTAATTTTGATGAAAAGATATTATGTTTCTTGTTTAGGTATAAACTACCAATTACTTGTTTTATAATTTATATATAAAATAATGTTTTCTTTAACAATGTGCATGCCCCCGGTGCAACAAATAAACGCAACCTTTTACAGGTTGCCACCGGGGACATTGTAAACTTATAATTTTCATAAGAAATTTATATTTGTTATTTTTTACATTTTTGCTAATTTTTAAATCCTGCGAGCCTTGTAGGGTGGTGACATTTATAGTCCCATTCCTAAGCCCTACAAGGCATCCAGGGAAAGAAAACCGGAGTCTCTACTCCTCAAACTACTCCTTTGCCGCCCGGCAAAAGACTCCTTTTCCTCCAGGCGAGGTTACTCATTTTTGCCTCCAGGCACTCCTTTGCCACTGGGCAAGGAGACTACCTTGCCCCCAGGAAGCAAACTCCTTTGCCACTGGGCAAGGAGACTACTTTGCCTCCAGGAGGCAAACTCCTTTGCCCCCAGGAAGCAGACCCTTTTTCAACACATTTTTTCCATTTCAAAAATCCAGGGATCTCGTAAGACGATGAAAAAAACAGATTTCATTAGCTAGTCTTACGGGGAACCTGGGAAAAATACTAGATTCTCCTTTAAATTAAACATAACTAGCCAAATGGCAAATACTTCTAACAAACTACAAAAATATCTTAAACATGTGACAAATTCGTAAAACTAAAAATCCTCTTATAGAACTTAGCTTCAAAAATGTATTAGAATTAAGTAATCCATCTTTGTATACAAAATGTACCCTGTATAATTATTTTTAAATTGTAAATTTAAGCGACCACTTTCATGGGCGACACCGCCAAAATAAGGACGCCACAGAAGCGTCGCCGTATTTATGCATGTTGAGCAAGGTCTGAAACCCCTCCACATGTTTTGTAAAAATACCGCTGGTTCGCAGTCACGTTCACCTAACTAAATAAATACAATGATTTTTCCAAATAAATCAGTTCACCAGTTCACTTCTACTTCTACTCTGCAAACTTGTTTTATTACTAACTACCTCTGGAAGTCTTACGACCTGCTGCCTCCTGCTGAAGTTCTGCCTGAACGAGTACCTGGTGCCTACCCCTACCTCTACAGTCTGGACACTGCCAAGGCACCAGGCTCAGGCAGAAACTAGGCGCATCCAGGACCCAGGACCAGGGATGTAGGGAGGCCAGCCCTAATAATCATCATCATCAGCTTGAAACATTGGAAGGCGTGCACGAGAGACCGGTCCCCCCTTTTTACAGTCTTGTAAGGACGATAAGTCCGTTACATACATATATAACTTAACATGCACAAATAATATATCATCACTCTTTTTAGTTGCTTATTCTACAGTACTTCATTGATTTTAGATATTCTTAAAATACATACTTTGTATATTCCCTCATATACTATGCTTTTTATATTCTTTTATCTCTTTCATACTCTTTTCGTATTATTTTATACTCATTTTCATTCTTTATATTCTTTAATACTGTGTTATTTTATATTCTTTGATATTATTTTATAATCTTTTATATTCCCTTATATTATTGCTTATTTAAAATGTTAATGCAGTATATGTAAAATCGACCACCATAACACGGGCATGTGCCTAGCACGGTGGTCTAAAAGTTCACAAAATATGAAACCATAATAAAGAAAAAATAAAATAAAATGCATTCGTCAGTTAATCTGCCATTTGGACGTCAGTGCACTAATTACAAGGATCACACTAGTCAGTTTACCAATTACATAGGTCAGTGCATGAATTATACAGATCAGTATATTAATTACACAGGTCAGAGTAATAATTACACAGGTCAGTGTACAAAATACATGGGTTACTGTCCTAGTACGGTGATTTTTTTTTACATGTCCACACAGGAGTCCCTGAGGAAAATAATTTCCCTCAGGGCCTATGTCATCTGAGATGCTGTGTGGAGGGTCTTTTTGAGGAGAGGAAGGAATGAACATTGGTCTTGAAGAGACCCATGTTGTAGGAATACAAAGGTCGGCAAATCGTTGAGCTGAACAGCTGAACAGCCGAGCTATTGAACACAAGAACGATTCGAAGTGTACTAACCGGAGAGGCGAGTGTCCCGGGGCAGCCCAGGGTCTCCTCGGGGTGGTAGTACCAGCGCACCTTGACAGCCATGCCCCCCTGCCAGCCCTCCCACAGGGACTCCACCTGCCCAATGTAGGGCCGGTCCGGGCGCCCTGTCGACAGGAACACTGCCGACTCTCCCACCTGCAATCAATTATTACAATCATTATTAGTCAAAAATTAAATAACAGAACAGAACAGAACACAAATAATATATAGACAAAAAAGGAAGAAATTAAACTCAAAAGTACTTCCGTCCAAGTACATATTTTTCATGTATACACAGTGTTCATACTTTCCGAAAGGAGATGATTCCCAACCATATTTTAACCACTGACTGTAATCCGGCCCGTAAAGCAGTCAAGTACAATAAGCGTATTTTCCCACAGGAATCGTTATAACTCTGTTATTGTTCTAGTGACAACCCTAAAACAAAAAGTAGAAGATCCATATTTATATGTTTTATTTTTTTTATTGATTAACGCCCTTTTTCGGGGCTTTAATCAAGCTTCACATTTTTATTCAAAGTTGTCCATAGAAGTACATAAAAAGACTTATTTTGTAGAAAGAGTTTTCACCCGCCAAATCCTCGGCATTGTTATTTTTTTTATAAATATTATTGTGTGAAATGGTAAAAAAAGTGATGTGACAAAATTGTTTATTATTACAATAGAATAAAAGGTTTTTTTTACATAATCCGTGATTTTAGTACCGTTTTCACATAAAAACATAACGTGAGTCATTTTTACAATTTTTTTATGTTTGCATTCTAAATTTTAATATTTACAAATGTTAATATTTATTTGTAAATATAACAATTTGAAAGCTTATTTCATAAAGTTCAGAAATGTTTCGTTTATAGAGCTTTAATTGTGAAGCGGAAATAACACAAAGTTTTTATAAATCTGACAATTCGTTTAAGACAAAAAAAACTTGCAAAATCGCAAAATACCTGAGTGGTTAGGAAATTAAATATTCACATTTGTTATTTTTTAACCTTTTTGTAAGCGAGATAATTGGGTGAAAAGAAGCATCTATTTATAACCCTTTTCTTTGAAACTTGTGTGCATGATGGTATCCTAGGTACATAAGCAGCTCCTGCATGTCCAATGGACACATAGGGAACCATTGATTGCACCTTTATATTTGACCGTTTATCCAATATTTTTAGGATTCATAAAAAGAATTATAAAAAAATCGTTAAATTTGTAAACTGCATATTATTTTCCTTTGTAATTGCCGTTCGTGGCACCTAATTGGAGCAATATTAAATATTATAACTTCTGGATGTTGTCTATGGCCCAGTTGATATAACCACATTTATAAATTTAAAAGCATTTTTTAATAAAAATATAAATTTAAAAGCATTTTTCAATAAAAATATAAATTTAAATTCATTTTTTAATAATGATATGTAAAAAAAAATATCATCAAACAGTATTAATGGCCTAGTTCAATTCAACTGTGAGGTTAAAATTTAAGAATCCGGCTAAGAATGATCTCTGAATACCGCTTTACACAAAACCGTTTTCGTATGAGGAGTTTGTTAACAAATCTGCTTTTGTAAAAGAACCCAATTAAAGCAATGCCAAAAGATGGCGCCACTTACGTTAACAGCTAGCATGATGAGTATCCCCTCGCAGGCATAAATACTACTCGATTTGTAATTTCGTGAAACTCTCCAGATATGGAGAGATTGACGATAATATGATTATTTTTGTAACTGGCAGTTGTGAATAATAATACCATGCGTCTATATATATTATTATGTATGACGTCATTGCCTGTCACGATTGCTTTGTCCCGGTGACTAGCTGTCACTGGATCCCAGTGAATCCTGGACCCGGCTATTTTTGGAACCAGTTCGGATTTTTTTAAATGGTCACTAACACTCAAACGAGGCGAAGCCGAATCAAAAGCCGCCTGCAAGGCCTAGCATAATTTTAATAATTTCAATTCGCAGAATGTCAATAACTATTTAAAAAGAAGTACACAAATACTAAGTTAGCCTTGGAATTACCGAAGATCCCAAAAAGCGGAAACTTTTAAAATAAATTAAAAATATCTATTCAACTTTCAACAAATTCAATGTTATTCAACAAATGTGATCAAAATGATGTATCAAAATGTGGATAAAGAACTCACATTGATAACTTCGGCCCCCCTCTGGATGGCCCTGTAGAAGCACTTGCGCGCCCGGCCCCGGGCCTGGGGTCTGCGATGGCCCGCCCCCCGCCAGCTCCAAAGCTGAGCCCCCGCGGGAAGGAATGCCGCCATCTTGGAGCCCCCGCACTCAGAGGTGCTGGAACTGGAGCGTTTCTTGGCTTTCTGAAAGTTTTAAGGTTATGTTAAGATTCATCCATTTATGAGGTTACAGAGGAAGTAACTGAAAAAAGACTGACAAAAATCCTTGTGTAATATTTACTACTGGTTTCTTACCTTTAGATCTTTCTTCGTGTCGGATTCAGTCAGTTCAAATGTGGAGTCACTTTCATAATCTTCCTCAGTTTCGTAACTGTCTCCTTCCTTGTCGGTTTTCTTGCTGTTAGTGTTGGTAATCTTGATTTTCTTTACAAGAGGCCCTCCGGGATTGTCTGCGTCTACTGCTTCAGTGTTGGTCACAAACTCTAGACACCCATTCTGCTCCACAACATCTGTAACAGTTATCTTTTTGCCTTTGTTGATTTTCACAGATTTATTTATGAGAGGCCTCTTCAATACCTTGGTAGGTTTTTTCTTTATAGCAGTTTTGGTAGTTCCTGCCTTGGGAGTAACTTCTTCGTCAGGAGTCTTAGATGAAACACTGACATCCATAGAAGTGGATAGATCAACACTGACATCTTTAATGGCAAAGAATGGTGACTTATCGAATGCAGTTGCAAGCATGGCACTCCTGGTTGGATCCTCACTGGAAGAGCCGGAATGTTCTTTGGAACTGGAGTGGTGATGCCTCTTATGCTTCCTGTGGTGTTTTTTGTGATGTTTCCTGTGTTTGCAGTGGTCGTCACAACACTTGTGCTTCTTCTTTTTTTTCCTGATGAAGTCTTCTACATTTGAGTTCTCGTCGCCACTTCTAGACAGCATTTTCTTTAGCTTTTCCTTTTTGTGTTTCTTCAGTCTCTTCCTTTCTCTGTGACTGAACTCAGCCTCAAGCTGTGATTGCTCTGAGGTGGATACAAATGTTTCTAGCCCAGTTCCAATTTTAGGTAGCGGATGAACAGAATTATTTAGTTCTGAAGATGTTGTAGAGCTAATGGAAGTATTTCCCTTTTTGTCTTCCGCGCTGTTAACACTGGTTTGGCGACGTCTCTTACTCAATGTCAGTAATGGGTTCAAATCGTATTCTGAAAGGAAGCAATACATTCATGTGAACTCTTGTAACATTTACTGTAAAATCTTGCAAGTTTTCAATTGTGAACCCTCGAACTTACCAACAATGGGATAATCTGGCTGCAGCAGTCTGATATCTTCTAGGGCTATCCTGCCCGAGTCTCCGTCGTCAAACTCCACAGACACAAACTTGTGATCAGTGAGGGGGTCCGGTGTAGAGGGTTCAGCCACCGTTCCCGGGTACAAGCAGCGGTACTGCTGGGACCAGTAGGCACACAGTCTGGTGCCAGGAAACAGCTCCGATGTGGATGCTGGTAGGACTTCCAAGATCTGGTAAAAGGTAATTAACCGTCAAATGTATTCTTTTGATAATAAACCAATTTTATAAACAGTAAATATTTTGCATTGGGTAATAAAGTCAGGTGGGAATGCTGTTCTTGTTGTTGAGGAACTAGCGTCATTGATCCTCTCGGCACCGGTGCATAGTCGGGAAACACGCCAAACATGCGCCCAACATTTGTACACGGTTGACATTAGTCACATGAGAACGGGTCGTTTCTATGACTCGTTCTTGAGTTCAACGGCTCGGCTGTGGAACGATTTGCCGGCCTCTGTGTTTCCTCCCTCCTACAACATGGGTCTCTTCAAGACCCGTGTTCACTCCTTCCTTTCCTCAAAAAGACCCTCCACACAGCATCTTCAAAGATGACATAGGCCCTGAGGGAAGTTATTTCCTCAGGGCCTCCTGTGTCGTTAATGTAAAAAAAAAAAAAGTAAATAAAAGTAGGTTACTTACAGCATCACGAAGGGCCTCTTCTCTGCAAAGAATGTGTGGTCGATTCCCTCGTTCTCCATCCAACGTCACTGCATATACATCTGGGGCTCGTACGGCCCTCAGACTTCCCGCATAGAAGAGTCCTCCCATGGCGGTCAACACTCTGACATCTCCTCCCAAATCATCCAAGGCTAAAGTGCAACGTCCTCTATCAACCGTCTTTGGCAGGACATCTGCAGTTTCAATTTCTTTAGCCACAACCACTTCAGCAGTAGCTTTTTTGTTCTTGGTTTGTTCTTCATTCTCACTGTTACTTGCATCGTAGTCATCTTTGAAGTCCATCCTCTTTTTAACACTCTTCTCAGGTTTTGTTAGTTTGCTTGCAGGCGGAGTTTTAGGCTCAACGAGTTTGCTCATTCTCCTCTTCTTGGGAGTTTTCTCAACCTCGCTATCACTGGACTCGTACAAGGCCTTCAAGTCCCTTTTTTTCTTGACACCAGCTGATTTTGGAACAACAATTTTCTTATGCTTGAGAGCCAGCTGATCTGTTTTTTGTTTGTTTTTTAGATGAACTTCTTGCAAACTTTCCATTGACGAACTCTGAGATTTGACATCTGTGAGATTAGATTGAGAGCCGCACCAATCATTGTTGACGTCATCTTCTTCGGAATATTCTTTCAATTTTGGTTCAGCTTTCAGCTTCGGCCTCATTTTGCTACCAGTATTAGAGTCACTACTCAGCAGGGAGGCATACTTTTGTTTCACATCATACCCAACTGGATATTTATATTCTGAGATAGAACTCGCAGGACTCGAGTAACAATTATTTTCTGAAGGTTTTAGATTTGTTTTCAACTTTAAACCTTTATAATTCTTGGTAGTTATTTTCTTGCTAGAATTATCTTCTTCACAAGGTCGGGGTGGATTTGTTTTGGAATAAATAATTCCTCCTTTGCTAGAGGGCAGGTTGAGTCTGCTCTTGGCCGCCAGAAGATAGCCCACGAGACTACTTTTAGACTTTGGCTTTTTAGCAACTATTGTTTCAGTGGCTATACGAGATCCCGGAGTAGATAGTAGTTTTTTGGGTCTTCCAACTTTTCGTTTTTTTGATGAACTTAAATTGGTGATAGAAGATTGACTACTATTACTATCGGCAATAGGAGATACACTTCTGTGATTCTCCGGGCTATCATTGAGATGACTGTTCTCGTCTTCAGACAGTTTCACTAAGGTAGGAATTCTCTCTGCTGCCTTTGGAGAGGTTTCATTAAGAGAGTAAGAACTAAAGGAGGATGTGAAGATACCAGCTGCCGGCTTAAGTCTGAAACCCAAGGAATGGGGGACTTCCGTATTTGGAGAGCTGGCTCTGTCAGAAGTAGCAGACTTCTTCCTCGGCCTTCCCGGACCTCTCTTGAAAGGATCTTCTGGACTCTTTTTGGTAGGACTTAATTTGCTCAACTCTCTTTGCTTCTCCTTGTACTGCCTCTTTAAATCAGCTAGTCGAACAATCATATCTCGCTCCATGTCATTCATTGAGCTGAGCCACTTGGCACGTTCTTTGCACGTATGATTTTCAGGATCTTTGCAATCACATTTCCCAAACTTCATATAACTTTTATCCAAGGATTCAATTAAATCAGAAGTGTCCATGGTAGATGTTGAACAAGTTCTTGATCTTTCTGAAATCCTCGGTTTGTCCAGCATCCTGTTGTCGTGATTTAAATCCTTTTTCTGTTTGTCGAAAGATTTTCTTTCGGCTGATGTTCGCATCGCTGAGAGAAAGTCTTTATAGTTATCATAATTGTTAAAGCGTTCTTTCTCTTCCTTATCAAAATATTTCTGTTTTGCAGTTTCAAATTCTTTCTTGAAACTTTGCTCCAAAGAAGTTCGCCTTTGGTCTGAGGATGTTTTCCGAAACTGATTAGATTTTGGTTGACCGATTTCTTGCTTATTTTTTGAAAATTCGTCTTTTGCTTTCACAAAGTTGCCCGTGTAGAATTTCTCTTGTTTTTCAATTTTGATATTCGGAAGAACCATCGCTTCCTGAGTATTTTCTTCATTTGTACTAGCGGCAGAGGCTGAACCGTGTTCACTCCTCCTTTCTTCCTCTTCTTCCATAAACCTCTGTTCGGCCAGTGCACACAGCAGGCCCAGGCCGCCCAGGGAACTATTGTCATCACAGATATTGGTTTGGAAAGCTTTAGTGGGAGGGAAATTGAAATGAGAGTTGTCCATTTCTGAGGCAGGTTTGGGAGATTTGGGGGACGATTTGATTAGGATTACTGGCGGAGGATGGAGGGAATTTTTAACATCGACACTCAGCGAAGAAGTGGGAGTGACATGATCTGTAAGACTGGGCATGTGGAGAAGTGGTTGGTTCTTAGATGGAGAAGATTCCATATTTTTCGCCCTCGTTTCAAACTGCTCTATGCTATTCGACAGCAGTTCCAAGCCACTCAAATCAACTTGAATAGTTGGTTTCTGGAGTTGTATTACCTCAACAACCTTGATTTGAGGGGGAGAATCTGGTTTTTGGTAATTTTCAGATACAGATATCTGCAACTCGTTACTAATTGGGTCTGCCGTAACATCTATCGCTACAATCAAATTGGAATCAGGTTGGGCATTGTGAGGTTCGGGCTCTGCAACAACTGGTGGAGCACCATTGAACTCTCCAACTTCTTCAGTTTCTTCAGCACTAGCGGAAGAAGACTCTTCTTGAAGAGTTGAATGGCATTGTGAACCATTGTCACTGTAATCCCCATTAGTTTCGACAGCGGAAGGAACCTCACTAACCGGCTCTGGTAGAGAATTAAAATGTTCAATTCCCGGGGTCTTGGGTTCTCTCTTGGTCTGCACTGCAGAATCTGAGTAGAGCATGGGCGTGATTTGGATATTATTATCTCCAGTAGTAATTCTTATGTTGTTATCTCCGCTTGTGATTCTTATGCTGTCCATATTGTGATCATGCTGTTGCATGGATCGTGGAATGATGATATGTTTAACGTCTTCGGATGCGCATTCTGCGGCATGGTTGGAATTGAGCTCTTCCTCTTCACTGGGTGTTGGAGTATCAGTTTGGTTGGACGCGTCTTGTACATCTGGAGGGATGGGCGGAGGAGGGGTTCCCGGAGAGTTGGGGCGGTCCCTGCAATCTAGCTGGTAAAGGAGGAAGCCCTGGTCCCGGGGGTGTTGAGGATGTTGCGAGTGTTGCGGGGGGGGAGGTTGTGAGGGCCTAGTTTTGGGCTCTGCAGACAGGGCCACCAGGCGGGTGCTGTGGTGTGTCTGGTGGGTGGTGTGGTGGTGCAGGGTGGTGGAGGCAGTGAGCAACTCGGCACCCAGCAGTTGCAGGGGCGGCAGGGGAGGGGGCATGGGGGGCAGCAGAACCCCGGTTCCGACACCGCTATATCCGCCCCATACTACCGCTTGCTGGAATTGTTCTGGAAAGAAACAAATCGTTAGCGTAAGTTTTCCATGTTTCGGCTTTAACAAGATCATATCATAGAGGGAAATTTAATAAAATTATTATATGTTTACCTTGCCACATGTCATGCATGTGTTGCGGCTGCATGGGAGGAGGAGGCGGCACGGGGGCCTGGGGCTGGAGGTAGGCGGGGGGCAACAGCAGCAGGGCTCCGCTGGCCGGGTCCCTCACCAGCTGCAGTCCAGAAGACGCCGGATCTCTCAGCAGCTGGATGCCGGAAGAATTCGGATCCCTCATCAATTGAAGACTATTTGAATTGGGATCTCGCATCAGTTGAAGGCCATTTGAGTTAGGATCTCGCATCAGCTGAAGACTGTTTGAGTTGGGGTCTCGCATCAATTGCAGCCCATTAGAGTTTGGGTCGCGCATTAGCTGGATGGAAGAGCCGGGGTCTCGGACCAATTGAAGACCTCCGGAGCTCGAATCACGTACCAGCTGAAGACCTCCACCGATGCAGGATTCAACCGTCATTTGTGCTGAAAATAATAATACCATAAGACTCTATTAATTAATTCCTAGTCCTTTTTCGATACTGTATCTAACAAATAATCAAGAATTTTTGTTAGGAGATTCGCAAAGAATACAAGGCTGATGTAGGATTAAGGGACGCTCAGATGGTTTGGGCATGTAGAGCGAATGAAGGAGGATAGGAGAGTAAGGAGAATATATGAAGCAAATGTGAATGGTAGAAGAAGTTGAGGACGCCCAAAAAAGACATGGCACGACCAAGTGAATCAGATACTTGAGTCGAGCCATGTCAAGAGCCAGAATAATAGAAGAGCATGTATGAGATGATGTATGAATGTGAACGAGGCAAGACGTGTGTGCCAAGACCGTGTTGTTTGGCGGTCCGTCCTCTCTGCCTGTGATGGTTAGTTGGGTAGTTAGTTAGCTGTTAGATAGAAATGTTTTGCTGGTGAGCCCGAAGTAAGGTCAAGTTTTCAAATATCAAAAATTCTTTCTCTCGATCAATCGTTTGTCAATGCTATTTATAGCAAAGACAAGCGCTGACAAGTGCAACCAGCGTATTTTTTTAATAGCCAATGACAGCCAATAAAAAGGTCGCCATTGATGTCACAAGTGCTGCTATTGGCTAACAGCAAAACAACTCTGACGCGTCGAAATAATATAATAATAATGTCAAACGACCATTGTGAGAATATGCTTAAAGAGATACGCTGATGGCTCCGCTGAAACATCTCACTTTATATCGTAAATGATGCATGTAACCGAAAGAGATATTACAATGGACCTCTTAGCGGCAGAACCAAATAATCCTATCGCCTAGGTCAGGGATCGGCAGACTTTCAAGTTATAAGAGCCAAATTATGAAGGAAAAATCATATGTTTTTGTTTTGAAAATTTGATCGCTTAGAAGTATTATAGATGCTTCAATTAAATACTACGTGTAGAACATACCTACCTATCTTGGCCCTTAAAAATATCGGTCATTAAGCCTAGAAAAAAAAATAAAGTAGGTATAAGGTCTATAAAAAAACTCTTTCCAAAGCCCAAACTCTCCTATTTATAAACCCCTTTTCAGATATGATTTTATTGTTTAATGTGGTAAATTCAGTTTCTTTTATAATAATTGCAAAAAAATTGATATTTACGCCCGAACTTCAGAAAATAAAATAAAATATGCATTTTCTCGTTGTTATTTTTGACATCAATCAATACGGCCCGCACTCTACGAATTTGGATTCTTGAAGTGACCCTTATGATATGGGCACAAAAACCATGCACTGGGCACACGCCCCGGCCGGAGCGGGAGACAGTTGTGTGACTCCGCGTCGCTTAGTTTCGTGAAATCAATTTTAAATTTCCGTTTTCTTACAATAAATAATGCGAAAAAAAGGAATTAATATTTTTTACAGGCCTTTACGAAATCAACCTGTAAAAAAAATTCTCAAATACCTTTTCCAACCTTTCCAAAGGCTTTTTCTCAAGTATTTTTAAACTCCTCCCATAAAGGGCGTGAATTCCGATTTCGTTTTTTTCCTGAACTATTGGATCGCCTTAACTGGTATCATACTGTCGCCACTTCAGTTGGACAGGGTTCGCACTGACATTTTTTCAAAAATTACCTTCGAATGCAAAACCATTTCTACACTAAAATAATTTTCAGAACCATATGTGTTGTATTTCCGTGTATAAAGAAATTCTAAAAGTTATTTTACAAGGTTCTAACATCACTTTCACTCTGTATTTTGTTTGTATTGACAGTTGGTCGTTGTTACGAGACGCATATAGTTCGTCACTTTGGTTGGAAATGGTTCTAACTTCGCCTTACTATGTTCAGAGATTTCAAAGTTTGCAAAGACGGATTTTCATAATCAATTTAACAATTTTTGATTTCGAGGTTCAATCTCGTGTTGTACCTACCTATTTTAGTTTATCATATTTTAATGGAAAATATTTAAATAGGACGTGGCTCTGGCTTGGAATTGCATTAGGGAAATGTAATTAGAACCTTATGCAATGAATTATTATTCCATACTAGGGAAGTTGAAAGTGAAAAAAAATATCGATGTATCGATACTTATTAACATATCAATATCGACGTCGATATACCGAGGAAAAAATATCGATATATCGGTCAAATTTTCAAAAGAGTTTGCGTTTTTAAAATAATAGTGAATTCAGCTCAATATTATTAATAGTAATTTTTACACAAAATGTGCATTATTTTAATGTACAAAAATCTCAATAAAAATTAAGGTATTTTTATCAGTACCTATTTATTTTTATAAGGTAATAATTACAAAAATATCAAAAACTAAAAAGCTGTCTTCTATGTAAACTGAGACGCTTACAAAGTTTGTATGTGTCTCAGTAACATTCTATCGGCGTATTAATCTGTCAAAAAGGACTTCGTGTTTGGAACAAGACATACCTAGTCAATAATCATAGACAATAAGGAACTCCAGTGAAAAATATTATGGCTTTAAAAAAATATGTTCATATAGACCAATAAACGCTGATTCTGAATACCTATATAAGTTTTATTTCATAATATTAAACGTAGAGTTCTTAAAAAAATATTAAAAAGTGCATTTTTAAACCTCTCATCAAAACACACTGTAAAGTTGGTATTACTGAATGGTTAGTGCTGACGTCACACGTCACCAGTCATTGTATTGAAATCTTTGATTATGTAGGTATGACATAAGCCATCAGTATTAACAAAATTTCATGTTATTCGTTATTTCATACTGTTTATAGAGATTTAGTCATTGTGTTTATTGAAACAATATTTAAGCCTAAATAATTCAGTATCAAAAATAGAGGTATCCCTATTAGTTTATCTCTATTATTTAAAATATTGAAAAACTACTGCACAAAAAATAGTAATGTTACTTCTAGGGAGAATGCTTCGAAAAACGCTATTCAAAATGGCGGCACTTGATCAGCTGATTGCCCAATCCTATAGTAATTTTTCAGGAGTGATGACGCCACACGATTCACCATACATACGGTGGGTTTTCGGGGAGTCTTGAAAAATTAAACTTAAAACTTTAACTTAATTATTTTAACTATTAACTAACTCTAAAAATAAAAATAAAAATGCAGTTATTTAAGTTAGAATGTCATTTATTCATTAAATTTTTTTTTTAAAATTGGATTGGAGTTCTCTATTGGGAAACAACACATAGGAGTGGCTTAGAAAAAATGGCGAAAAATAGCATGTACCTACACACACGAGATAGTATGAGTGATCACAAATACCTACTAATGCAAAGACAATAGATTTGTAAGCTAAATTTCAACCGCCAGATGGCATGAACCAATAGTTACTTTTTTCCGTTCGTTCCTAGGTACCTATACAGTTTTGGATTCTAGTGACTTTAGTTACATAAATAAATAAAAATATCGTATTTGATACAATTTTCGATATTGGATAATATCGAAAAAATCGATAAAAATATCGATGTATTGAATTAAAAATATCGATATATCGATACTTTTTCAACAAGCCTATGCCCTACCTAGCTGGTTGCATATGGCTCTATTTGTGTGTTCTAAAATGTTAAGTAGGTGTTCTTAATGTTAGGTAGGTAGGTTACCTAATAATATAATAAAACACATACCTACCTATAAAACTTATTTCATATTTTTACCGTAACCGGTTTCAGCCTATTAAAACCATCTTCAGACTGGTACAAACAATTCTTAATTTACAGTTTATATACATAAATATGGGGAAGAGGGAGGGGGGCAGCCTACAAGGATTTTATTAAATTTATATGGTTTTTCCATATTTGTTGCCATGTCGTCTTTGACGATTGGATTTTTGGTTATTTGGCTATTAGCAGTAGACGGTATGTCCTATTTAAATATTTTCCTCTAAAATATGTAATATTCAACCCCCAATTAGAAATTGGCACCAAAATAGGTACCTACCTACCTATATTATGAGAAATGCTCATCGCAAACTTTAACACCTCATATCTCAGAACAAGATAAAGTGACATATTTGCCCTGGTGGACACTAACGCTGTCCGAAACGTTGGCTAAAGAAGGAGGTACCTAGCGCAACACGGCATAACACCCCAAAAACAAATAACGAAGATAAAGTGAAATTAGAACTGTATCCAAATGAGATGACGGTGTGGCATCACGACTATTTTCTATCAACTCGCCAAAATATTTTTTTAAAAACGTACGAAAACAGCTCTAATCTCTCAGTGTCCAGTCTCGCCATTCTGACGCGAAACTAATAAATTACCCAACAATCTCGTAGGAAGAACGCTAAACCATCGAGACGTAACGCAGATGCCGCCATAACTCGCCGCCTTGGACCGCCATAAGCATAAATACAACCAAAACCAACGGGACATTAAAAAAATGCATTGAAAAAACGATTTATTTAATAATGAACACGAACAAAAAACACGCCGCACAAAAACACCCATAATAATTTATTCCACGAAGCATAATAATAAAATGTAGTGAATCTAATCGGGGCGTGGCCTAAAGTGCAGTTCCCCTCCCCCTCGCGCAGAGGCTGGCCTATGATAGGCCGCCGGTTACTAGGGGCGGGGCGCGCGGCGGGGGGCGGGGAGTGGGCAGGGCTCTGCTGTCAGGTGGGGCGCGTGTTTAAATTTGAACAGGAAACTGGTGATAATTTCAGCATGTTTTGTGTATTAGTTGATTTGTGACACTGGACTAGATAAAACACACTAGAAATGGCTTCCATATAATATATAAGCCTTTGCCCGGAATAATGTTGTATCCAACAAAACTATCAATGTTGGGTTATTGATGGAATAATGTTGGGCGTATTAATGTGCATCTTAGGTCTGATCATGGTAATGAAAAACAATTCAGGCCTGTGGCAGCCTTTCAACGTTTGCTTTGTGGAAGAATCTTGTACCTATGTCGTTTATCGAAATCACGGAGCATGGTTTACCTAATTCATAGGAATAAATGGAGACAACGAACGTCTTATAGCGTCAACTAGAGATTCTTCAAAGCCAAGAAGCTGAAGAATGCAGGAAAGTAGAATGAGCCCAGAAAAAATATTATTAAGCCCGCTTTTTAGCAGTTGAAAACAGTTTTGTGAAATAATGTTGTATGTTGATCTCAAGACAATATCTAGAACGTAAATGGTTTATTTTAAAATAAAACAATAACTTTGTAAACACCACTTTTATTTTTATACTTTATGCCGACCGGGTTTCGCTACAACCGTAGCTTCATCAGGGCAGTATAATACTCTACTAACATTGGGTTACATTTGTGTTATAATATATATTTTACCAAAAATGGGCTGGGCTGGACTCGTCAAGTGGAGGAGGAAGAGGGAGGCATAGATGGAGAATTGGGAAGGGAACGGACGTGTTCTTTATCAATAGGGAACAATCTTAGTATGGGACTTTTATTTAAATTAAGTTGGTTATTTACTACCTTACTATTAGTGTTTATGGCTTTCCTAAGTTCAAGTGCCTCTAAATTATCCAACCTTATACCGATGTCGTTTTTATGAATAAGTTTGGCGCCAGCGTTTTTGTCAAATTTATGATCGTTTTCAATCAAGTGGTTTGCAAATTCTGAAAATCCAGAGCTGTGTAAACATCGAAGATGTTCTTTGACTCAGGAGTTTATGTTGCGCGCTGTTTTACCAATATAAAAAATGCGCAATCGCTGCATTGAAGTGAGTAAATTCCCGAGTGTGATAGACTGTCTTCCTTATCCTTACCGTTCATTAAAAGTTTGTCTATATTATTATTAGTGTAAAATGCTGGTTTGATTTCTGATGGGAGATTTTTAACACTTTTTTGAGAGAAATTATTGATGTACAGGATTCTACGCCATTGATGAGGTTGATTATTATTACTTGGTATATTATTATTATGAGGTGGACTATTGTATAAAAATTTACTAGTGGATAATTTTTTTAATTTTTTATTTAGAATGTTGTCGACTATATTTGGGTTGTAACCGTTATTTATTGCGATTTGTTTGATCGTAGATAGTTCTATTGCAAAGTTGGTATTTGATAAAGGGACTGTAACTAATCTATGTGTCATGGAATGAAACGCTGAATGTTTATGGGAGTTGGGATGGTTAGAGGAATTGTGAATAGGATGTCAGTGAACGTCGGTTTACGGTAGATTTTAAATTCGATTTTATTATTTATTATTGATAACGTAAGATCTAGAAAGTTTAAGGTAGAATTGTTCATATTTCTATGGTGAATTTAATTTGTTTATGGAAGGAGTTTATTAGCAACAGGAAGGAGTTGAGTTGTCTCTTGGTTCCCAACCAAACACAGAATACATCGTCAACATATCTCTTCCATAACAATAAGTTTTGTAATAATGGTGATTTACTATTAAAAATATTATTTTCTAAATTGTCCATGAATATATCAGCGATGGGGGGTGATGTCGGTGCCCCCATGGCCAAGCCTTCTTTTTGTTGATAAAAAACATTCATTGTATTGGAAATAAGACATATATTATATATTAAGACATATATTAAACAGGTGAGATAAATCCTTAGAGAAATTATTTGGTAACTTTGAATTTTGTAGCAATTTAGATAAAACATTTTTACTTTCAGCTACGGAGATATTTGGAAACAGGTTAACAACATCGAAGGAGACTAATTTTGCACCATTGGGGATAAGTAAATTTTCTAGCTCATCAATCAAGTCAAAAAAATTTCTAATGGTGTATTTTGGAGCAAAAACTTTTGAGTTATTGAATACATTAGTTATAAATGAAGCTATTTTGAAATTTGGGAAATTGCAACATGATACGACTGGTCTTATTGGTTTGTGAAGTTTATGGAGTTTTAAGAAACCATATAATTTAGGGGCTTTTGGATTTTTTGTAAAAAATTTAACTTGTTGATATGAGTTGTCTCGAAAGATTACGGATTTACATGATCTTAGAGCACTTTTTATATTTTCTTGGAATGTGGTGGTGGGGTCCTTAGGTAGAATGTCAAATTTGTCCGTGTTAATAAATTCTTGCACTTCAGAATTGTAATCACTTTTATTTAATATTATGACAGTATTGCCTTTGTCTGCCTTAGTTAGTATTAGTTGTTCTTTTTTTAATTTTTTACGAATGTTTATCATAGTGGAAGTTTCTCGGTTAGAACTAGCTTTAAGATTAGGAACTAGCTTTTTTATTGTTTCTGCACTTTTATATAGCGGTGGTCCGGGTTTATTGTATAACGCAGTTTCAATGTCCACGGCAATGTTTTCTACTGCACTAATTATGTTATTTTTACTATATTCTAAATTATATTTGAGGCCTTTAGATAACAGGGTTAACTCGTCTGGTTGGAATTGAACCGATGAGAGGTTCTGGACTCGATCGAAGAACTGATGGGTGTATTTCACTGTTTCATTGTTATTTGTATGTTGAGTAAGATTCAGGTTTTTCAGTTTTTTGTTCATAATTTCATAAATGGTTTAATTTATTCATAACGTTTTTTTTGCTTTTTAAGCTCAAATTGTGTAGATACAATTATTATAAGCAATAATTATCAGCCTGAAACACTCATCAACATTGAAAAATCTTCCGAGAAAAGATACTTGCCGCCAACGGGACAAGTTTTGACAAATCTTGTCTAAACGTTAGTTTATAAATTAAAAATAATAATTGTGTAGGTACATTAACGCTAAAAGAGCATGTTGCTTTCTATAAAGTACGAAGGATAAAAAAAAAGTTTTGTGGAATAACGTCGTATGTAAAAATTTCATATAGGTATAGGTAAAACAACTTAAGTTGGAAGCAATAAAAATGCTTAGAATGGATGTATTGGTCTATCTGTGTGTACGTCAAGCGACGCCCACAAACCCGATAAGGCTCTCTGTCTTGCTTACGCCCACTTATTGTAACTAGTTAGAAGAGAGGCAAGTTTTTATGACACCCTTTGAGGCTGCACTTACGGGGTGTCCTATTCATTCGGTTCGTAATTTGATTTAAACATACCTACGTGCACCTCCAATATCGCAAGTGAAATAATTATAAATTTTTAAATTTGAAATAATAAATAGTTTTTATTATTTTTAATTCGAATCTTTATTAGTAGATTTACAGAGTGTTTGTAAAGTGTGCAAGTTTAATTTTTATTACGACATAATGGAGTCCTGTTACGAAATTGTAATTAAGTTTAAAAGTATGTAGTTTGCTTTTCAAAATCTATGCCTATTAAACGTGTAGCGGCTTGTGGCGGCTTGTGGATTATTACTTTATAAAATATTAAGTATGTATATTACATATAATAAATTAATCTTTTTAATTAACACAATATTTTTTTAACCTTTTTGTTATTTATGAATACCCATTTGAATTCAATCCTGAGAATTATCACATTTAGTTAATACACTTTATTTTTCTTCCTAAACCTTCAGTATTTCAATAAAAATGTTGTAAAACAACATTAGTTTTATGTGACCGACTTCAACACGCCTTGGATTCGAATTCTCAATTGTGAAATAATTATTAATTGTTTTTTTAAGCCTAAAACGAAACACGCTGTATGAAAGTTTTGCATCTGTGTGAGTACTGTGATGAAGTCAACTTAACTTGCGAGACCTATACCTATCAACAACATTATTCCACAAATCATCGTAATTCTAGTAATTAACTCTAATTTAATTGCCTTTCTAGACGACTTTTCATTTAAAACTCTTGAGAATTGCAAGCAATGTTTTATGTATTTTAAATAGTAAATGGTATGAAACATACCTAACTGGTTTCGTTTTTTCAATTTTTCCCTTAACAAGAATATTGTTGAACCGATCAACATTTTTCCGGGCCAGGGCTCATAGGTATATATTTGAAGAGAAATCAATGTCGCCACTCTACACTTTCTGATATCGCGACCCCATTTGATGGAAACGAAATTTTCATAATGATGATATTTGGATCACAAAAGAGTTCACATCGCATCTGTAATGGGTTGATCAATGATGCAGGAAAATAATCATAGGTAAATATTAACTTCTAATAGATGATGCACTAAAACAAAAATTAGATGGCTTAGAAATATTTTAGATGCTTTAATTAAATACTGCGAGAAGAACACATATTTGACTTTGAAATAATCAATGATTTTTTTTTTTTAATAAGCCCAGAAAAAAATAAAGTATCGGGCCCATAAAAACTGTTATAAAGTTAAAAAATCTCCTACTTACGAACCCCTTTTTGATTATGGTTGTATTGTATAATGTGGAAAATTAAATTCCTTAGAAAATGATCGTAAAACATTTAAGTATTTATGCCCGCAAAATTGCTAAATTGCTTCGCAAAATAAAATAAAACACGTTTTGGCAATGTTTTTTTCGTAAATAAATCAAAATAGAAGGTTGGTGTTAAACGAGAATTTAAACTTTATCCCCATCTAGGTGTTATTGTTAACGGCCTGATTAAGAATTTTACACGACGTGGTGCCTCGCCTTAAAATCTCCTATTATTTATTCTGTAAGTATTTTGCATCTGATAGGCCCTCCACACGACACTGCCTTCAGGCATGCAGGCAGTGCATGCAGAGAGCGTGGGTTTGAGCGAACTAGCGCTGTCTCGTTTGTTAAAGGGCCGCTAGAACGAGCCGCATGCAGGGACTCTCTGCGGCAGAAGTCCCTGCATGCCAGCATGCAGTGTCGTGTGTAGAGCCCTTTATGATTCGTCGTTTCTTCATAAATGATTTTACCGCCAATGAGCAGTTTTCTTATACAAAAAAAATATTGAAAAATAATCCGTAACCCATTTAACCAATTTTGTATATATTTTTTTTCATCACTTTTAATGATTTTCAAATGAGGTGGTTTCAAAGGAGATTTTCAAAGTTGCATGGTTCTGTTCAGTATCTACCTAGAGTTTTATACTAGGGGGGAATATATTGTAGTAGGTCAGTGACGAGAGTCCCTCTGACCAGGGGGGGGGGGGGACACCAGCTGATCAGACCAAGGAAGTCATGAATGCAATTGTCTAGACAACAGTTTTTCGTTAGTTTCGATCTTGAATTCGAAGTAATCGGTGCAACAGGGCAAGCGAAACCGATATGAAATGGACGGGGTTCTGAAATTTCCGTCGTTTTTCGGACGAACGCAGCTCTTACGGCGACGGTGGGTTGGTTGTTCGAACTTCCAACTACTATGGACTATTAGGCAATCTTAAAAGGACTATTATTATTATAAATTTGTACAAAAATATTAACACGCGACAGCGGCGAGGGGCACCGCGGCAGGTTTCGTAAGTGGTTTGGCGTCTAAAGGCTCGCCTGACGGATGGGTACACTGGGAACGCTTAAATTATTTTTTTTTTTTACATTTTTCGCTTATTTTTTTAAAATATGGCATTCAAAGTTTTAAAAAATATAATGAAATAAAAATAATAATAAAGATAAACGAAAAATTAAAAAAAAAAACTTTAAAAAATCGTACACAAAAATTTTCTAGGCTGCTAGCCGGCAGACCGCGAAATTCTTATAAGGAATGATCTGGACTATAGTTATTCATTGGTTTCATTCGTGTAGTCGATGACGTAAAATCGACCAATTTTTTCCCCACTTTGACGCCGGCTGCCTCCGAACTTGCCAGGCTGCCGGTTGGCAGACCTGCTTTTTTCTCATTTTCTAATCGACCTTTATCATATGAGACCATTCCCGTTCGTGTAGTCAATGACGTAATTTTGACCAAAAAATTCGCTGACTATTTCCATGACTGCGCGGCTCCTGCCAAGAGGCGCACCGGCAGACCAGCTTTTTAAAGGTTTTCTAAATGCCCATTATCACTTAAAAGTAGTTTCATCCGTGTAGTCGATGACGTAGGGTTTACCTCTCTCGCCTCCCGGTCTAGGATGACACACAAAACGTTCCACTTGCTCAGTAGCGAACTACCTACCTAGCTAGCGAAAAGTTGAGCTAAAATAACGACTCCCGCGCGAACTAATTCTGTCGACATTTTGTAAAAAACTGAGATATTCGCAGTTAGCCCACCGCTAGTAGCTATTTGCCGGTTACTTAACATATTGTACAACGAATAATCCAGATGAAGCAGTAGTCTGACAGTTGCGAAATCAGCTGTTTGAGGACCACCATCTTACCATCCGCCGTACACGCCAGCGAGAAGCGAGCAGAGTTTTCAACATTCCCTTTCAACTTTATTCGAAGATTGTTCACAATCTGCTGGTTAGCTAGTAATACGATTAGGTACACTGGGCGAGTTTACCTACTATCAGATAGTGAATTCACCGGCTAGTAGCTTGTAAATTCGTTCAATGCCATCGAGGCTTTACCCACATTTGATTTAAAATTTCTTAGAATAGGGTACCTACCTACTTTGATTCCAGACAAAATGCCGACAATACTATTTGTTTTTAAGAAGAAAACGTCTGATTTGCAAAGATTATTCTGAAATCGATACAAAAAAATTACTTCTTTTCCTTGAATGTGAAGTTTTTCTTATTCTCTTGTGAGCAGAGGCGACTCACGAACTTTTCTTTGAGGGACTGCTGATATTGAAAAGGGTTTTTTTCAGCAAAGTAAATTTTTAACGATTTACAGATTTTTACCACCTGATTTGAAAAATAGCCGAAAACGAGTTGACTTAATAAAATAAAATCATATAACGAGATATGCTTATTCAAATATTTTGGATAACTTAAAACAATTCACGTCCTATCGGATATTGCTCAAAAAGGTCCTAGGTATATTTCAAGCACGGAGCATAATGGATTATTGTGAACTATCATCGTTCCTATTTAGCTATAGTTGAAGCTAGTGTGAACTATCCTGGTTCCTACTTAGCTACCTAGCATGAGCTTCATCGTTCCTGTTAAACTATAGTTGAAGCTAGTGAGTTATTATCGTTCCTCTTGAGTTATAATCGAAGCTAGCATAAGCTATCATCGTTCCTATCGAGCTATGGTTGAAGCTAGTGTGAATTTTCATCATTCCTACTGAGTTACAGTTGAAGCTAGCGTGAGTTCCTATCGAGCTGTTGAAGCTAGCGTGAGCTACCATCATTCCAATCGAGCTATAGTTGAAGTTAGTGTGAGCTATCATCGTTCCTATTGAGCTATGGTAGAAGTTAGTGTGAGTTAGTAGTAAGTGTGTCCTATCAACGGTCCTACCAAGTAATAGTTGGAGCTAGCGTGAGCTACCATCATTCTTATGGAGCCATGGTTGAAGCTAGTGTGAGCTATCATCGTTCCTACTGAGCTATACTTGAAGATAGTGTGAATTATAGTTGTTCCTACTGAGTTACAGTTGAAGCTAGCGTGAGCTATCATCGTTCCCATCGAGCAATGGTCTTAGCTAGTGTGAGCAATCATCGTTCCTATAATGAGCTATATTTGAAGCTAGGGTGAACCATCACCGTTTTCGGGATGACTGCAATACAGATATTTACCCAATAAATTAAAGTGTTGCAGCAATGAAGTCTTTACTCCGGCCGGTTGTTTCATCGGAAGAATCTATGGCTAAAGCGGTGGTAAAAAACAATGGTTAAATTAACCTAAACATTGCATTTTCCATTTAATTTTAACATTTTGGAATGTTTAATCTAAGTTCCAAATTCTGTTGATATGCCAACGCTTGCTCAAACAACTGAAACGTAGATTTTTAACCGTGATTGAAACAACCGGACCATACCTAATTCCAGATTGATAACATGATTGAAACAACCGAGCCATAATTAAAAAAACTTTTTTTTTACATACATAGAACGCACCGAGGAAAATAATTTCGCTTATCACTTTTAATAATATCTAATAATCTGAAAACATCGGCGACATATTTCATTGTTAGACCTACCTAGGTATAATATATCAAAAGAAGTAAGTATATAAAAGGATGCATTACTCATTTGTTCGTAATGAAAATGAGTAATGGGTGTGTAATGGCAGTAATATACGGGTAATTGTAATAATATACTCACGGGGGTACTGCCAGGCGGCGGGGGGCGGCGGCGGGTGGGGGAGGGGCCACGTGGGCAGGCCCCCCTCCCCGTCCCCTCCCAGCAGCGACACGCCTCCCCCTCCCCCACACAGACCTCCCACTCCCCCTGCCGCTGAACCATCTGCAACAAACAAACAACACCAATCAGGTACCTACAGCCTCAATTGTTATTATCAATAAAACAATGTTATGTCATTCTAATATACTACAGGTCCGGTTTGTCAGTTCGTATCCCCGCTATGTACCTACGACATTCCTCGCTCAAATTTAAGCGGGCTAAATCTGCCGCTAAAGCTTTTGATAACGATCTATATTTAGACGCCTAGAAGTATCGAAGCGCTAGCAGTCACATGTCAAATCGGACATATACCTACGTAAATATCATTGAATACTTTCATATATACAGAAATTTACGTAAATTACCTAATTTTATTGCCAAATTTAATGGACTATTATAAAATAGTCTGATAAGGGATTTTAGAAGTTTCAACGTCAGGTCAGTTTGTTTTCAGCGGTTAAGGCGCCGTATCCCCGCTCAAAAAAAGAAGATGGAGAGATATGTAATTACGAATGTTGGAGATAGTGCGCTAATATTTAAAACGGTAGATGTGAAGCGAAAATTCGAAAAATGTTTAAACAAAACACGACTCGTTTAAAATAGAGCAAAAATCTCTTGGGGGCTGTCTAAAACAGCATTTAAAGAAACACTGTGAATTTTTTCATACATACAACTTGTAAAATAACTGAAACAGACGTTAAAATAATAATTTTCGTAGCATAGGTAGGTAGGGTAGAGTGGGGACGATTGAAACAGGTTATGATTGAAACATCTCAATTTACTCCAAAACTATAATACCTAAGAGTGTGATACAACACTCGAAACTCCGTCAGGTCTGTTGGGACGTTTCTACAAAAGCGCACTACCGACCTAGCCGACGATTGACTCAATCGTGCATAGGGGACATTATTGGATTTCGCACTAAAAAATAAATATTTAAGACATTTTTGTTTATTCTTGACGAAATGTTTTATTACATTCTCTTCTTTATCTATTTTAGAATTTTTATAATGAATTTAAAAGGCTTATTTTGGCTTTGAAGCAAAAAATGCAGCGTGGGGATGTTTGAAACAACTTGTACGGGGATGATTGCAACGTTTCAATCATAACCATGTTTCAATCGTCCACACTGAGAGAAAATTTAAAAGTTATAATGGAAAAAGGTCCGAAATTCAAATCATGTGGATGATGAAGTCGATCTCATACGACCACATTCGACATCAAACGCCCTCACGTGATTTATTGATTTTTTTACATTTATAACTAAAGAAAAATCTACGTTAATAGTATGCATTGTTTTATCAATTATGTAAGTACAAAAGTTAACAACAGAGAAAAAAATATACACATGAACAGTAGGTAATATTTAAATATTAGAGATTTATAGTTATAAGTTTAGGTTACACGTAACCGGCCTCACTGGGCTAGCCTGTTTTGAGGCAGTCATTTGGTTAGTTCTTTGTAATTACCTACGAACACACCCATACTTGTTTTAAAGGATATTCACTCAATAAGTTGGTTGCTTTAATAATTTCGAATTGGGGTGAGTGCACCGGTAAAGGCCCTATCCTTTCTTAATTTTTTTTTAATAATTAACCTCGTTGAATCATTTGTGATGGGTAGGTACCTACTCTTGCAATTGCTTAAATTCTATATTTCTGACACGATTTTGGTTAAATTTTTTTCCAGGTGCACTGGAATCCGACGACAAAAATTTGAAAAAAAATCCTTCACATTGATAAAAAAAAGTGCTTCTTAGTCTCACCACTCTTCTCTACTTTAGTTTTCTGTATGTTTCACTTCTACCGCATGTGAATTGCACATTCAGCTTTTTCTTTTCTTTTAATAGATACTATTTAATTGTTTAATGGATGTTAATGCCCCTTAACCGAATATTTAAAGTTTTGTGTTCTAAAATATTGCGATATTTTGTATAATGATGTCACATCGCAAACCACAAATTCAATTAATTTCTATTTTTTCGACTTCTTAAAGTTGCTGAATTTTACACAGAAAAAATGCTCTCAAAAATGAGGTAAATTCAACATTGTTATGATTGAAACAGTTTGATGGTTGACACAAGCACTTTTGTATGAAAGCGAAAAGCTTATTTTTAATACCGTTCTATTCTGCTCCAGGATAATATCGCAGTAAAACTATGTTGAATATGCCAAATACTCACTGTTAGTACCTATAACTAAGAGCACTTAAATACAAATAATAAAAAAGTATTTAAAGTTTCTTCATTTTAAAGACATTTACGTTCGTGGTTTTTAAAATACTTGCGATAAGTTTAATCAGTATTCATGATCTCATTGCATGAGTACTGTTATAATAAAGAAAATGTTTAACATTGATTAAAATTACTCCAATTATTCCAAAGATATTTAGAGTGTTTCAATAATCCCCACATACTGTATCAATCGTCCACACTATGGGGATAATTGAAACAGATTTCCCCATCGTCTTTTAGTGGTTATTGTAGGTTACCTGTATGAGTTGTAACCATCCAATAAATTTAATTTGATAACTAGATATACCATAGAACATCTAGTATAAACATCTTATCCATAAATACGAAAGAAATATTACTACACATAGTTAAAGTAAAAGTGTTTCAACCATCCCCACTCTACCCTACTGCGGATTTTTTTCTATCGAGGGTATTTCATATAAGGGGCCGTTAAAGTATTACGTAACGCTCTTTGGGGGGGGGGGGGGGTCTTGTAAAACGTTACTGTGCGATACGAGGGCGGAGGGGGGGGGGGTTCGAACAACGCGTTACGTAACATGTTTTCTTTATTTAGATTTAAAAAAAACTAGGGAATTAAAATCTTCCAAGTTGGCAACCCTTTTCGTTCTCGAAATCTCTTTGTTTTATTTATTACCGCTGACGCGATTAAAACAAGAAAAAATGTAATTAAAAACTTTCAGGTAAAAATTGTCACTTGAGCGTTACATTACGTTTAGGGGAGGGGGGAGGGCACAGAAAAACATTACGGCGCGTTACAGGGGGGTGGAGGGGGGGGGGGGTCCAAAATCTTCAAAAATTGCGTTACGTAATACTTGAAAGCCCCCTTAGTAGAGAAAGCGAAGGCATCAGTCGCATTCCCAATGCCAATTGACATGAGAAGGAATTAATAAATATGCCTATTTACGATAAGAAACACAAGGTCAAACCAACTATTCCACATCCCACACTCAAAAACAAATTACACACAACATTCATTTCTCCGAAGGACGTGCACAAAATACAATGATATCTTTTACGACGCTGATATTTTCCATTTGTCCTCAGGCCAATTTATTAAATCCATAATAGAAAAAATTAAAACAAATTGTTAATTACGAACTCTCCACCCCTGCTGCATGTTATTTTTTTCATTCTCATTATGTTGGTTTTCCTTCTTTTTATTTTAATAATAATATTTGGATGATTTATATATCCCATATGCTTTAATTTGTGTGTGTTTTTTTTTCTTTCATTTCTGTTGTATATACATATATATATTTTTCTTTTTTTTCTACCACTTTATGTTTTCTTCAATGTTTTAATCCATGTTTATATATTATAAATTGTAGCGGAAACTTCGCTGGTTAATGCAATCATGTAATATGTTACTTTCTTATTAAAATATGTATAACTGTTTGTTTCCTAAATAAACTAAAAAAAAAATTAAATAAAATAAGAATCCCGAACAATTAGATTGAAATTTGTCACCCAATTATAAATCATCATTTTTACACAATAATATAATATTTTTTCCTATACCATAGATTTTTTTTTATTTATTTATTTATTTATTTCAAGATTTTTGTTTATACATTACAATGATAATATATTATGCAAGATTACAAAATAATTCATGTTTTATTCTACTACTCCATAAGTTGATATGCAAGATATGCAAGTAAACATGGTGCAAGTAACATAGGTGTAAGTAACCATGCAAAAGTTATCTTTCTGTTAGGGATCAAAACTATAGAAAAAAATAAACAAACAACATTCTATCAGTTACCAGAATTAGAATAGATTACACAATATTGAGATTAAAATTATATTATCAAATCAGAAGGTTGATTCTGCATCTTTTGCGGCAACGTAACGCATGTTAAATCGGCCGTATACGACGCATTTTGACATCTCTACACACGACACTGCATGCTGGCCTGCAGGCAGTGCCTGCAGAGAGCGTGGGTTTGAGCGAACTAGCGCTGTCTCGTTTGTTAAAGGGCCGCTAGAACGAGATGCATGCAGTGTCGTGTGTACAGCCTTTTAAATGCGGTACCTATTCTGTATCGCGTTAACGGGCTAAATACTGCGCTTATGTTAAGACACCAACTCTTAAAAGTAATTAAGCCTCGGTTCTCCCAATTTCTACCGATTTCTTACAAATCTCCCTTAAACATTTGAAGTTTTTAAACTCTTAAAAAAATATATGTTATTTTTGAAGATAATATCTAGACATTTATCGCGGCGAAACGCAAATTATAGAAAATTCCCTCGATAGAAAAAAATCACAAAGTATGCTCCAAAAATTATTATTAACACGTTTGTTTCAGTTATTTTACAAGTTATATGTATGAAAAAATTCACAGCGTTTCTTTAAATAAAACTAAAGACAATTATCGCGAGATTTTTGATCTTTTTTCAATAAACCGTGATTAATTAAATATTTTAACAACAGGCGCTTACGTTTTTTAATTCTAAAGATAATATTTACAGGCCATCTCTATCTAACGTGCGTGTAACCTATGTGCCTTTCAAATATTCGTCATTCGCTGTCCAGACAGCTTGCCATACAGACGTGTAGTCCTACGTTTCATGATTTGTTTAATATACACGTACGTAAATAATAATATTATTTTGCGAAAATGGTAAGACAATAACAAAAAAGTCGTATTTCTAAGCGTAAACATTATCTCAAAAATCGAGAACGTATGATGGAATGTATAAGGTAAGAAGAAAAAAATAAAATTTTGATTTTATTAATATAATACATACTCGTATTTTCGTTATTTGTTTTTGGGGTGTTATGCCGTGTTGCGCTACCTCCTTCTTTAGCCAACGTTTCGGACATCGTTGCAGTGTCCATCATCAGGGCAGATCCGGTAGATGGCTAAACGTTGGCTAAAGAAGGAGGTAGCGCAACACGGCATAACACCCCAAAAACAAATAACGAAAATGCTTTTGGCCGTGAAAATCTTAAAACTTAACCATACTCGTATTATTTACTATTATGTAATATTTATTATAAAAATAAATTTTCAATTTATTTGTGTATTATATAACAAAGGTGACAGTAATTGTTTTATTTTTTACAGAATGCGTACTTTGGGAAATAAATCTATTTCCAATGCTTCGGAAACTGAAATTCCCGGGCAAGTTTTTTAAAATTAAATTACGTTTTTTTTTAAATGACCATTGAATGCAAAAGCTTTTATTTTGCTCATTTATTAAAATTATAGGACATAATAATAAATATCTAATACATTTTTACGGATCAAACTGCTAACAAAAATCTGCTTTCAAAAATTACCTTGTTTTTTTACAGTAACTCCACACAGGCCCTGAGGATTTTTTTCCTTCAGAGCATATGTCATCTTTGGATATGCTGTGTGGAGGGTGTTTTAATGGAAAGGAAGGAGATGAAGTTCTGGAAAGGATAGTGTTATAGGGGTGGGTAGGAATTTGAGGGTCAGTGGGTTTGAGTGTGACGGACTTTTGAATCCATCCCTCCCAATGCGGTGCAAGGCGATGTTCCAAAAGAGTTCTGCCTGAGAGGTCACAAGATCTCCCTCAACCAGTCTCTCCCGATCTGGCCTACCACGCAGCTGGTGGGCAGCCACATCCGCCACCAAGATCCAAACCCGGGCACCCCTGCTAAGTCACCAAACGTAGCGAACAACTTGGGGTTATCCAATAAATAGTTTCCGGGGCGGCGGTACCCTTACCCGCGTCCCAAATTGTTACGGACGAGGAAATATGTAATTATCATCGTACGTATTATTTTATTACTACCTATTATTAGATGTTCGTTGGATAATAAAACCAAAATGCGTTACGTAAATGTAAGTAAATAAAAGTTTCGCTTGTTTACTAAAACCGACTACATTGTTATAAGTAATTACTTTGACCTTTTTATAAATGTTTAATAATTTAGATTCCATCGGTTTACTTTAGTCCTAGCAAAGCTGTAGTTGGCTGATAGCTTTTAGGGCTGCCACTTCATAAATTTCTACATAAACTTCAGGAGGTACATGATGGTGAATGTAAAAAAGACAAATAACTTTTTTCTAAATTCAATTTTTTCCCTATACAAAATTATTTTTCCACAGAAGAATATTATTTTTTTCATACAAACAACAAAACTTTTTTACCCGTAACTACCTTAGAACGTTTTGAAAAAAGTTTCGTATCTTTTTTTACGTGTACTGTCGTGCAGAATTACCTCCCGAAGTTTGTGCACTTTACCCCCGGATATAAATAAAGAGCGAAAAGGTGCATGTAGGCAAAAACAGGTTTTGCCAAACTCAGTCAGTGGTTTGATGCACATCCTCCCTTCCCACAAACCAGTGAAATAATGTCAATTTTTGTGGAGTGGAGTCGTCGGAGACGCCACAATAACTTGCTAAGATTCTGTTCAAGTTGGTGAAGATTCATTAAACTAATTGTTTTAGGAACTAAATGATGAAATAATTAATGAAATCCAAGTCCCACAATCTGTTACAAACAAAAGTGGTGTGTCAGTAATAAGATTAAAAAAATGACGACATTTACTAAAAAAACTTTAAATTCCTGTAAATATTTACTGGTTGAAGATTAGTTTGCAAATGTATACATATTATCTAAAAGGGAATTAAATTCTTTACAACTTCTTTCAAACAAATTTCTTTCTTTGATAAATATTTTAGACGATATGAAGGAATGTTTGATGAAAAATGTGAGGTAAAATGATTTTATTCGAAAATATCTACATTTGTGGAGCGTGTAAGGATTTCGAAAATTACGTATAAAATAAAAGTTGTAGATAATTTTATGAGCTTTCACTTATTCTAAAAAAAAATCCTATGAAATGCACCGTTTCCGAGATATAAGCGTAAATCCAAAAAATTTAACCTTCTCCCCCCCCCCTCCCTCCCCTAGCTCACAACCTAGACGTCAGAACTTTTAGTATGTTCACACCCTAAGCACCCTGACCAAGTTTCTGAAGGAATCGCTTAGGTGCACTCTACACCTCCTTTTGGACCATTCATTTTTTTTTACATGAGCTCCACACAGGAGGCCCTGAGGAACATAATTTCCGTCAGGGCCTATGTCATCTTTATGCTCACCTATGATGCTGTGTGGAGGGTTTTTTTAAGGAAAGGAAGTAGAGGAGAGTTCTGGGAAGGAAAAGGGTTTAAGGGGTGGGTAGGAATCTCGGGTTCAGTATGTCCTGGTCATCCGCCTCCAAGACCTGGACAAACCTCACCCCATGAACCCGGGCACCCCTGCTAAATCACCAAACGTAGCGAACCACTTGGGGTGACCTATGGCAGAGGTATTGGTTATCCAATATAGGTTCCCGGGGCGGCGGTACCCATTCCCACCTCCCAAATTAAAATTGACTGGACTATAAACAAATATGATTAAAATGTGCACTTTACTTAGTTGAAAATTGAAAAATGGGTCGGGTCAAGATGTCGCGGGTTCAATTCCTCTTTCAATGCACAAGCAACATCTTCCGCTTATTATGATGCTGGTAGGAGATTTTCAAATTGTCAGGTTATTCGCAAACCGGGAATACGAATTATGACTCTTTTTCTTTTAAAAAAAGTAGTACCCAATAAATAGATAAGCCTCACCCCATGAACCCGGGCACCTCTGTTATCCAATGAATGGTTGCCGGGCGGCAATGGTCGCCTTCCAAATTGATACCTCATCCCATAACCCGGGAACCCCTGCTAAGTCACCAAACATAGCAAACCACTTGGGTGACCTACGGCAGGGGTGTTGGTTATCCAAAAAATGTTTTCCGGGGCGGCGCGGCAGTACCCATCCCGTCCCGTCTCCCAAATTGATAAGAGAAATTAAAGAGAAACAATGATAATAGTAGTTCCGTTATAATAAATAATATAGCTTTGTTTTGTGAACGGTCACTTCAAGTGTACATTACACTTTACTTAATAATACATTGCACTTTAATTAATAATGGGTAATCTAACGTAATACATTGAGAAAATAACAGATATTTTCATAAATATTATGTGTATTTTAAAATTGTGGCAGCCCTACAAATATTATCAATTTCTCTGGGAACGCATATTTGAAATGATACTTCTCTTGTCGAGAATTATTAGCCAAGTTCCAAACCAGACCTTTTTGTAATAATAATGCGCGCGCTTTCCTATTGACCCGTGCGCTGCAGATACACCTCCTGTCTAATGCGTTAAAAGTAAATTTCACGACTCGTCCGAAATGGTTTTTTTTTTGTGCGGAGCAGTGATGCCAACTTAGCAACTTTATAGCTAGATCTAGCTATTATTTGATGTCAGACAGCTACATTTTAATGAAACTTGTAGCTAAACTTTTTAGCTACTTTTTATAGCAACTTTTCGTCATTGTTTGATATTTCGATTTCGTCATGAGATGTGAGGCTATCGAGCAAAGAGAATATAAAACGCTACGTCGTACAGTAAAAAGTAAAAACCAAACGCGACTCTATGGTCATAGGCGCTATGGTATAAGTGGCGTTGGCCGGAAAATCCCCGTTTCCTGCTGCACTATCTCTCCCTTTTTGGATTACAGTGCCACAAACTTCTAAAATTTCTATAACATTTGTTCACAACTAGCGACACCACCACCGGAACAGATAACTTTGTGGCACTGTAATATTGTTCTGTGCGCTAGCTAGCTACGGCAGACAGAATACAACCAAAATAGTACGCACTACTCTTATTCTACCTTGTGTTGTTTTGTTTTATCCATATAAAACCTGGAAATAAAAACTATTGTCAGAATTTGTCATTTTATTGTAACTTAGGGAACGTACCCATACTACGTGACACGTTTAGGGGGGGGGAGGGTCTTCAAAATACCACGCTTGGCACAAATGAGCGGCGGAGTGCTTAGGTTTTCGGTCACCGGGGGGGGGGGGGGGGTTAAAAATTTCAAAAAGTTGGTCACGTAGTATGGCTACGTTCCCTTATCTACCTACTGTAACGTTTAGCTACTTCTAGCAACTTTTTGGGGTAAAAAAAACTGGCAATCTAGCAACATTTGTAAGATGTCTAGCAATTTGGCATAGCTAACTGTTGGCAACACTGGTGCGGAGAACGGGGCCTTAACCTAAAACCTAACGCCAGCGATGACGGCGCTTTGCCGCCTAATCCTAGTTATGTGTATAAACATCGAAATAATACGATAAACGGATGATCTTTTATAGGTAAGTAGGATTAATAACTAATTATTAATTCATTCAACAAACCACAGGCATGGATAGACAAGCCATTGAATTATAAAATATAACTGAATTATTATAAAAACACTATCTTATTTACTTTATAATTATTTAAAAAAATACTACATGATATATCTATGTTTATAACTAATTCATATTAATTTATTATAATTATATTATAATATGTAAATGAAATTCTCAGCACGGGAGATCGCAGTGAGGATATCATTATCTGTTACGTGTTACTAAGAAAGGAAGACAATAAATCATTGTTATTATTGAAAGCCGTAGAAAATCAAAGAAATTTGACTGCCGATAACGCACTACGGACGCCTTCCGATATCCGACATATTTTGCGTTATTATTAATTATCTCGTAACGCGGACTTAACCCAAAAGATAACACAAACGATACAGAATCATCCTTCAAATAGTAGTAGTTTATATCTATGATACTGATTGGCTGCGGTTTTGGTAGGTAATGAAAGGTGGTAAAATTATACCATTAAAAGTTAGTATTTTTTCTAATCTTTTTTATGGGAGTTCACCGCACAAACGTACTTTAGAGAAAACCGCCACCAAACACTGTAGCAGAGGTACTCGTAACATTAATTTATGTAACAGTCTACTACTATAAGCCCACTACACTGTCCATTTTATCGTTCGTCGTGGTAGAAACAGGTCAGTTCACTCGTTCGCTGGCCAGTGCTTGGTGTAGTCACACAGCAGCAGTTGTTTGGTTTGCCTCTAGACTTTGTTCGAGAGGCGGAGACCGCGCGCCTCTCCTGCGCTCCGGGAGGATTGGTGTCACATGTTTTCCGCTTTTTTTCTATTTGGAAATGCAGACACAGCCCGGCGTGGCATTCATTGGCCACCACGAAAAAATAAAACCGAACATAAAAATACTATTTCGAAAGAAAAATAATTAAAAGTACGTATATTTTTCACAAATGACAGCTGTTATGCTAAAGCGTACCTGTATGACTTGCCCGGTGGCTAATAATTAAGTTTTTTCACTTTGCAAAGGTATTTCGTGATAGTTGCCTTTAATCTTTCTCCCTCTTTTTTATAAATATGTACAGATACGCACATACAGGAGAAAGAGAGGTTACAGTTGAGCTCTCAGCGGCAGGACTTTAACGGTCGTTGGTAGTTAAATTATAACAGTGTGGTTAGCATTGTATTCCTCTTTTAAAAGATGTCACCAACGATAAAGCTTCTGCGACGTAAACAACACATAAAATAAGAAAAAACTAAAGTACATGCCTCGGTGTAATACAGGGTGAAACACCGACCTCACTTTGAAAAATCTTCTAGAGGAAATATTGGATGGGTTGTTTCAAAAAATTTTAACAATTCATCAAATATTTGAAGTTAATTTTCACGTTCTGTGTAAATTCTATTAAGAGTTCTGTTATTATTTAATGAAATAATTAAAAACACTTTGTTTTTACCACAATAAACTTTATTTAAAAGTCAACATATTTCAAGAACGTGGTTCTCTTCATCAGGACATATAACTAAATGATCGAACATGGAAAGACAGGCGTGGGTAGGAATGGAAGTAGTGGGGGAGGAGAGGTGGAAAGGGGAGGTGCTTAGAAGATCAACAAGGGGGAGGGGGGAGAGGTGGAAAGGGGTGTGCTTAGAAGAACAAAGACAAAAATTACAATGGAAATATGTAGATAGGGTTATTCACAAAATTAATTTGATTGTTAATAATATTTTAATTTCTATTGACATTTTTCCTAATTTCTAATATTTCTAAAAGATCTAAGTGAAAACCATTAACATTAGTGTGTAAAACTTTAAAACCAGTATTTATATCAAATGAATGGTTAAATTCAATTAGATGGTTAGCAAATTCCGATTAATTTAGACATCTCAAATGTTCCTTAATCCTCGTTTCAAAATTTCTGTAAGTTTTACCTACGTAAAAATGATTGCAGTCATTACAATTCAATTGGTAAACTCCAGATTTTTTCATTTTTTGGTCTTTGTCCTTGTAATTTAAAATATAATTTTTCAATTTATTATTCGTATAAAAAGCAGGCTGTATTGTATTAGGAATTTTTTTCATGATTAAATTGGAGGTTTGATAATTTACAAACAATATTTTTCTCCATTGTTTTTTTTTAATATTATCAGTAAGCAATGGGTAAATGTAGGACAAATGAAATTTTTTCTTTTATTTTTTGTTTAGTATATCATCTATTAATTTGGAGTTATAACCATTATTAGATGCAATTATTTTATTGGGGTTAAGTTCAGCTTTGAAATTATTTGGGGATAACGAGATATTAATTAATCTATTGATCAAATAATGGAAAGCGAAGAGTTTTTGCGAAAATGGATGGTTAGATGAGTGCAGCGTTTGACACGATTGATCATGACTTTCTCATTAAGAGATTAGAGGAAACATTTGGTTTGAGTTCCGATATTAAAAATTGGCTGGTGTCATATCTATCCAATCGCTTACAAGCCGTTAAGGTTGGAAATAAGCTCTCTAACTTCGCAACACTTTCTTCAGGGGTACCCCAAGGATCCGTTTTAGGCCCACTTCTTTTCATCCTTTTTACAAATGATGTCGCCAAAATAATCGAGTCATTTGGTCTCCTGTCCCACTGCTACGCTGACGATCAGCAAGTTTATTTTTACTGCTCTCCAAACGAAATCAACAGTCTCAAAATCCGCATAGCTGAATGCCTAGAAGCAATAACTCGTTGGATGTCTTCAAACAAGCTGAAGCTGAATCCATCTAAGACTGAGTTTCTATGGGCTGCCACAAACAAACGCCAACATTTCATAGACAATACGCCTATTTCCATTTCCGGCAACGATATTATTCCAAAGACAACAGTAAAACTTCTTGGCGTTAATTTAAATTCAGACTTTTCGTTAAAAAGTCAAATAAATAGGACAGTAAGCACCGATTTTTTTCACCTACGACAACTCAAGTCAGTTCGAAGAAACCTTCCTACAGAGGCGACAAAACTATTAATTAACTCTTACGTAGTCTCGCGGCTCGATTACTGTAACGGCATCTACGCTAGTCTTCCCAAATATCAAATTGACAAACTTCAATCCGTGTTTAATGCAGCGGCAAGGCTCATAACTGGGGTTTCTAAATATTCGCATATTTCAGAACACCTTCGTAACCTTCACTGGCTCAAGTGCCCTGAGAGAATCCAGTACAAATTGTGCTGGATGGTTTTTAAATCAATCTACGAAATGGCCCCATCTTACATCTCCGAATTATGCGTCCCGGAAAATACCGGTCCGAGACAATTAACCCTTAGATCAGCAATTTCATCTGCTAAAGGCAGACTAATAGAAGCTAAACGAAAGCCAAATACTATGTTTGGAGATCGTGCTTTCGGAGTATCTGGGCCTAAGGCTTGGAATAGACTCCCTCCGGAATTAAGATGCATAACAAGCCCAACAGAGTTTAGGTCCAAACTAAAAACCTTTCTTTTTGGGCTCTCATACCCGTAATTTAAATATACCTATTTGAGAGTATCATACTTGTATTGTCTATGATATGTCTTAATCACACTTTCCTTACTGAATTAAAATTACTCGATTCCTTACACATCAATCTGTCTCTTGACGAATCACATTTAGAAAGATCAAATCCTTATAGGTACTACTGCACCACCCACCTTTACATGTTGCTTTTACTTTCCAAAATACACTCGTCAAAGAATACATTACATATTAATATTAAAATATTTTTCAGGATTAAATAACATGTGTTCACAATAATGTCCTCTGCGTGCGAACTCTATCTAAATTTCTTTAAATGGACAATATACAGTGTTAATTTCAAGCGACCTCCCAGGTAAGTATGGTCCTGTTTTCATTAAATTTTAGGCAGCATCGCGTTCATTGGTCAAAATATTGTACACATATTTTCGTATCGGTGATCAATGAACCGATGTATGCAATTTTTCGCCATAAGTTGTTTATAATTGTTTGCCTAGCTTGTAGTTTTTAGATTTTAGAAATGTATTATAAGTTTGTACAGCGCCCTTGAGGTGATTTTTCACAAAAACGGCGCTATATAAATCATCCAAATATTATTATTATTATTATTAGATGAGTTGTGTATAATTATATCAGCGTATCTTTTCGAAAAATATTAAATTCAATCTTATTATTAATTATAGTTAGGTTTAAATCTAAGAAATTTACAATTAATTCCTATTTCTAATGTAAATTTAATTTAATTTTGAGGTCCTCAGCACGGGTAAAGCACCCAGTGAGGCCCACATTAGTCAAATATGTAACACACATGTATAAATCAGGTGAATCAAATAAAAAAAATAAAAATGTTTTTTATGAATTTTGTTCAAAAAATTAAGGAATATTTGAAGTTGGCTTTTGGTATCGGTCCACATACATAAAATATCATCTACGTAACGTTTGTAAAAATACACAAATTTAAGTAATAAGGCAGAACTATTAAAAAGTTTATTTCCTAAATGGTTTAAAAATATATCAGCTACTTCTTCTTTCGTATGGTGGGGGATCAGAGGGGGACATCTAGGTCTGCGAACCAGTCTAGGGCCTCACGCGTTGCCCTGTGGACCTCATCAATCCCGCCGGGGAATGAATGGAGCGGGCATTCGTTGACCACATGTTCGGTGGTCTGCACCGCACCGCATTCACACGTCGCCGACTCTTTAAGGCCCCATCTATGCATCATGTGAGCACAACGGCTATGGGAGCACCTTATCCTATTGATGGCAGTCCAGAGTTTGCGAGGCAATGAGAACCCAGGCTGTCTCTCAGTGGGGTCTTGCACGAGATCAGCTACTAACGGACTGATACTTGACCCCATGGCCAAACCATATTTTTGTTTGAAAATTTTATTATCAAATTGAAAGAATTTTTGGTTTAAGACTACATTAAGACATTTAAGTAAATCCTGGGCTAAGTCATTAGGTAATTTGGAGGAATTTACATATTTCCATTGTAATTTTTGTCTTTGTTCTTCTAAGCAACCCCCTTTCCACCATTCCCCCCCCCTCCCCCTTGTTGATCTTCTAAGCACCTCCCCTTTCCACCTCTCTCCTCCCCCACTACTTCCATTTCTACCCACGCCTGTCTTTCCATGTTCGATCATTTAGTTTTAGTACATTATATGTCCTGATGAAGAGAACATCGTTCTTGAAACATGTTGACTTTTAAATAAAGTTTATTGTGGTAAAAACAAAGTGTTTTTAATTATTTCATTAATAAAATGGTGCCACAAAGTGAATTTGCAAAATTTGAAGAACTGTTATTATTTCATCAGATATAGGCCAGTTGCTTCATAAAACTGAAATAATCACAGAACTTGAAAAGAACTTTAACAGAACGTGAATATTGACTTCAAATATTTGATGAATTGTTCAGATTTTTTGTAACGTCGACATTGTCTCGAGATTAATAAAGTAAAATTTCAAATCGAAATCTATCATATCGAACACATTATTTTACTGAATTACAATCACATTGCAATATGTTTCCTTCAAGAAGAAAGATTAAAAAATTTGGAGGTATGCAGTCATTTGTTAAAATGGCGATGAATTTTAAGGAAATATTAGATTTGTTAGATAGTCGATTAATCAACTTACAAGTTTTATCAATTTACAAATATTATCATTTTTCAAATCACAAGTATTTACATAACCACAAATCTATTTATTTTGCAATGCCAATTTAGGGTTTAGTACGTAGCACCCATTTTACTGTGTTTTTATAATTTAATATAAAAGTTCCTACAAGTTTTATTTTTTGCATAACGGTCGTTTTACCCTTCTAAAAAAAACAGAAACCTATTTGCATGAAACAGCACAAACACCCGAACGGTGAGCTCCGGCATCATGCAATTATTTTCAGATCGCAACATCTCTTTCATTATGAAAATAGTTTGTTCCATATTATTCAATTGCTATCTAATGCTTCAACTCTATCTAATGCTGCGTATAAACATGAGGTAAAAGCGCGAGCCGAACCACGAATGGGAAAGGAAAGAAGCAACCGCAAGCGGCGTATCGCGTAATTCGTGGATCGGCTGGTGCTATTTTGTCATGCTTATGGATCGGCTGGTGCTATTTTGTCATGCTTATACGCAGCCTAACGAACAACTACCAAAATTATGAAAAACGAATGTTTCCGGAAATATGCACTTAATACCTAAGTACACTATTATATCGGACTTCAGAATTCGAAGGCATCATAGTACAAATATGTGTTGTTTTCCTTATTTTCCAACGTGAAATGAATCAACATGGTTAAAAAACACAAAGATAAAAGGTCTCCAAACAGAGCAGACACACATCACATCAGTCATCACAACATCACACAGCACATCAGTTGGCCTAGCAATGAGCACATGACGGCGTTTGTCACACAGCTGGGTAAATTAGTGCCATATGTGTCGAATGTGTCGGGTGACGCATACATTGCGTGGATATGATGATGAAGATGAAAAAAATCATTGATGTGGTCGATGTTACATCACAAATTTTGTTCAAAGAGGAGGTTCCGAATCGCATTCGCACCAACTGAGTCGAACAGTCCGAGGGCAATTTAAAATTTAACAATATTTCCAATAAAGGGACACTGACACGTATTACATTATGAAGATAGGGGTTTTTCCTTTGAAAAGCAAGACCAATTGACATGTCTGTATCATTCCTTTCGTAGGATTTTCTAAACGTCCAAGACACCCGTAGAGAAGATTTCGAAATTATGTAGATTAATCTAACATCGGAATATTTATCCAATAAGTTCACTCAAATATTATGTTGAATTTTGTCCTGCTTGGGGTTGAATTTTTTTTTATTAAATATATGCCTATCTGAGAGTACCATTCTCGTATTGTCTCACACTTTTCTTATTGGATTTTCTTATTTATCATTAGCTGAATCAATTATAAGGTATGGAATTACAGCCTGGGGACTTTCCTGTAACACAAATGTAAATCATGTTCAATCGGTTCAAAAATCATTGGTTAAATTATTAGCGCATAAAATTTTATACAAACAAAGGCATAATGTTCCGCAGAATGTCTCAGTAAGAGCAATTCTGTGATATAAAATTATGTCTCAGCATATGAATAGCCCTATATACATACATAAACTAGACCACACTTACAATACCCGTTTTACGCTAAATGAAGGACTAATTGTACGTAAGTACTTAAACAAATATGGACAAAGAACGCTGGACTACATGATACCAAATTTATTAAATATGTTACTTGCTGAAAATAAAATGTACAAATGGTAAAACAAATATTATGTTGAAGAATTGGCTCGCCGAAAGAAAAAAATTGTATTAGACACTAACACAAAAATTCTAACTGCAAAATAAAGTAAAATAAGTTTATTTATATCCTCAACGTAAAAGCACACATTGGCAAATTACTAAAAAGTAGTTTATTGGGACTTTTCTTTTTTCTATAAAATATTTATATTTTTTTTCCGTCATTTTGTATTACTTTGTCTTTATAATAAATAATTAAAAAAAAAAAAAAAAAAAAAACATTATTCAAAGCCTTAAACTCCATTTGTCTCTTATCGAGGGACGAATCACATTTAGGAAATATCCCATCGGCCCATCATAAAAATAATTTTTGATTTCCCCAAATTCATTCATTAAATAACATTTTTATTATTATTAAAATATATACCAGGATAAAATATGTAATAACATTTCCAATAACATGTGTTCCTAATGTTGTCCTCTGCGTGCAAACCGTATCTAAATGTCTCTAATAAACAGTGTTAATTTCAAATGTCCTCCCAGGAAAGTATGGTCCTGTTTATTTTCCGCATGTACAGAATATAAATAATGCAGGTGACAAACACAACTATAAAAGCGCGAGCAGAGATATCTGTTGAACCGCGAGCGCGTATGTGTTGTACCGCCATATCACGATGCTATCAAATATTACTTCCTATGGTAGGAAAGGGGGTCAGTTGAATTACAGAGCTGCCACGAAATGCCATTTCTTTGTACTGAATCTATCAACTTGACAGCTGTCACCCGCCCGCTTAGGCAGCTCCGTAATTAAAATGACCCCCTCTCCTTTTTTCGGCAGAGAGGGGATCGCATAACTTTTCGCATATCGCCTCAGGAGCAGTTACGACGTAAGATCTGTTTTGTCTATGGCTGATCTGCGCATAAACTGCTTAGGTGTGACAGATCTGATGGGATTGTATGAAGAGCGATATTGGGCGTGCAATCTTCTATCTTTTAGCTGTGTGTGGCAGGAGTTTAAAACAATATATGTACATTTTAACGCAGCTTCACGTTAATTGGTTAAATGAATTATACATAATATAGTTTTGTATTAGTCAACGACGAACCGGTGGATGCAATCTGTTAGCCATAAGTTGTTATAATAGTTTGTCTAGTCTGTAGTTAGAAGTAAGATAAGAGCATTGTAGAAATATATTACAAATTTGTAAAGCGCCCTTGAGGTGATTTTTCACAAAAATCGGCGCTATACAAATCATCCAAATATCATTATTATTATTAGAAAAACTAGTTTTTTTACTCTAAACATGAATAAAAGAGGGAATTATAGTGATAATAATGTAGTTAGACCCATTTATAAAGGAGGTGATCACACTCTATTGGGTAATTATAGACCGATTAGTATTTTGCCATCACTCGAAAAAATTCTTGAAAAATACATTCAGTTGAAATTAATAAAATATTTAGAAGATTTTTCTATTATTGATACAAATCAATATGGATTCCAGAAAAAAAAGGGTACCGAAATGCTACTTCAAAAATTTGCCAGTTTCATAAATAATGAACTAAATAGTAAAAATCATGTATTAGTTTTATTTATAGATTATTCTAAAGCATTTGACACTATTAATCATAGAAAATTATTGCAGATACTAGAAATCATAGGAATAAGAGGAAAGCTCCTAAAACTATTTGAAAATTACTTGAACAACCGATGCATGAAAATAAAGCTATTGAACACTTTAAGTAAAAAAAGAAAAATTTTAGCTGGCGTTCCTCAAGGTTCCATATTAGGTCCAATTTTATATATCATTTATGTATCTTTTATTAAGTACATCTTTAAACATGTAAAACACTTTGTATATGCGGATGATACTGCACTAGTGATTTCTCGCAGTGATTTAAAATTATGTATTGAACTCTTACAAAAGGATTACATTGAGCTTTTGAAATGGTCTCATGACTCTGGTTTAATCATAAATGCAAAAAAAACCAAATTGATACATATTAGATCACCCAATGCCAAGACAAATATTATTACACCAGAAATAAAAACACACGGTTCAGATTGCTTACATGTTGGTATCCCAGCATTGTGTACATGCGAAAATATTGAAGTGGTTAAAGAATATGTTTATTTAGGTGTAATTATTGACTGCTTTTTCAAATGGGATTTACAAATAAATAAAGTCTGTGAACGTCTGAGATCTATTGTTAGTAGATTATATAAACTTAAATTCTATGTTCCAATATGCACACTTCGAATAATTTATTTATCATTAGCTGAGTCTATTATAAGGTACGGAATTACAGCTTGGGGACTTTCCTGTAAGACAAATGTTAATCATGTTCAATCTGTCCAAAATTCATTAGTTAAATTATTAGCTCATAAAAGTTTATACGAGCAAAGACACAATGTTCCGTACTTTTACCAGAATCTTAAAATTCTCTCAGTAAGAGCAATTCTGTGGCATAAAATTATTTTTCAGCATATGAATAGCCCTATATACATAAATAGACTGGACCACACTTACAATACTCGATTTACGTTAAATGAAGGACTAATCGTACCTAAGCACTTAAACAAATATGGACAAAGAACGCTGGACTACATGATACCTACATGCTTAAATATGTTACCTGCTAAAATTAAAAAATGTACAAATAATGTAAGAACAAATATTATATTGAAAAATTGGCTCGCCGAAAGAAAAAGTTTGTATTAACATTCTTGTAGTACTCGTAACACAAAAAATGTCTAACTGCATTATAAGTTTTATAAAAAATAAAAAAAACTTCAAAGTAAAAGCACCCATTGACAAACTACTTAAAAGTAGTTTATTGGGACTTTTCTTTTTTGTAATATCTTATTTTATTTTGATTTCCTGTAATATTTTATAACTTTTTTCTTCTAATAAAAAAAAAAAAAAAAAAAAAAAAAAAAAAAAAAGTTCTGCATGGTCTGTATACACATATATTATTTCTTTTACATAACTTTTGGATAAAAAACAGATAGAACTAGAAAAAAAAGTTCCAAAGCGATTGAATAATAAAATAAAATAATAAAAATATATTAATTCGTGGGTACCTATGAAGTTTACATAATATTTTATCATAATTTGAAATCCTTAAGAGTTGTGCGTTGTTTTTTTTTAAATATAAATTGTTGTCCAAAAATGTTACGTAATGTATCTACATACAAAAATAATAAAGTTCAAAAGGATTATAAAACCTAAATAATAATATGAAAGAGTCGACCTACATTACACGGCCGGACTATAGAAATAAATAGACCCATGTGTCCAGAGGTCATGAAACGGCTCACCAAACAAATGCACGCCTCAAACCGGTCCATTTTTTGCAGAGTTTAATGGCCTCATAGAATATAGAAGGCCAACCAACCAACCAACCAACCAAACATTGGTTGATTATTCCACTCTCAAAATTGGATAAGTGATTAATTTTATTTTAGTAGGCATGGGATTTTTATCAGCAAATACATTAATTTCACATAGAAGCGAAGAACGGACAATTTAATTCCAAGATATTGAAAATGTTGGGTGCAAGCGAGAATTTTATACCAAGAGCGATGTTTCACGCAACCAGGGCGACATGCGACAAAGCGGTAACTCGGAACTTCCTCCAATCGTATCATTCACACGAAGAATACAATGAAAGTCAAACAAAATTACTGCACTTACTAAAAGGGTTAAAACCTATAACAGAGCGTACGTTAAAATGTTTTGTAAAGGAATGATACTTTTATTGTCATGTTATTCAGAAATTATTTAGTCCCAGTGCAGTGAGTAATCGACTGAAATCTGTCCGCGCTCTTTCTAATGCGCTAAAGTGAGGTGCGGCGTCCCTCTCTCACTCCTCCCGGCACTCCGCGGCGCAATCGAATAAAACACCTCCTCGGTATTTCTGTGCTCCGCGCAGCCGGACGACAGATGGAAATCAGTTTAGCTCGCAGCCGGCCGGGGTGAGAAAAATGGAAAAGTAACGCAAGCAAACCCCGAAGGTTCGGATCATAAAATGGATTGCGCAAATAAATAACGGTGGTGGTTCAGTGAAATTTGTCGAGTTTGAGTAAACGGCTGTATTGCACGCACCTGTTCGCGCGGCGGCCGCAAACGCTATGCAGCGGGTCTATTTCTATGCAAGAAACACTATGCAATATAGTCGCTTGCATTTTTCGTACACATCTAAAGTTCACAGAACCTTATAAAAGGATTCAAGAGAAAATCAATACGACTTTATTATGTGATCCTTTACGAATAATGTATTTAAGGTTCTATTGACAGAGATATACAACCAATAAAATAAAGATCATTCGATTTAATCAGAATTTCTTGGCAATCAGTCGGGTGGGTAGTTAGTTGACGCTTGAAATTATATTTGTATATTTTCGCCAAAATGGGCTTACAGTGTTTTGGCAATTGTACGCACGTTTTTTTGTTAGTAATAATAATTTAATTTAGGCAGCCTTCATAACGCCGGGTACTCCGAGATTGCAATTGGCCGTAGTAAGATTTTTGGTTGATACTCGTACGTTCTTCAGCGGAATACAAAGCGGTTTGCCCGCCAATGTGCTGGGAAATTATACAGACGAAGACTAAGCATTTTTACGATGCTGGAACATTACAAAACTGAACACAAACGTATTTCCTGTCTTTATTGCTTTGGGTAAGATTGTGCGAAATTGTTGATATTGAATATATATCTAAAAAGCTAATCTGTTTGAAAACGCGAACGACGAGCTCTGAGCGTTCCACCACGAAATTAACACAGCTGTGAACGGAGATGTACCTAATTTCAATAACAAACCATTTTCATTGAAGAAGAAGACACCCATCACGCCACAAATAACATTTTCCGGTTACAGTGATGGTAGAAGAAGATTTTCCCAAGTTGTCAGGTTATTCGTAACCCGGGAATCTTTGACATTCGAAACAAAATACTAATAAATCTAAACGGAAATATGAAAAAGAACAAAAAACAAATAATAAGGTAACGTGGTAGGTAAGGATGGGAAAAAAGTTGTCGAATATAATATAATATTGTTAATTTGAAATATGAGATCGACAAAAATGATTTAAATATAATGGTGGCGATTGTCCCGGTAAGACAGGAGATCCTGGGTTCGAGTTTTTTCTTCAATGATATATTACATTGAGGGGTAGAACCTTTAAAAGTTATTATAAAAACAGTTTTCCAATTAAAAAAATAGTATTTTCGGTTGGCAACATTTTTTCCATCACGAGCTTGTAACAATGCTATGATAAAACATGCTTAAAAATATGATATTTTAATATTAACAATTTAAAATACAATATTTTCGCATTTAATCATCATCAAACATACAAATTTTGGCTGTCTCTGCGTGGATGTTTGTCCACTTGAAACTTGGGTTCAATGATCTCAAGTCATTTTGAATTAAAATGTCATTTTCAAAATAGGAACTGATTATTTATTTATTTATTTACGCCCTAGTGGGCTTTTACAGAGATAGATAATAACAGTTAGGCAGGTATGTAGTACACAATATACAATGATTAAAATAATAATGAAAAATAAAATTAATTAAAATTAAAATCATACATTTCATTAAAGTAATTATAAAGATTTCGTTTTATAACTAATATGGAATCTGCAAACATGTCTACAATATTCCCAAATTTATTGCCAAAATAATGTAATCTATTTATAAGTGTATGAGCTTCATAGTTTGTTTTAAAATTGTCACAGAAGAAGGTAGCACTTTGCCTCGTATTTCTGGTCGGTACGTAAAATTTTATTTTGGCGAGAATTTCAGGATTGTCAATGCAATTATTAATGATTTTATTTAATAGTACAAGATCAGAGATGATTCGCCTATCGGACAGCGTAATTAAGTTGAGTTGTTTCATCAAAAGGACATAGTTAATATTTTTAATTGGAATATTCAGCTTAAAGTTAATAAATCTTAGGAATTTGTGCTGTACCCTTTCTATATTGTCGGAATGTATTTTATACAATGGAGACCAAATGGGCGAATTATACTCTACTTGGCTTCTTACTAAAGAAGTGTAAATACATTCAGAAAATAAATAAATACATTTATTATGTGAATACATTCAGAAAATCGATTCAGAAAATGAACCAATTTCCTTTAATTCTTTATTGCGTATATAAAATGGACAGGGTTATCTATTCACCGGTATTCGTTAATCTTTACATAGAACCTTTACGAATTCTTTAGAAGATGATGGTTGTATTGTAGTATTTGATTATTAAAATAGCAAGTAGGAACTATTGAATAAGTTAATTACGTAATTCATTCTTCACACATTTTCTTCGTAAAGTTACAACTTTTAACGGCTTGCGAAAAAATGTGTTGAAAAAATTTTAATAAAAAATTAAATTAATTTTATAATAACTTTTTTTATTAGCTCCACACACCAAGCCACGGGGAAAATAATTCCACCCAGGGCCTAAGTCATCTTTGGGGTGTGTGGATGGTCTTTTTAGGGAAAGGAAGGAGAGGAAGTTCTGGTAAGGAAAAGGGCAATGTGTCCAGGAATGACAGATGTATGAATCCATCCCTCCCACTGCGGTACAAGGCGATGGGTCGAAAGAGTTCGTCTGGAGGTAAAAAGGTCTTATTCAACCAGTCTTTCCCGATCCGGCATGCTACGCATGGGTGGGCAAACGAATGCACCGCCAAGACCTAGACAAACCTCACTTCATCAACCCGGGCACCACTGCTAAGTCACCAAACGTAGCAAACCACTTGAAGTGGCCTATGGCAGGGGTGATGGTTATCCAATAAATGTTTCCCGGGCGGCAGTACCCATACCCGCCTCCCAAATTGAATAATTGGATAATTAGTAGTGCGCCGTATTTGTGAAAAACCACCTCAAGGGAGCTGTACAATTTATTATGAGTTCCTGGGTTTTATCAAATTTTACTTTTTACAAACACACAGAAAATTGGCAGGCCACTTCCGATAAACACTTCTTTATTAGAAAGTTCAGGTTTGGAGGTGATACGACTTTGCACGCAGAGGACACTATATTTAAAACACTGGACATTGTATGATTTTACTTTTGCTACCCTCCACTACTGTTGATATTATATTTATGAGAAATTAGTGGCAAAAGTAGAGTTGATATTAATTTTAAAAGACTGGAATTTTAGGACTGGATAATGAAGTGACCTTAAAAAGCCTACAACTTCTTATTTGAAAGGTGAGTTTAAAGATGAGTTTAAAGATTAGCTCTGAATTCTGCCGAGTCTGATCATTCTTAAATCATGTGGCAGTCCATTCCAGGCTTGGCCGTTGGTAGAATAGAATGTTATTATAGCAGTATTAGCATAGGAATACCCTATACATAAAACGTTAAAATTTAATCTTAATATATAAAAACGAATGTTTCTTTGTTTGTCCCTTACGCTTTCCTAAACCATTCATACGATTGCGACGAAACTTTGGGGTTTTTTTTTTTTTAATACATGAATTATCGAAAGTACATAGTGTTTTTTTGTGATATTTCACCCTCCATGCTAGGGATGACCCTGTGTTATGGCGGGTGAAGTTTACAGTTTGCGGATATACATTCATTAGTATAGATTGAAATTTTTCACTAATTGATACTATGCCCACAAATTCCTCTACAATAAGAGAGTTTATGTAATTACATTGGATTACAAGAATAAGGTGAAGAAGTTAAAGAATTATTGGAAAAGATAAATGATTATTAGTATATATAGGAATTATTGATATATAGTTCACAGTAATCAGTCTTATACATATAATGCTGCTTAGATAGTAAATAAAGATATATTATGTTTTGCTTGCTCTTAATACTATGCACACAGATCTTCTATAATAAGATAATGATATACTTATAGTTAGATTGGGTTACAAGAAGAAGATGGAGAAGTTAGAGAAGTTAGAGAATTATTAGAAAATTAAAAATTTGAGGAGTTGTTAGCTATAGATCACACTAATTAATCTTGTACATACAATGCCGGTAATTTATAAAATAGAGATATGTTATGTTTTGTCTGAAAGGTGATTAAATTGATAGAGTGTAAAGTGAGTGGGTATTTAAATTGTAACGTATTCCATGTGTAAGGATTATGTAATATATTAAATATTATTCGAAATGTGTCTTTGCAGGTGCATAGTGTCTTCTGTGTTTGAAAGAATAATAATAATTAGACAAGAAAATATACATAGGAGATCTAATAAATAAAGGTTATTAAGTGCATTGAAAGTATGAAACTTATATGTATGATTATAACTTTATATATGAAGCAAGAATAGGAATCATAGTAGGTTATTAATATGATTTTAAGAATGGAATGGATTACATGTATAAGTGGAATTAGACAAGTAAGGATACAATCCTTCAGCGTTGGTGTTGAAGGTATGTGGAATGCATATAATTTGTTGTTGTTATAAGCAATGACATGCAAAAGGTTAGTTTCACTTGTGGTTATAATTATACTAATTTTGTATTTATGAAAGAGGATGGTAAGGTGATAGGAATTATTTGAGTAAGTGGTACCATAGGTTTTTAAAAGTTGTAGTTGTAGTGAGAAATTTTTACAATATCTGTTCATAGTTATGATACAATTCCAGAGTTCAATGACATTTATATTGATATAAGTGATAATTTTCTGATACTGAGGGTTATTTTAAGATCATAAGTGAACTTTAGGTAAGGACTGCTGTAATGGAAAAATCTTTTCATTATGAGAAATTTTGAAAGTATGTAAGTTTTGTGGCTATTATTTGCTGTTTTTGTGAATTTGTATATAATGAAAAAGGTATAATTAAAGAAGTTTACAGTGTTGGCAAAGGAAGGAAAAAATAATTCAGGGTACGTTGGATTTAAAAAGTTACAAATACGTGTCATGCTTATTTTAGTAATGGAGTTTATGATAGGCAAGTTTATTAATGAAGATATGATTTGGGTGGATAATAAGACATAGTATATCAGTACTTGGGAGTGAGTGCGGTTGTATAGTAGGGAAACATAATACAAGCATATTTATTAGGTGTGGATTCTCATATGTAGACGAAAAATTTGATATCTCATTAGAACATATCGTAATAATTAAACCTGCAGAATTATAAGTGGTACAAATTATATCCATTTTACTATAATGTGCATTTAAAAAGCAGAGTGGGTGATGAGAAAATATGATAATGAGATTTTTGATTTTCATTATACTATAATTGAGTAGCTGGACATTAGAGTTAGGCATACTTAGTGTCGTTAGTCATATTACTTGGCGTTTTACTCGTACGATATCTGCGTCATTGCGAATTGTTATTATATTCGAGTCATCGGTCTGCCTGAGTAAAATACGACCTGATTTCACCCATGTATATTTGAAGTGATGATTTCTAGCAAAATTTTTTGTCTGGGCCAGTAGAAATTTGCCTTTCGGAGTTAAGTGTTCTGAAATGTAGATTCGATTTCTTTCCTGCGAGTATCCTAGATCTGCTGTGTTAAGCTTGTTCAAGTTGCTATTAGTCGATTTCATATATGTTTTGATTTTGTCTGACCAGGCGTCTCGTGCTTGAGTGTTTTTGAATGTAGCTATAATGGATCTCGTGGTTTTATGGGATGTTTTTTGTCCCAGCCTGAAAATTTTTGTGATTTCGGTTTGCAGAAGAGTGGAAGTATTATTGTAGTTGATAATATTTGATATTTTCTTCATTATTTCCAAGTTGTTTTCAACGGTTGTTTCGGGAACTCCTCTAATCTCGATGTTGCAGAGAAGGCTTTGGTACTCCAATCGATCAATTTTTTCATCTTGTTTGGAGATTATATTTTCTAAGACAGCATACTGATTTTTTTAGTTCGATTACTTCAGAGTTGACTTTATCATTTGATTTTTCTATGATATCTAGTCGTTTTTTCATTTCTTGTTGTTGATCAGCAATGAATTGTATGGATTTGATGATTTCATTGTTCTGTAAGACGATTGCTTCATATTTATTTAGGTACGAATCGAATTTTTGCTTAACAAATTTCAATACATCTGTTTTAAATGTTTGTAATTCCGAGGTAAATATTTCAGAAGTTAAAATGCTGCATTTTTGTTTTGGTTATTACCGCCATCTGAGTTTTCGGTTATGATATTTTCTGTGTTATTGGGCAGGTCACTTTCCAGTATCTGTGGTTGGGGTAGTTGTTTTGGTTGTTTGACAATAGATGTCAGGTCATCGTTTTTAATTGATTTATTTGATGACTTGAGATTTTTTATCTTTGTTAAGCAGCTTTTACACTTCCACTGTGTGCTTCTAGCGCTGCGCCGAGATGTTTCAGAGATTTCCGCACAGGCAAGATGGAAGTTGCCTTCGCAGGTACAGCACGAAATACAATCTGATGGGTTTTCGATGTTTTTTCCACAGGTAAAGCATTTTGTAAACATGGTAGAAGTTTTTTGCTTCAGACTTTAATAAGAGGGAAACCACTTATGATTGATATTTGTTTGAGTTATTGATGAAGAGCACCACTGTGTAAGTTTCACTTTATGTTTGTTAATGATAGCCGATACGTTTTAGAGCAAGTGACAGTTGTGGAGGTATTATGGTGAGTTTTGTGCACTAAAAAATCCACTTCTAGCGCTGAAAATACGCTGGTTTGGCGCGCGATATCCAGTTTAGAATATTTAGGCACTTTTGATTCAGTTCACTGTTTTTTTATGTTTATTTTTTATTATTTTGATGCAAGTGAGCAAGTGACAGTTGTGGAGGTGTTATGACGAGTTTTTTGCGCTAAAAAATCCACTTCTAGAGATGAAAATACGCTGGTTTGGCGCGCGATATCCAGTTTAGGATAATTAGGCACTTTTCATTTAGTTCACTGTTTTTTTAATGTTTATTTCTTATTATTTTGATGCAGGCATAGAAATACGTCAACACTCTGTAGTAGGTAGTAGTAATAATGATTTGATGTGCGCATGCCCGTGATGGTTTCTATATATAATAATGAGCTTTGGCGTTAAGAAATTATTTCCTACACTATTCTTCCGATTGCGATGGAACTTTGGTATGTGCACGCCCTCGAAGGTTTCTATGTAAATAAAATGGTAAACTCTTGTGTTATGAAATTTGTATAAAAAATAGGTGGCGCGCGAATAGTTTTAATAAAGGCGGGAGGGATGGCGGGAAGGCGAGAGGAGTCCGAGGGGTGTAGGGAAACGAAGGAGGGGGAAGGCGGGGAACGTGAAGGGGGATCGGGGATCGGGAGAGAGAGGGGACACGGGAGGGGAAGGGTACTCGGAAGGGGAACGAGGACGAATGGGAAAGGACAAGCAGGGAGAAACAATTTATTTAAGTTGGAATGCAACGCATGCCGGAACTCGCTTGTACCTAAATAAAATATTATACAAAAAAAGGAAAAAATAAGATTGTACCAGAAGATCATAATAAAGATATTTTTAACTTTAGTCTTCCACGACCTTTACAATCTGCTAATTGCATGGAAAAAGGCAAACTTTGGATAATATTTATCATCGGGTAGATATTATGATTGTCGACTGAGACTTAACAATGAGTGTGGGTTCTCCAAGTCGCATCCTCAACACTTAACATAATAATGGCTCTTTCTATGCGCGGGTGATTTATTGATGCGTGGGATGATTGTGCATTGGATACTCGGAACCTTCTTACCACACATTTTGTGACTTATTAGAAGACATATTTAGGATAATCTCATATCTAAAGGCATATTTACATTTTTATTAGATGCCTAAGTTCAAAGTTATTGCACATTCCACAAACCACACAGCCACAATAATATAATTACATAACTCTCAACTTTTCAATAGCAAAAAACGGCTTCAACTTGAAGAGCGTTTTACCAGCCAGGGGCCGAAAATCCACATTTCGTCGAAAGTTGTACTTACGATCCTGCAGGGCGGTTACAACGAGAAAGATTAATTATTCTCCGTACCAGCTTTTTAAAATTATAACTCAATATCGATTTTATTTCATTCCAAATTTGCTTTAATTTATACCTAAGTACATCCAAAAATGCTGAAAGACGTGTTGATAAAACTATTAAAATAATTTACTTTTTGTAATAATTTTTTGATTATAAGTATTTATCATTTTTCAATAATGTCTAAGTTAAATAAGAATGTTAAAAAAATCTAAAGTATATTAGTTTGTAAGTGCGCAAATAAATACACAAACGGACCAATTTTCGTCAAGAAACACATGAAGGTGTATATTTTTTTATGATTTTATTTAAACTAAAATTAAAATTCTAAAACATGCGATACCCAGATAATGTATTGATTTATTTTACTGCATGATTATATGATGGGTGTGGTATAATACAAAATCTTTTTTGAAAATTTAACAAATCTGCCAACGACCTATGGACCTATGGTATAACCTTATTATACTAAAAATAAACATTTTTTCTCACAATTTAAAACATGCGAATGCTAGATAAAAGAACAATCTATCGAAATCTATTTATATTTTTTTGCAAAAAAGAGTCAATACGTCTAAAATCTGATTTGAAAATGACATATTTCTGGTTTTCTCGGGTAATAAATACCCTCTGAATATGTTGTTTTTCACTATTTTGATACATTTGAAGGCAAAATCTATTTTGAGGTTGTTTCATTTCTGAATAATAAAAACTCACCATAAAAAAACATTAAAAGCACCAATGGCCCTATTTGATTTTGAAATGAGAATATACCTAGTTCCTACCGGGGTGTCGTTTATGCAGTTCCTACTTCCTACGTCTCTCTAACCACATCGCCTTGCTGAAAAAGCATTTGAAATTTGAAATGGCATGAAACATAATGCAAATTCGAGTGCATTTGTTTTGAAAACAGAAGGATTGGGACTATCTTGAAAGCAAGTTGTTGGTGTTTTTCGTGTACATAATCTCGTTGTTAAGAAAAAAGAAAGAATTTGACCAATTTGGAAGTACAAAATACCGTTTTGTACTTGTTCGTTTTGTTGTGGCGATAATTACCTTGAGGTATCGCGGTGTAACTATACTGTGATTGTGTTGTGCGCTCCTTCGCAGATATACAGTGGTAAATGATTGTTCATCCCTTTTTCCTTGCATACTTTTTTCCTTCCTATGTATACTATCGCGCAATTCCAGCAAACACCATTTCGTTTTTAATATTTACAGTCCATTACGAGTGCATCTGAAGCTGTAATTCTTAAGCAGTTTTGGCTATAACCCAACACCCATACTTTAATGAACTTTAGTCAAATTTAAACAATACAATAAAAATAAGGAAACTTTACGTAGTAATAACCTCAGAACGGAGGTAATAATCGAGAACGAGAAATAATTTTTGACAATTTACTAGGAAATCAATCAGGGTTTTGGTAATAAAAATAATAGCAATTTTGTCAAAAGATTTTCATTATAAATACCTACACAGAAATAATTTAAATAGATCATTCTGTCAGTGACTTTAACACAGTTTGATATTGACTTTGGAAGGCGAAACAGCTGCCACTCGTAATCATAATTACACAGCAGAGCTCGTGTAAATAAATAATTCATTATCTTTCTAAAACTAGTCCTGAACATTGTTAACTCGAAGGATCTTATAAATAAACTAGCAGACTCGACAACCGTTGTTCTGCCATATAAATTATTTCTGGTGAATATTTTGGATGTTAAATAAAAAATAAGGAAGTGTGTGGGGATGGGATCTATGACAGAAAGCGAAATGGAGCGCTGTAGACGATGCCCGCCGATAAAAACAAAAACACTGACTAACGTAGGTAGTTGGTGTTTTGAAAATGAAATAAAGAAAATCAATATGAATTTCGATATTTGAATGTACGATATTTTTCGTTAGTCCGTATTTAGCCAATACAAATAAGCTCGATGGTTTGCCCATGCGAGAACATGATGCCGAATGAAATATCAAAATGACGCGACGCTTCTTCTGAATGTCTTGCGCATGTGTGGATGAAAGTTCGATGAGGCAGACGTAGCGCCATCTGTCTTTCAACAACATAAATAATTTCGTTCTGTTTGAAATATGAAAGACGGTTCAATTGGTTCATACAAAAATATTAAAATAGCGATTAAAAAATGGGAGGGTGGGGGTAGGAGGGTTAAAATTTGGGGTTATAGGTATTTTTTGATACCAAATAATAAAAAATAAAAAAATAAAAATTGTCAAAAAAATAGCATTTTTTTTCTGGATAGGGGACACCCTAATCACATAGCGCAGGGGTCGGCAAACTTATTAGATAAAGAGCCAAATATGTACATTACAACGATTATAAAAAAAAATTGAGAGCCAAATCTGTGAACTGATGTAGCAAACATTTATTACAATTTTAGCACTTAATTAAATTATGGGTACGCTGAATAAAACTTGATTTCATACTTAAAAAATATTTTTATTTATTGATAAAAAATAAAATGTAATTAAGGATTTTATTTTATTAATCCATAAATTTAAATCACGACAATGACAGACAAACACTTAATGCGAACAATTTCCTTGGAAAGTTTGAGTAAGTCAGGTTTACATGTGGTTATTCTTAATTTAAGGCAAGATTCCAGGTTCTCATCAATAAGATAACTTCTCAGTTTACTCTTTATAAACTTCATGATTAAAAAAGATTTTTCGCATATGAATATGTAGAACCGAAAGGGGAAAGAACTGCAATCGCGAGCTTTTTTAGCTGGTCATAAGAGTAACGAATACTATTCCAGGCGTTAAAAATGATCATGTCTTTCAAAGCAGACCACACGAATAAAGTTGTTCTTCTCCAATATTTCCAAATCAACACAAAGACGTTCAAAATCTAAGACATCTAAATTTAGAGCTCCATATTTAAATCCAGCAATTGTATTTCAAAGAGCCGCACGCGGCTCTGGAGCCGCCCTTTGCCGACCTCTGACCTAGCGGTATGAAACATACTTTACCTATTCTCATACCTACCAAATATACATAAAAAATTCATAAAAATCGGTCAAGCCTTTTCGGAGGAGTGCGACCAGAAACATCGTGACACGAGATTTTTATATATAAGATTGTTACTTCTAACCTAACCAAGTGTTGCGACTGAAAATATACGAGTTTTCAGGAACACATTGAATTATCAATTATATTGCCATAAACTATCATGAATTTTGATATTTGAACCGAGTTTTACGATTGCTTGTGCGATTTTGCTAACTCCGCTAATAACAATTTTCCAGGAATTGGTAAAACCTGTATTTGTGTCTGTCTATAAGCAATAGAAGCAACATTGAAGAGCTCTTGACAAATATTATAGCGAAGTTTCTGTGCTTACATTAGTGGAATACGATGAAATTGTAAAAGAATAATTGTGATGTTACCAAACTTTTAAAATAAGATGGTTTTTTTCTAATTTATTTACTTAATCTACTTTTTAAAAATTCTATTACAATTTGCACTTCGTTTCATAGAATAATGAATCAGGAGAGCAGAAGAGTAAGAGATCTCAGCATCGTCACGGTAAAAGACGCATTCTAGAAAAGTTGATTGAAATGACAGATCTGAAAAGTCAAACACTTTCCGACCATCTTTTTTTTATCACCTCTCCATGTATGCCACAGCGCCATAGATGAAACCGACTTCAGACTGTATAGGACTCACGGACATATGAATATATATCCATTTGGATGTCTATGATAGGACTCTATACAGGGTGTTCAGGGACGTACTTGACTTACTTTAACCAGTGATTCCTGACATTATTTGGAGTAAAAAATGTAAATGAAATTTTGGTCTCCGGTGACATTTTTGATGTTTTTTTTTTTTTTTTTTACAAAAACATTAAAAAATGGTAGTTGTTGAACAGTTGGAGGCGGGGTAAGGGGTTCGTCGGACACCCGGCTAAGTGACCAGTGATGACATGTGGAAGAAATTTTTTTTTGTTTGATTTTGAAGAAAAAAATTTTGAAAAAAAAAAAAAGTCATCAAAAAAAGTCACCGGAGACCAAAATTTCATTTACATTTTTTACTCCAAATAATGTCAGGAATCACTGGGTAAAGTAAGTCAAGTACGTCCCTTAACACCCTGTATAGTGTGGTACTACTACACAACAAAAATGCAAACATCGTGTGACGTAATCATGTAACCATCGTCATCGCCACAAAAAAAAACAATAATTATAACGTTTCATGTAAAATGCAGGAAATGTCGCAACATGACTTCGTAGCATTACCATAAATTGGCCATGCATTCAGGATTTGTAAAGAGTTAGTTGGTTTGCTGAACGACAGACAAACAGGACAACCTCTTCTAGCGTGAATATCAAATGGTACCAGGGAAGCAACAGTTCAGAAGGGTGAATCATGCACCACTTTTCACGGCAGGGCTGGCAGCTGATGTGTCACGGATTACATAAGTTGTCTGATCGATTGAGAGATAAAAATAACTATGATTTTAAAAACTTAAATTTGTTTTTTTACTTATTTTATTGGGACCTGGTCGGTTTAACCGTACTAACTACAAGCAGCTTTAGACGAAAGTAATTATCATGGAATTCCACCTCAATTCCTGCACATATATATTTTTATTTAATCTTGAAAGATCTCTAGTAGTGTCAACAAATCTCGGTTGTAATTTTATTACAAGTTGTTTGTTCAGTGGGTTGCTTTCAGATATTAAATAAAAATGCTGAACATTTTTTTCAGAAAATAAGTGCCTCCGTACATGATGCTACTTACAAGCTACTCGACCCTCGTGAGCGTATCATACGCGCCGATCGTAAGGACCCCACGTACGATTTTGCTGGTGCCCGTACACGGCGCTACGCAACGTCTGTCGGTATCCAATCAGTATCACGATACCGACAGTGCTGATCGCACGCGACGCGTCTGATACTTATTCGTTTGACAGAAACGGCGTCGGAACACGGAAGTGATGTTAGATTTGTTCTGGAAGTGGAAAAAATGGGTGTTTACTAGAATATATAAAAAAAGATTTAGTGGAGAAGGCATGCCATGGATTGATGTTGGAAAAAAGTCATATGACATTGCTTGACATCTTATTAACTCCAAGGATGCACGTGAAAAATTATCAAGTTCAGTATATTTCGGGTAGCGCCGTGTACGGAGAACAGCATTAAAAAAGTAGTATATGTGGTTGCGTCACAATTACGTAGTTTGTAAGTATCTCCATGAACGGAGGGCCTAAGAGGTACCTAAAACCCTTTGTCCACAGGGAAACGTAAGTATCTGATACTTATGTTGTGTACTCGTATCGCAAACTAACGCGCATAATCCGTACACGTTGCTACTGAAATCACGAGACCCTCGTAGCAGCCAATCATTGTTGAATTCTCTAAAAGCACTGGAATTTGCTTTCATAAACTCACTCGTAACCTCGGGGAGCTTTGTCGATGCAATGGGTCCCGGACCCGAATAGGATAAGGGGAAGAAGAAGAAGATGATGATGATGAACCTCACTCGTAACCAGTTGCTGCGTGTGTCGTTTTTATAACCTGCTTCTTTCTCGACTGTTTTGTTCCTAGCATTGATAAGTCTTTGTTACAAAGACACAAGTGACACCTCGCCCGGTTGACCTCGGGAAATTGGCGTCGGCGACGAGAAATGTCGGCAACGTATACCTGTGTACGAATCTGCGCGCAGATTTATGGCTGTGGTCGCCAAGATACTTGCATATCCTATTAACGAAGGGCCTAAGAGGTAAAGCGAATTATGCATTACTTTTACTTATAGGTAAAATAAATTATTCACTCTAGCGCAATTCCAGACGTAAGGAATCTTACCTTTGTGATTATTTTTTAAATTTATTCTCCCGTTTGGCTTGATCACAAAATTTGGCAACCCTTCCGTGAAAAATCGGTGAATCACAGCGCCAATTGTTGGAAAACAATGCGATATAACTTCATGTACGTTCACCGCGAGATAAAATCTTATCAGTGTGAGATTTCCCGTGGAAAAAGGTCCCAGCGCAATGCTGCATCGCTCTGTGCTCTGTGCACATGTACTGCATGCATTGTCATGGGGAAATACCGGCGCCATTGCATGCGCTCCTGATTATTCGTATAATAATCGATTTGAAATAGTTCACCTGATTTTTATGACAACAAACAATCGAGCGTGTGAAATAAACATTATTTTTTATTGAAACTCCTTAAAACAATTTAAAATTATTATTACCCTCATCAAAACTCGTGATTAAAAATAGTTATCAACAACTTAATGGCAAAATACTTGCATTGTTTAAAAACCCATAACAATAAATCGTAATAATAAATATGTAGGTACAGAGAAATTTCTCCACATTTTCTCACAGCTAATCTACGATTATGCATATCAGATGAATAACTTCCAAGCAAACTTTTTGTTTCATCGAGTAGAGCCGAAAGGTGAAATTGATTGAAACTTCGGTAGAAATAATTATTACTATTACTAAACTGACTGTGAGTTCATTGATCTTTAAATAGCGATAGTTAGAACGTTTTCCTAAGAGATTTATCGTTTGATTTTCGTAAATATTTTGGGAGAATTTGTAAACAAATCCATCGAAGAAAATAATAATATTTTAGTTCATCGATTAAAAATAAACCTAGGATAATTTATGAGCTATCATCATTAGAAATTATTCGGCTTAATAATTATGTAATTAATAATTCTGAGACGGGTTGTTTAAAATTTCATTAAATACATCAAATATTTAAATTTAACTTTCACGTTTTGTGTAAGTTCCATTAAAGTTCTGTTATTATATCATTATTGCCAGTTGCTTTATAAAACTGAAAAATCACAGAACTTGAATAGAACTTTCACAGAACGTGAAATTTAACTTAAAATATTTGATGATTTTTAAAATATTTTGAAACAGAATCTATTTTAATATTAACGAAGTCACAAATAGCCGTCGACACACAATTGAAATTGTTGAAGGCATCACTAGACTCTCTTAACCTAACCTAGGTGATTTTATTTGTTCATTTTTGCTAATTCATTTATGCTGAACTAGACTTTTATAATGAACAGATTAAATATAAGGATACGATTGTGATCTTAATTACTTAATCCATCTTAATATTAGGTCCTTACATATGAAATTGGCGTTTTGCCGTACTGGCAACTTTGATCTCAAATATCTTCTCTTTGGTTAGGCATTCCGAATTCAAATTTATACAGCTATTTACTCATGTATTTGTGTTTCGAAAATTATAATTCATTTGTTTTTTCCTTAATTGTTTTTTTTTGCGTCACTTAGTTTCCAAAATGGAAAACTTGAAATATCGCGTTATTTACTAGTACGAGTTCCACCGTGGCACCAGTGCTGCAGAAACGGCTCGAAGTATTAATGATGTGTATGGCGACGGTACCGCAAAACCGCAAAAGAAAACACAGTGCGTTTTTGGTTCCAACGTTTTCGTTCTGGAAATTTTGACCTGCAGAACAAGCCCCGTGGACGGCCGGAGACCAAAGTTGATAATGAAGAATTGAAGGATATTGTGGAAGGGGATCCATCGCAAACCACGTCCGAGTTAGCTGCAGGCTGCGGTGTTAGTGATAAAACTGTTTTAATCCACTTGAAGCAAATTGGGAAGGTGAAAAAGCTTGAAAGGTGGGTACCTCACGAATTGAGTGAAGCAAATCAACAAACGCGCGTTGACCGCTAGACCACACACTGCACAACAGACGGCTACCAAATTAGAGGAGCTTCAATTGGAATGTCTAAGACATCCACCGTACTCTCCGGACCTTGCCCCAACAGATTACCATTTTTTTCGAAATTTTGATAACTTCTTGCAAAGGAAAAAATTCAACTCCGATGGGGCAGTCCAAACCGCCTTCAAAGATTTTATTGATTCCCGTCCGAATGTTTTTTTTTAGTAAAGGGATCGATGACTCTAGATGGCAAAAGTGTAGATCAATAGATACTTTGATTAAATAAATATTATATTTTAAGTGACAAATAACAAACAATATGCAAATTCCCTCCTTGAAAATTTCATATTCCTACCAGGGGATCATAAGTGTGCAGGGTAAAGAGAATGCACCGAAAAGGGGTAGAGGAGAATTTTTAGAATTCCTATGATTTTTATAGATCAATCAAGATTTGGGACGGCTAGCTTCAGGTAGCAAGCCAGTAACGAGATGGCCGCTTTCCTGTCCCGTCTTCTCACTCGTTCCTCAGGGAAACTCACACCCTAACATATTTTATTACCCTCTTCCGCTCATGTTCTCCTGGTATAACTCGTTTGAAATTTAACCCGTTTATATATTCATTTTTTATCAACAAACCACAACAAATTACTAAATTATAAATAAATATTACAAACTAATTTAGCCGGATAAAAAAGAGTTTTGTAGTAACCAAAAAATACGTCGAGTAGTTTAGAAAAATGGTAGACAAAGGGGAAGAGGGGGTAAAAAGAAGGAAACATTTTGAAATATGCAAATCGTTTCAGCGCTAAAAGAAATTGTATCAGGGTAACAGAAATGCATACCGGTGTAAAGAATTTCGTGTAACATTTTTTGGTCCCTGCTCCGTCTACACACAGTAGGTTATGAAAGGGCTTCGCTTCTATACAAAAAAACAACAACAAAATGTCTGTCCCTTTTTATCCAACGCAGGCATTTGTATTTCTTTGCATTCCTTATCTTATTACATTTTACCTGTAGATGTGTTCGGCACATATACTACTAGAGGAAAAGTGGCATCTCCCTCTGCCGCAGGTGGGAGATGAGATAAAGCCTGAGGTGTGAGGAACGAAAGGTCCCCTCGTAAAGTTTTTTTTTTATTTTCCTTTTAAGACTAAACGCTCAGAGCGTTAGGAAGTTACGTGGAAATACAATCATTTAATAAAATGTTTATCGCGTATTTTATTATCCTTTGGTATCTTGTATTGAGAAATAATAATGTAAGGAATCCAGAATGAAGCCCTATTTACTGTCACAGAATCTGTTAAATTTATTACGAACTGACCACCATATTTATAATTAAAGTCCGGTTAGTCAGTTTCCTCGACTTAATCGATTAAAATTATACGTCAAGAGTCAAGACTTTAAAATAGAGAAATATCTCAAATTATTTGTTTTTTTTAATAAAGTTGTCGAAAATAATTGTCATGCGGTCGTCACAATTTATTCGAAAGCTCAAACGGACCGCGCGAATCGGCGTGTATCAAATAAATATGCCAAAGTTTAAAACACCTGGCCCCCTAACATGGTCGATCGATATAGGTTTTATCGAAAATGTCGGTAACTTGAAATCGCTCCCGAGCACGACTGCAGGACGCTAACGAAGAAATAAGAGTTTACGTCAAATAAATTAGGAACCCTTAGTCGATTTTAACTGTTGTTTGTTCGTTAGTGGCCTACAGTCGTGCTCGGGAGCGATGTCTAGTTACCGACATTTTCGATAAAACCTATATCGACCGACCATGCTAGCACCCCTGGTGATGGACTACCATATGAAATTGAAATGCTGCTTGAAATAACTAAAGCCAAAACCATGTTTAGTGACCAGATCTGAACAGCCATGTACTTCCACGCCTCTCAATTGCCTATCTTCTACCCTTCCCCTATGTCTTCAGCCTCACAACATACCCCAAATTGAAGATTCCATAGTCCCACATGTTTCAGACAGTTGGGACTCTTGTGCGGTACTCATATTAAAACCTGAGCAAACACATGTTATACTATATGTTACACTAGACAAAGAGGAAACCGATCATTCCATCTCATTCTCTCGCAGGTTAAATCCTATAGATGTAGGTGTTTGTCTCTTTTTAGTGTAGCATTTTAGTTTCATCGAATTTCAAATCACAACGGTGCTAAAAAGTTTTCACTTAAAAAATCAGAGTGCAATTCACACGCAGTAGAAGTGAAACCTTCAGAAAACTAAAGTAGACAGGAGTGGGGAGACTGCGAAGAGCTGCACAAAGGGGAGACCGATAGGCTACGAAGCACCGCACAGAGAGGAGACCGATTATACTATCTCATTCTCTCGCAGGCTAAATCCTATAAACGTATGTGTTGTCTCTTTTTAGTATCGCTATTTTTCGTTTCATCGAGTTTCAAATCACAACGGGGCTAAAGAAGTTTTCAAAACAATAAAACATTGTTTTAAATCATTTTAGCAATAAATAAATCAAAGTGAAATTCATCCACAAACAAATTGACAAAAATTCAATCAATTTCGGAGGATCAAAAAAATCTAACAACGAATTATTTTTAACAAGTATGGATTTTTTAGGTAAGTTTGTACCTACATACTATAAAATAAATAAATATCTACGTTGACGGCCCAGTACCCGGCGTTGCTAGGGTGTTACAGCGCTGCCCTGGGCGACAGGCTACCTTATTTAAACGGGGGCACACTGATCCAATTTATTGATGAATGCGCACACCAATGTACATTCATAAGAGAAAACCCCTCTAGCGTCAGTCATCACTGTCATCTGTAATGAAATTGATGATTTTTACACTTTCATAATAAGAATGAATGAAAAAATAAATACAAAAAGTATTTTTATTCCAGTGGTTTTGTGAGGTGTGCAATCAGTGGTAACCGTGCCCTATATCATGGGAGTTCAATCGGAAATTAAAAAGGGAGAAAAAAATCCTTCAGATATATCAAAAATGTATACATTCCCTATATCAAAAGGAATTTCATCACATCACTACACCAGAGATTAGCGACCTAGCGCAAAAATGAGTCCTGTAATTTCGATACCCGCTATATCCGATTTTTTGACAAAATGATCCGAGTATGACATCTTCTTCACATTTTTGCGAGGAACAAGACTAACCTAAAATTGAGTTTCAAAACCTCCCTTATCACGATCAAAAACAAAAAGAAGTTACTATCAAAACCCGCTATATCGGAATTCAACCAGCCAAGATGACGTGGCGGGTGTAGAAACACGCCCCTCAGGTCAGTTGAGTTTCAAACGCCTCTATATTCCAAATAAATCACGTAGTGAGTATCACTACGCTATATCCGTTGTATTTATCCAAATTACTTAAATATTTCTAGACATACATTGAGAAATGAACACTTTTCGAATGTATATTATTACTCCAAATTCATTATATTTAAAAAAAATGCTATTTTTTTTACGACAGAGATGTGACAGTTTTTGCGGTTTTCTCCGAATCAGTGAAAGTTGATATAGCGGATATAGAAATTGAACGACTCAAATATAGAATTCGGCGATTCTAGCATGTTTTGTATGAACCTAAAGGTGTATGGCGAAATGTTCTGTTGGTGCTGATATTCAAAACGCACCTATGGTATTTGGGTTTCACCTCGGACTCGCCCTTGGGCAGTTTGAGTTTCATACGAACAATTGGACTTTATAGCACGGAATTTGAAGGCGCGCTGTTTAAAGTTTGATAAAATTATGGTACAAGTTTGTATGGTACAACTTTCTTATATTTTTTATGGGAGTTCACTGCACAAACGCACTTTAGGAAAAATTGCTATTGCCTGCAATACACAAGCAAACATACTAAACAAATGTACAGAAAGGTTCGGTGGTAAAGTGGTAACGATCCAGGGGTAGTTCGGCGGTTTTCTGTTTCTGTTTTATAGAGTTTTTTTTTTAATTATACGGGAGCGTCTATGGTAAACTTTTAAAAAAAGAGAAAGATCGATGTTCTCCTTTTCTAAATCTGTCGATATTATAACGGCTGTTTCAAGATTTCAAGGTTCAATCAAACATGGTTTTCTGTAGCAAAGTATGAAATGTTTATTGACTTAAAATGTATACATTTGGGAATAGGCCACTTGCATGGATTTCATGACTTGGAAAAAATCGTGTGGATAGATTTTTTTCCTAAGATTACGAAAATGTTACTAATTTTTTTTTTGAAATTTATAGTTTTTTTTAATAAATAAATCTGTTTTTAGGGGTCGTGACGTCATCACTTGAAAATGTTCCGTCTCCGAAATATTCAATTAATTTTGTAAAATTCCCCACTATTATTATTTTTTAATATGGCAACACTTTGATTTCCGGCGAATTTTTTAAATTTGACACTGAAAATTTCATTAGATTTATTGTATGTTACCTTGTGAACTAATGTTTGGTACGACGTTTTGACAGATGGTATCAAGTTAGTGAACAACGCACAGATGCTTCCGCAGCGTCTGACTTAGGAGCATAATGGTAGGTAGTAGTGCTGATTTTAACAAAATCAAACTCTAAAATATAATATTATACCTAATTACAATTTACAAGAACATGTTTATTACATTGGATTTTATCGTACGTAGACGTTGAACATTACAATGATTAATGATCGATAAGATGATCAAGGAAACAAATATTTATGAAATGTAATATTTTTGGTTTGCCTCGATATTCTCCTGTGCCATTCATGTGGAATAAGTCTGTTTTTTTAATGATTTTCGGCTATGTAATTTTTTTTTCGTATCCATAAAATTATGTCCTGTCTTTCCGGTTTATAAAAAAATGGTCCGATTTTTCGGATTGAAAGTTTCTAAAAATCGCCAGCGTTTCAAAAATATGATTAAAAAAATACGGAATGTCTTAGAATATTTGCCTAAGCCGGAATTTTTTTTTTAAATGTGATGCAAGTGGCCTATTATGTATGAAAAAACACAGGCGTACTTTTTAGGCAAAATTTGTACGAGTAAGTAAGTAATCGTTAGGTGAAAGAGGCATAACGAAGAACACCAAGATGAGTTTCGTCTGGTCTTTGAATTCCCCATATTTCTATACATGGTGTGGAAACATGGACACTTGGAGCCAACGTTTCCCGTTTGGAGTTTGAATCAGACTGGACCGAACTGAACAGACCATAATTAGGTGCATTCCGACTGAGCTAAAATCTCGCCACCGGAATACCATAATGGTCGAACTGGGCTGCATTGGGCTGCAGTGGCTGCGGTGATTAGCGAGTGATACATCGGCCCGTCCGAATGTTAATTGAGTTCGAAGAGTAGGACCATCATTCAGCTTTCTTTACAATGATGTAGTATTAAGAATAATAATTAATTATCATAGAATACGATTTATATAAATTTTACGTTGCATCCCCTCCTCAGAAAAAAAAATCGAATGCAGCACGCTGTAGAAGTGAAACCTTCACCCACACACTCTCAACCAATAAGAGCCTTGAAAAGTGAGCTCATAATCAAAGCGGCCAATGCGCGCAGCTTGACAGGGCGAGAAGCTTTGTACGTAGATAAGGTTTCATTCTATCTCATTCTCTCACAGGCCAAATCCTATAGATGTATGTGTTTGTCGTTTTTATTTTTTTATTGTTGTATAAAAATTGCATACAATTGGAATTTATTACCCGCTAAGCTACTGCAAGTAGCTTGTCAGCAGGAGATTAGTTCCACAGATTAGTTACAACCACAAATTAAATAATCATAAACGCATTAGCGTAACAACACATACACAAATACACATATAACATACCTACTCTTTTTAGTGTCAGTCGTTTTGTTTCATCGAGTTTCAAATCACAACGGTGTTAAAGAAGTTTCACTTCAAAACCTGTTCTTGCATATGTAGATAACTAAAAATATATACAACTAAGAACATACCTCCAGAGACGAAAAGGCCTGAAGTTGTTAAGCGGCCTACACACGACACTGCATGTAGTGACTGCGGCAGTGACTGCAAAGAGGGTGGAGTTGAGGGAACTAGCGCTGTCTCGTTCTAGCGGCCCTTTAACAAACGAGACAGCGCTAGTTTACTCAACTCCACGCTCTCTGCAGTCACTGCCGCAGTCACTGCCGCAGTCACTACATGCAGTGTCGTGTGGAGAGCCCATGAAGGCTAGATCCTTGGATGACTTCTTTGTTTCCAAACCAGGATTGTAAGGATTTGGAGGTTAGAGTAGAAATGAAGAACTTATGTTCATTTATTGGTATATTATAACGTGAAATGAATTTTGATGCTCCTTGCAAGGTTTTGAAATGGAATATAAGAGTTTTAGAAAGAGATTTAAAAAAAAAAGTGTCGTGATATTTGCTTCTAGTAAAATCATAGACAAAATGATATAGACAAATATTTAATTCCGTCAAACTAAACACAGAGTTTGGCGTTTGCCTGTGAATTGCTAAGCTATCACAATTGCTAGTCACCAATTGAGGAAATATTCTTCCATAGCCTTTAGGTCAGAAATAAGGATCTCTTCTGTTGCTTTTAGGGTTATTATTGGCTTCGGTTGTGACGGTGATGTCATCTGTGTAAGCAAATTTTCTGCCAACAGTCTAAGGAAGATCTCGAGTACAGATGTTAGAAAAATAACTGACCAGTATTTTAAAAACATCGTCATAGAAGTTATGAAAAAATCCTACACCAGTTCATGAAGTTGAACCATAGAAGTCGCTGAAATCCCTCTATCCAAAACCTAGGATCACTTAATGAGGAGGACTGAGAAAACATTCTACATCTCTTTTATATTTCACAAAGCTTTTTAAAGTGTCAAAATTATAAGGATAAAAATAGGGGTAGGTGCATTAGTTACCTAGTTGAAAGTTACAAAAATAAATGTAGAAATTTTAAATTAGAAATAAATTCAAAAGTAATTGGTTTCGCTTTGATGCAGGACTGAAAGGTTTTAAATGTGTGGAAAAGGTCTCTATAGGTATTGGCAGTTTGGCGAAGACGCGCTAGTGGTGAGTTATATGAATTTCGTGCTGAGGTTGTTATTTATAGCATTCAACATTTGAGGGAAGTCTATTAAAAATACAAATATTATCATTAATCGTTTTCTGTGTAGAAAGTAGCGGTGGTTTTAGATTAGACATTAGAATTTTGTAGCAGATATTATTAATTAATTAATTACAATGCACATATTTCTAAGAAAGCTTCTTTGTACTTTCTCCAAGCATTATAAGTTAAAAGTATAAGAAATAGTGTGCATCTCCTGTATTTGAAAGGTGATAAAATACGCTTTCAAATTTTATAAATCGAAATACACATAAGTATAATTTTATTAAGTATAAACATTTTTGCATGTAAACATAAAAATGGCTCACCTTACGTTTTTTTCTAACAAAAATTACTGTTAAACGATAAAGAAAAAAAATAAAAAACACATACTTACATGTTTTATTATGCAAATGTACTGTAAGGGGCCGTTCAAATATTACGTAAGCAGATTTTCTGCAATTATTAACCCCCCCCCCCCCCCTCCCCATCGTCGGCAAAAGTAAGCAAAACTCTTATCCCTCCCCCCCTCCCATGCTTACGCAAACATTGGTATATGCATTCAATGTGTTCTGGTTTCTTTATTCATTCATGAGCAGCAGTTATAAAAGGTCTAGAAATAAGGAACAGGCTTGGAATAGAGGACTTTAACGCACTGAACGCCATCCATACCGCACACTGGCGAAACGAAATAATAGATTGGCGGCAGAAATCTTTAGACAAGTGAATAATAGCGCGCGGTAATTCTCATACTCGGTTCTAAGCGAGTAAACGTATCCATTATTTTCGGGAATCCCCGGAAATGCGTTTCGTTTTCGAGCATAGACAAGTAGGGTTGCCATACGTGTTCAAACCAAAATCGACTAAATTTCGTAGAAAATCCGAAAAAGTTAACAAAAAAAATATTGATACTGGTGACGTAATCATCATCCAGTTTCCCCCCCTCCCCGTAACCAAAAATAAGCTAAGCAAAGACCACCCCGCCCCCCTGTAGTGCTTACGTAATACTTGAATGACCCCTAAGCGTCACTGTCACCTTACTTTTTTTTCGTTCCATGTAAAAATAATGAATAGAAAATTCCCAAAATTTCATAATTTTTTTTCAAACTGCGATCCGAAACTTTGATTTCGTAAATTGTACATTATACTTCTTTTGTCGCTAACTTTTATAATCTATAATATAAAAATGTGTTGCTAAGCGCAAAACTTTCGAACGACTGCACCAAATTGGATAATTCTTTTTTTTGTGTGTTCTTTTTGTCAGGACAAGGTTTTTATAAAACTTCAGGTGAGCTCTGGCATTATGAAATTTGTATAAAAAAATTGCTATTGGTGGCACGCGAGGAAGCGGCTATTGCTATGGAAAGCGGGAGGGAGTGAGAGATGGTGGAGGGGAACCAGGAAGGGGGAGGGGAACCTGGGAGGGAGGAGGGGGACCTGGGAGGGGGAAGGGGAACTCGGGAGGGGGAATCGCGGGAAGAGGGGGGGAGTGGAGTGGGGAGAGGGAAGGTGGAGCTGACGGAATAAGAACGCGAGAGGGGAAGAGGACGCAGGAGAAGAAGGGGAGGCGGAAGGGGAACGGGACAAATGGGAAAGGACACTCAGGGAGAAACAATTTATTTATTAAATGGCATAGCAACGCATGCCGGGACCAGCTAGTTGAATATAAAGCTTGGAATTTTCTCACTATGATAGTAAGGGAGACACAACGATTTTTATGAGACTTGACTTGTTCCGAAAAGCGAACAAATAGCCTGAGGGGTAAACAAACTTATTTTTAACACCTCTATTTCAACTCAAAGAAATCTATGCATAATTTCACCTATTGCAAAAAAATAATAATGTGAGATTGTGAACAAAATCAAAATCCTCCACTAAAAATAACACTTACAAATCCTGAACTAAAAGAAACACTTGATCTTGTCTACTTTCATTTTTTATATCCTCTGGCAGAGGTCATCCCGACGGTAGAGGGGGTATTCTGAGTTCACCCTCTGCCACGGGCGGGAGAGGTTCGGTAGGGTGAAAACTACCCCCTCCCTCACCGGCCACCCCAAGGCAAAGCCGGCTCTATCAATACAATATCATTAGAGGGATTACTGTTGAATGATGCATTTTAAGGATTCTTTTCGATTCGCTACTACTAATGATCAAATAAAAATGTTATAAAATAATTACAATGACAGTGTAGGCCTTAACTAAATAACCAATTCTCCATTCATTCGCAAGGGTAGATGTAGAGGATCGAATGCTAAACAATTCTCGCATCTCCCTGTATCCACACTCACACATCGTTTCAATTATTTCGACTCTCGACAACCCCACTCGAACTATTTGCCTGACTAGAGATTGCCAAATCTTCTTGAGGCGTTTCATTTTTTTTGTTTGTTTATGGGACACCTCACAAGAGAGCCCTTGTCTGTACAGTATTTAAAGACATGTGAATTATGTCCTCACACGATTGGGCAGCGTTGTGAGGCGGGTTAATGTAGGGGCTGAAGTAAGGGATTTATTAATGTGGGTCTTGAAGAGGAAAACGTCGGTAGCTCGTTCCACGTTCGATTCGACTTACACAAAAACGAGTCGAAGGAACGACCCGTTCTCATCAAGGCAACATCAACTGTGAATGAGTGTCAGGGACCGGGGAGAAAGGGAGGCGGAAGGGAAACGAGACGAATGGGAAAGGACACGCAGGGTTGAAACAATTTATTTATTTGTGTCATTGCATAGTATGCCGGGAACTCGCTAGTGGCATATATTTTAAATCACTGTATCGTGGGTGTGTTATTTCGAGGGATTCGTTGTGTGCGTGGTTGGTTGGCTGGCTGGTTAGGGGCGTGTGGGAATATCACCGCTTGTTTGTGACGTGGGTTAAGGGGATGTATTCGTGTATTTTGGGAATACGAAAAAGGGATGCTGAACCCTCTACCCTCCAACCTTCATGCTCGCTAATAAATGGACGACAGAAAAGTGGGAAACAGAAGATAAAGTATTTTGCGAGAAGGGAAAATACAGTGGATTCTTTTGCGAAGCGTCCGAAGCACGTGGTACTTGAAATAGAAGAAACCAGGGAAAGCCAAAAATTCGGGAGACAACCTAGGTAACTTATGTAGTTTCTAACCTAACCTAACTTATGTATAGAGATGAAATTATTATAAAATGTCTTTATATCCTCAAATCGTAATAAGAGAAGTCTCGTCAGAGAACTGCAGCATCCTATTCTCTCGGGATAGATGATCTTCTGTTGGCGTTTCCTGATTGTTGGATCTCGACCCTCAGAAATCAGGGGCGATACCCTGATGCTCCTTGAAAGCTGTTTGTTGACAGAAATATTCCGGACAAGGGAGGAGGCAATATTGTGTTTGTGTATGGGACGTAGGGATAAGAGACAAATCCAAAAACTGTTCAAGCATTAAACCGTACGTCAAATAATATGTAATGTTCGATTCGATAATTCGATCCGAGAGACACACACCAAATCGGATCGGTGATATCCGCCAAAGATTCGAAAAATGCACCGAAATTCTTCTTTCTCACTTCACATTCTCCCGGGTTTCCGTACCGGGGCGGCATAATACAGAATGGATGCGGGCTGCTCCCTAGCGCCCCACACTTTCACAACACCCATTTTAGCGGCGTATTATTTGCAGCCACTTCGTAAAAAGATTTATGAAAATTCATCATTTAAGGAAATGTGGTGTGAATCTTTCCAGTAAGTGCCTGTTAGAAGAGCATGAATTGGGGGAGTGTTTAGATGTGTGCGCGCGTGTGTATGAAAGAGATGTAATATCATTTAATTTATCCGTACTGACCTGGGGCAGGGAATCGATTAGTTGAAACGTCAGCGGGTTTACCGGTTACCCGACAACTCCGCTGTTTGCCTGATACTTCTCACTATGGAATAATTCAAGCCCCTTTTACTCATAACACGTATTAAGGTCGGCGTAGTGAAAAACTTAATCTGCGCGGAAAGGCCTCTAATTCAATTCAATTTCAATTCAATTCAAATTATTTATTCTTTCAAAAACATTACAAAATTAAAATTTTTAATGTGTTTTTAAAATACAAGTGTAACAGTATTACATTAAACATAAATGATAGGCATACTATACAAGCATTAATAGAGCTTGCCTTTTGAAAGCAGCTTCACTAACGCTAAATATGTCGATATCCGAATTAATTCTATTCAACAGCAATATTGCTCTCCCGACCGGCATGACCATTGGCAAGTTAGTCCTGCAGGCCGGAAGATAGAACGGCCTATGCTGTCGGTGGCGAAGAAAACCATCAGGAACATAGAAATGAATGCTCTCCAAGATAGCCGAGTTTTCAAACCATCCGCGAATCAATTTGAAGAAATGCGTAGCAATGTGTACATCCCTTCTGACTCGTAGATGGTTCATTCCGAGCATACCCAAAAGAAAGTCGGTAGGATAGAGCCACGGGTAATAGATGTACTCCCTCATGTACAGAAATCTCAGAAATTAATGCAACAAACGATAGAAATCAGTCTCACTGACAGCATGGGCACAAAGTTAAATTAATAAACATAGGTACTATATAATATCTGCAGAGTGGTTTCAAATCCAGAATTCAAATATGTACATAGTAAAAACTCAACTTAATTAATCTAAGGTGCACGCACACTTACTTTTCTTTATTAATCTTTCATTTATAAATTGAATAACTATCCTTGGTGTGCAAACGGTGTACAAAAATGGTGCTTCAGAATTAGTTAAATTAGGGCCTCACCAATAAACGTATTTTAAATTTTACACAACTGATAAACAAACCACCATTAATTTAAAGCAGTCTTTAGTTGCGTAAAATTTAAAGTAGGTTACGTTTGTTAGTAAGGGTTATAAATATAATAATGGATGTAAGGTATTTTCTTTGTGTTTTAAATTATAAAATATAGGTCATTATAGATTCGAAAGAGAATATTATAAAAATTATAAAAAAAATATAGATCATTAAAGATCGGTAGAGACTGGTTGAGGGAGACCTTTTGACCTCTCCATGCAACCGGACTCTAGACCGATCGCCTTGCAAAGCAGTGGGAGGGATGGATTCATTCGTCCGTCACTTCTGGACACATTGAACCCCAGAAAACTTTCTCTCCTTTTCCCTAAAAAGACCCTCCACACAGCATCCCCAAAGCTGACATACGCTCCGAGGGATATTGTTTCCCTCAGGGCCTCCTGTGTGGAGCTAATGTAAAAAAATAATAATTACTGCCCCGGCCCCGGTTGACATTTCCCATTTCGATTTACCAGAACACCGGAAGAAAGGTACCATTGAATATAAAATATCGAAGGAAGTGCTCTAATAATACCTATAGAGAGAAAACAAATAAATCACATATTAATATCATACAGATGCACTTTTCTCTAGCAATCGCGAATCCCTTGATACACAGAGTCTGCAATAATTTCATTGCCCTACGTTAATTTTTTTAAGCTACGTTGTCAAATTTCAATCGTCTGACCAGTTTTACGTGTGCCGCCATTGATGACGGACCAATTCTTCTGAACTGTAAGTTGACTAATTGAAAAAAAATGTTTTTTTACATTAGCTCCTCCACACAGGAGGCCCTGAGAAAAATAATTCCTCTCAGGGCCTGGAGAAGTAAAAGGGATTCCCTGTAAAAGTACGGCTGGAGAAGTCAAAGGGACTCCCTGAACCATTCTCTCCCGATTCGACAGAATCATCCGCCGCCAGGACCCGGACAAACCTCACCTCATGAACCCGGGCACCCCTGCTAAGTCACCAAACGTAGCCAACCAATTGGGGTGACCATAGGTATAGGTTTTAGTTATCCCATAAATGGTTCCCGGGGCAGTACCCAATACCCGCTTCCCAAATTGAAGCTTAAAAACAATACAAATTTTATCAAATAAATAGTCCAGATGACGTGCAAGAAAGCATCCAGACAACGAATGCAAAGGTGTTTCGAATGAAAACGACAGGAATATCGTTTCACAGTTAAGTGAAAGTTTGCGAAAATTAAAAAATTAGTCGTTACAAGACACGACATACAATAAATTCTGATGACAGAATATAATACGTACATCGCGTCATAAGATGATGTGTTCAATATCCGCCGGATTGTTTTCCGAAAATCACAAATAAATGGTTAGGTGTGCTTTCGAGAAATAATAGGCAATTAATCCAATTGTCCAAATGCATTTCCAGTGTATCGCGTTATGGAGATTATTCAGTTATAGATCCGATTATGGAGATCATCGGACGTACCTTGTAACTTGTAATGGCTTAGCGACTAACTATTGAATAGGTAATGAGTTGTACACGTTGTCTGTAAACTCGTAGTACAAGCGGAAAACTGTTGAATCAACATCGCATAGAGAAAAATTATTTTTTTTCGATCTGAGCATTCCGATTTTTGTTTTTATTTTTTTTTGTCATTTCGGTAAGCTAAGGGTTAAAAATCTTTTGGAGCCGCTTCGACGCATTTTAAAATAATTAAAGAGGACAATATTAATCCCCTTGCCACCTTTTTTATCAAATTTGACATAAAAAATTGCAACTTTGAGACTCGATTTGCTCGAAAACGAAAAGTCAAATCAAAAAAAGTTATACCACAACATCGACTCCAAATCTGATGTACAAGTAGATTACCTAGTATCCCGCATGTACTAAGAGTTTTCGGATACCGTGTAAGTGTAGACAGCCGTCCGGAAAAAAAAACAAATTTGGTCACTTTCCGAGAGATAAAAACCTGTTGCAATTTCAAGTATTTAGAGCGTTTTGAAGATAGGTACCTACCACGATAGATACCTACCAAGGTTAAAAATACATAATACGAATAATTATATGGAAATTTTGGGACTCTCTAGGACTGGAGAATTATTACGAAATGACCTTAAAATGCGAATTTTTAGACGGTCTAAAGCGTCTGGTAAGCAGTAAAAGTAAACTTGCTGGTCATAAGCGTAGAAGTGAGATAAAAGGCCAAATAATTCGATTATTTTAGCGACAAAATTTGTGAAGAGGATGAAGAGTAGTGGGCCCAGAAACGACCCTTGGGGTACTCCAGATGAAAGGATTGTAGAGCATTGGTTTTCCCCCACCTTTACGGCTTGTAAATGGTTGCCCAAATCCAATGTCAATCAAAACTGTAATTTAAACCAAAGGATTCTTCTGTTCGTTTGATAAGAAAACAGTATATAAGCTGGAGCCATTCCGTTAATTAACTCAAATATGTTTCTCTATCTCTTTGTACATAATAATAATAACTAATATTAATTTGTACAGCACCCTTGAAGTAATTTTTCACATAAACAGCGCAACACAAATTATCCAAATACTAGTATTATAATAATAATAATAATAAAAATTATTGTTTATTCCAGAATGTATGCAGGGGAAGTGCAATGCAATACATTCCATATTTTAAAATAACAAAAAATGATAAATAATAAGTTAAGGTAAAAAGTAAATAACAACACATAAATTAAATAAAATAAACGAATAAGCATGAAAAATGAAACTGAAAAAAAGAGATGTATCTATCAAACACTAAAATGAACGTAAATAGCCGTTTACGGAGGGTATTTCATCGTCTCCCGTCTCCAGAGGGTCATCAGGGGAGATTCCATCCAGGCAGTCATGGCGTTGATGATCGCATTCTTCGAATGGCGCAGTCTGCGCCATAAACTTCCCATGCGGTGGCGGAGAAGTGCACGGAAAGTATGTACTCGTCCCTCCAGGAACATTTCCGTAGCACTGCAGTATCTCGGTAGGCGGAAAAGTTGGCGATAAGCGTTATTGTAAGCAACCTTTAACTTATGCCATTGGGTTGCAGTGTAGTCAACCCACAGTTCTGATATGTACAGCGAGGTACAGAAAGCGTTGAACAGTATTCTTTTTACTTTGGGGCTGCAGGAGTAAAAACGTCTTGACAGCATACCCGCTCTAACTGATATTGCTCTTCGCTGCCTTTCCATGTCCTCAATATCCTTAAGGTCGTCTGTGATGACATGTCCCAGGTATTTATCGCTGTGATTAACATTCATTTTCCTTTCATCTAGCCATACTGAGGGTGTTTGGACGATTTCGTTTTTCGGTTTAAAAACCATAACTATTGACTTGGTGGTATTATACAAAAGGTTATAGTTTTTTGCAAAGTCTTCACAAATTTTTAGTAATTATTTCTCGAATGCGCTTAGTGACGGTGGAAGAAGAACCATGTCATCTGCGTAATTAATGTTATTTACACACACTGCATTTAAATGGCAGCCTATTTTCGTGGCATTAAGTCTTTGAATAAGCTCATCGGTGTATAGATTGAACAGAACCGGAGACATGCTTCCTCCTTGCCTTACAAAGTAGTGTAGTTAGAAATTTCAAATAAAAAATTGTGTTTACAAAATTCAAATGAGAAAGGAGATCTACGGCATCAGGGGATTGTATATAATAAATCGATAATTCGTTTTGCAGCAAAATACGCAATTTGGTGGCTGGAGTAGCCACAGACACCACAGCTCATTTCACAAGAGCCAAAGGGCAAGAGTTGTTCGAAATCTTAATATGTCAACCAAAAGGGTGCGGTATTTTTTTTTTGTTCACAGTCATGTGGGTGCATTGTTAAGAATTTTTTAGTCGTAAACGCCAAGAATTTTTGAAATATGAAGAACGCCATAAAGTGAAAAGTTTATTGTCCAATAAATCTCCTGCACAGCGGTGGAGAACTGCACGGAAGGAATGTTGTGTCTTTCCATCAACGGCATTGAAAATTGAACATTGTAAAGAGACCATGCGAATTATATCCGCTGAATATAAATGTCACAACTTTCAGCAAGTATAATAGATTTAATTCAGATCGTGAAGACATACCTACCAAATACAGAACATATTGATGTAGAATATTATATATGAATTTCACCAGTTTCACGCATGTGCTCTACTTTTAATTCAAGCGAAGAAACTATACTTTTATTGGATTATATCCATTGAAGATAAAGATTAAAATATCGACCATAAATTCCATTCCATCATGCGAAAATGGGAACTACGGTTAGCTAATTTAGAGTTCATTATCGCAAGACTTTATCGCGACAGATGGAACCTTGTTAGTCCAAATGGTCGATATGTAAATCATCAAACAGTATTATGAGGTTTGGTTCTGCATGGTTGAATGTTTAAGAACCCGGCTTAGACTGCATGTCTGCCGCCGCGCCGTACCAGCCGCAATTTCAAACAAAGTTACCGTTGTAATTCGGTTTCGTATTCAAGAATTCGTCAAAGGATGGCGCTACTTCTATTAGCAAGTCGCATGAGAACGTGCCACCCCAAGGTATATTTGTAAATTTGAGTATCGCTCCCGATACGGAAAGATTGACGGAATTACTTAGTTGTGAATAATAGTATCACGCGGCTATATATGTATATATATATATATTTTTTTTTTTTTTATTAGTAATAGAAGGTACATAAATTACAAATAAATTTTATACAGTAATTAATTACATAGTAGATATATTTGATGTACCCCCATAATTAAGCATGATATTACATATGACGTCATTGCCTGTGCCGGTGACTAGCTATCACTGGATCACAGTAGATCCGAGGAACGGGCTATTTTTGGAACCAGTTCCTATCGGATTTCTAAAATGGTCACCAACACTAGCTAGGCGAAGCCGAACCAAAAGCCGCCCGCAGGGCCTAGCAGCAAAAACCTGCGGACTGGGTTTTTAACTGCTAGTAAGTAGGTAATATTTCAAGAACCATAGAACACCCCAGAATATTTTCCAATCAACCAATTTCCCGGAGGCACATTTTTGATGAACCAAGTGACTCCCGATGCTGTAGACTCGACTGTCCACTGGTTGAAAACTTAAGCATCCCACTATGTCCTTCTCTACCATTCGAAAAGACGAACTATTTCAGATGCAGGTGTGTCGTAAAGTGAAACGAGTCCGACAAAAGAAACGATAAAGGAAAAGTGGAATTGAGTCAAACCGTCTAATGGTCAAAGGCAACGAGGTAATCAAGAAGCATAAAATAAATTATCATAATCCTTTATGTTATCTTTAACTCTTTGTTCTACTTCTTCTCTAACCTAGTGTTGAAAGGTGCGTAAGTTGTAGCCTCGCTCTCTCTTTCTCCAGTGACGAGAAGTTATTACCACTAAGTTCACCACCATTTCATTCTATAAAAATGATGGTCAGGACATCATAAGCAAAAGTAGGTATATAATGCGCGACTTACCCATATCAGCGAACCTGGGCAGCTGGTCCTTGATGGAGGGCGGCATGGGCGAGGGCAACATTCCCCCGCCCCCGCCCAGCTCGTGGGGCAGCCGCTGCCGGGCTACCGCTATGCCCACCGGGATATTGCCTGCAAACATCGATACTGGTTAGAAACATCGAACATAAAAACATCTAGAGCATCGAAAAACATCGAAACATCGTAAAAGTTAAATACGCCAAATGATTAATAAAATTGTTTAATTGCCGTAAAATTAGAAAGACGGACAGAAGACATTAAAAAACGGGAAATCAGCATTGAAAGAGGATTGTTGACACCTTGATTACTGAAATTCTCGGTAAAAGTCATGATGTAGAATATTGTAGATCATTGTCGTATAGATATTATATAAGATTGTAGGCAACTATCAAAAAATAAGACTTAATTTAAAAACAAATAAAAACAAGTGGGTTGAAGGTAGTTATATCAAGAAACTGAAGAAATAACGATTCTTCAAAATAATTTCAAATTAATAAAACATTTCGAACGAGAAATAACACGATGCTTCAAAATAAGAAAACATTTCAAACGATCAGTTGACGATACTCGTGTATTGACGATATTTGGGGAAACAAATATCTACGCCAATAAAATTCCGGTAAAAAGTTTAAAATGGCTACATCACTGAAGAGATATAGGTGCCTACGGAGCTACCGTTCTACCCAAAGTGAATTTATTGTCTACGAGCCCGAACCAAGGTCAATTTTTACTTAGCGTGAAACTGATCAGACATTATATACAGAAACATGATTTTTTTTTTTAAATAGACACTCAATTTCATTGGCCTGTCTGGGGCCTAGGAGTCGAAATTGGCGACATCAGTTTTCAGGGTTTGGTCCACTATCAATTCGATTGGGTTAAATTTATGTATTTACTTAATTATTTTTCATGTACTCCGGTAAAACGCTTGTAAATAAATAATTTATTCGTGATATCACAAAATAATTCGAGGTACATGTAGGTAAGTTAAAGGTTTAAAAGGTTCTGGGGGCAGTTTTACTATTTTGTGACATAATACGTCAAAAAATTGTTGCTGAACTGTCTGTAATGTTGAAAGTGTCAATGGTCAATGCAGAATTGATTGGTGCGTTCTGAAAGGCAGAAGTCCTCGCTTTCGGAGCATAAAAAAGTGTATTGGAACTCCCTTACTTTGAATATGGTTCAAATAAGCGCGGTGTTCTGAAATTCGTGGAACAAGCGGGAAACTTTTGAATCTACAGAGCACCCAAAAAAACTATTTAAATTTTTTTCGGCAACTAAAGGGTTAAAAAGACATTAAACAACTGGCATTGATCCCCAAGTGACCGATTTTTTTCAAATTTGACAAAAAATTCCAACTCCGGATTCGTTTTACTCAAAAACGGAAACCTCAAATAAAAAAAGCGACAAAATCGACTCAAAATGTAAAGTAGATTCTCGTTTGTAATACTCCAATTGAGGATACCTTTTTATGTGATTAGACTAGATAAAAGAGGAAGGAGATTAGAGCTCAGACCTGGCTATTCAGATCTGGATCAGTGAACACGACGGTTTATAGCGATGAATATAAAAAACTACAGAATATGACCAGGAAAACATAAAGATCAGCGGGATAAACGAAACAAGACGTTACACACTGGGTTCCCAGACATCGAAACTCCCCGTCCAGATGTGTTCCAATCCTCCAATCTAGATGGGAGATCCTACATTTAGATAGTTGCTAGTGTTTTGACACAAGTTCGGGTCAACAAGTCGCCGCAGGCTACACAACATTTCTTACATAGAAACAACTTCTTCAATCTTTTTGCGATCTTAATGTTTTGCAGGGAGATAGTATCTACCTATCATTATGTAGTCGTTGATATCTATAGTTTTTTTTTATCAGATCATCGGTAAAGATGGCTATCAATATTTGATTTTAAACTTGTCCATAAAGCAGAAAATTTGTGTGGTGAAGTAGCAAAAAGTCTTGAACGGTGAGTTCCGGCGGCACGATGATAAGAAAATCTAGGTATTTTGCTAAATAATTGGTTATTAATAACCTCGAAACTTTGAAAGTTGACCGAAATGCATTGGTAAGATTGTGTTTTTTTTTACATTAGCTTCACACAGGAGGCCCTGAGAAAAATAATTTCCCTCAGGGCCTATTTCATCTTTGGGGATGGTGTGTGGAGGGTCTTTTTGTGGAAAGAAAGGAGAGTGAACCTCGGTTTTAAAGAGACCCATGTTGTAGGACGGAGGAAATACGGAGGCGGTGTGTTTCGGCGGTGACTGAAACAGCAAAAACTCTCGAACGGTGAGCTCTGATGGCATGAAATTTGCACCGTTGTTTCTAAGTGAAATTTAAAGATCAATGTAACCATATTCAGCTCGTTACGTTCTTTCCATAGTGATCTCTTCAATTATTTGCGGATCTCCACATTTCTCAATACCACACATACGCCTTAGGGATCTCATAGATATCTAACAGCATTCAGTCTACTTTCATCAAATCATTATTCAGCTGCTGTGTGAAGTTACTGAAGTAGCTGTCCATTCGCTATAATTAATAATAATTTTACAACAATTTATCATTATGATGAATTTTCGCTTAGGGAGGGGGCGCCCTTGCAAAGTTTATGGAATATAAATATGTTTACAATCGCAAGAAGTCGGAACGAATTTCCAATGTATGTATACAAGTATTTTAAATCGTCTCACACCGCCAACATCCACGGCTGCCGAAGCCATAACTAACGGTCCCTCTGTTCTTTATTCTGATCGCGTGTCAATCCATCCTATAGAAATATTTCGCGATGGTGGCACATACTGCATCATACTCACAGCCAGCGAAATGAAATATGCGAGATTGGTTTTTGTGACACCATAAATAATGAGCACGGTGAAGTGTGAAAACAAGAGAATCACGTGTCGTGAGGAATTACGTATGTAACTATTTTTTAGAGTTTAATTAATTTTTTGTATTTCTATATATATTCGAAGACACAAAAATTATTACAACTTGGAATGGACAGTTCCTTTCCAGCAAAACCAGAATAAAATGTGGCGACATGTGAATTAAATCGTTAGAACCAAGTGGACGAATGCGTCGGATTTCCACGAAGGATTCGCGATCTCAATCCTTTGATCGTAAAGACCTCCATTATTGCATATGCAACATTTCAATTATTTTTTACGGTATAAGTATCTATACAAATAAATAATTAATCATTTTTATTAAAAAAAGACTTATACAGTAAAAAATAATTATACAGTGTAAAAAAATTACAACGAGGCTCCATGAGAAACGAAATGTAAACTAAAAGCATTAAAAAATATATCTACGTAAAATGGTTTTTTGTGTGTTCTTTCGGTGATATTAAAAATATCTGTTACTTCTGCATATTGGTTGCTTAATGTACAAGGGATTTGGAGGCGGGTGTGGGTACCGCATCCCCGTTAACCATTGGAACTTAGGCACACTTAGCAAGGGTGCCCGGGTTTATGAGATAAGGTTTGTACGGATCAGCAGGCTGGTTCGGGAGAGACTGGTCGTGGGAGACCTTTCTAGCAGGATTCTCTCGAAACATCGCCTTGCACCGCAGTGGTAAGGATAGATTCATACATTCGTCACTTTTGGATACACTGATCCCCAGTTTCCTACTTTTTCCTTCCCAGAACTTCTTCTTCTTCCTTTATACACAGCATCTCCTAAATATGACGTAGGCCCTGAGAGGAATTATTTTCCTCCGGGCCTCCTGCGTGGAGCTAATATATAGACTATAATTGGTAATTTTGGTGGTGGTAGTAGGAGAAAATCAAATATTGTTTGAATGATTCTTTTTTTTAATAGAAAAGTGTCATTGTAGAGAAAAATGTCTTGTACATTTATTTTAAATGTCCTTAACCCGACAGACTATTAACCTCCAGGCGGCGGGAATAATCTTTAGTTATTTCAGCGAACTTGCCTCTCACGCGGGAGCCAACTATAGTTATTTCTGGGTTTGAATCCTTGCTGTTTCGTGTACATGCAAGATAGAGGGCCAAATTCTACATGTAAAAATTCTCCAATCATATCTCTAGCGACATCTATCTAAATTTATCCAGAAATATTATTTGTTTATTCTCAGGAACCATTTAAAGCCAAGGAGACAGAATTTCCCCGTCAGTTGATTTGAATCTCGCGCGTCGGTACCAACCATTACTAATCTCGCGCAGTCGCAGTAGAACAAACAAAGGCGCTTCAATAGAACACTGCGCCGATTGTTCAATTTTCATTCAGTTACGTACATCGATTCGATTGTTTTAATTTGTGAAAATAAAAATACTTTTTTCGCATTTAGGTTTATTATGGTGTATAAGTTTTCGTTACTCTTAATATTTAGCCTTGTTTAACTCAATAAAACTTTTATTCGTAATTATTTATATTATAATATTCAAAATGTCACGGGGTCTTAGTGATAAAGAAATTTTTGAGAGCGTGTTAGATTTAGAATCAGACTTAGAGTTGGATAGTGACGGTGAATCAATTTTATTTGATATCGGTGATGGTGATGATGAAGTTCAAAGTGAACACAGTGTAACTCTTCCCAGTACCAGTGTGCCCGGTACCAGTGCATCCGATACCAGTGAACCCGGTACTTCAAGCATCCGTGAAAACGCATCTTCGACAAACAGTGACATTTTTTCATCATGGGTGTCGGGTCCATTTATTCCGGTCTTTCATGAATTTGATGATTTTTCGTCAGGAATCACAAACATGTCATTGACAAAAGATTCATTAGAGGTAGATTTTTTTGAACACTTTTTGAATCTAGAAATAATGGAGAAAATGGTTCTAGAATCCAACAGATACTATAGAGCTACAGTTAATCAAATATCATTAACTCCCAAATCTCGACTCCGTCAATGGAAAGATACATCAGTGCCTGAAATGTATATATTTTTTGCAATAACTATGCTGATGACTAGGGTTTCTCACATATCGATCGAGGAATATTGGACAACGGATCCTATTTTAGCGTCTTCTCAATTCGGAAAGATTATGCCAAGAGATCGATATCAGATTCTTCTTCGAATGCTTCATTTTTCTGACCCTGCCACACAAACCCCCGGAAACAGACTTCATAAAATAAAACTTTTGGTTGACCATTGCAGAGAAATATTTAAAAAAAACCTTTATCCCTTACCAAAACTTGTGCATTGACGAAAGCATAATCGTGTTTAAAGGGCGTTTGAAATTTAAGCAGTATATCCCTAGTAAACGTCATAGGTTCGGAATAAAATTATTTGTACTATGCGACGTTACCACGGGATTTGTATTAGATTTTATTATATACTGTGGAGAAGGAACCGACATCCACGACGGGCAATGTTTAGGTGTTTCTGGAGCAGTGGTAACCACATTACTCACAGATTATTTTGGCAAAAATCACACAATTGGTACACAAGTCCAAAACTACTTAAATTCTTACACGATCAAAAAACAAACGGTTGTGGAACAGTAAAAGCAAATAGAAAGGGAATGCCTAAATTTAGTAAGTTAAAAAAAGGTGACCATGAATCCAAACATACAGGCCCCTTGTTAGCCCTCAAGTGGCATGATAAACGAGAGATTCATTTGTTAACAACTGTGCACGATGCTTCTTTTGCAGAGACTGGAAAGTGTGATAGAAATACAGGCCTACCAATTAAAAAACCGAAGTGTGTACTAGACTACAATAAATGTATGGGTTCGGTTGATAAGGCTGACATGATGTTGAGTAATCTAAGTTGTATGAGAAAATCCATAAAATGGTACAAGAAGGTTGCTTTCCATATTATTGATTTATTCTTACTAAATGCACACATTCTTCACAAAACAGTTTCCGAAAAGCAAATGACCTTGACTCAATTTCAATACGCAATCATTAAACAACTTTTGGAGAAATATCACATACCATCAACACGAAATCAGCAATCATCCGATAGCCCATTACGTTTGGCTGCCAAAGAATTGGCGAATCATATGCCCGGTTTTGTCCCCCCTACAAGTAAACGGTCAAATCCATGTCGTCAATGCCATGTTTGTGCAAATACAACACTTAGAGTTAAGGCTAAAAAATTTACACGTTACATGTGCTTAGAATGTAATTTTGCATTGTGTGTGGTTCCGTGTTTTAAAGATTACCATAATAAAAATCATTATTAACAAAAAAACTATGTGCCAAAGTGAATAAAAAGTAGTTTAAAATATGTTTATATAATTAATGTTAAAAACGAGAAAAAAAGTTAAATGTAGTACCTAAGGGTGACGTGGTTAATAAATTTTAAAGTGCACATAAAATATGCCCATGTGTGTAAAAATACTTCGTATTATTATGACAGCAAAACAGTTTCTATGTTTCGACATTTCGGCGCATTGATCGGTCCTTTGTAACATGAGACGCGCGGCAACATAAAGATAATTCTGTAATGTTTACGTCTGACTTTTGTTGAATAATTTTTGTTTATATTAACACCATTCTAAAATGACATTTGGGATTATTTATGGATAGTTAAAGCATGGACGAGTTTATTGACCTGAATTCAAACAAAGAACAATCATTTAAAATATATCTAATGACGGTTTTAAAACGTAATGTTGTTCGGCTCGATCAAAATATTAAACGTGCCGCGTAGTAGTGTCGGCACACGCACATTTTAACGCAGCCTAGAGGTTAACAAGCTTACGACCTGTAATATCCTGTTCGGGATTCGAAATTTTTGAAAGTGTCAACGAAATAAGGGCTCAATTATTATAATAACTGACATAGGTATTAAATGCGGGGTCACCTAGTTCTTTCTGTGTATGTGCTCGCAGGCCATTTATCATTATTTATCACGGAGACATGGCCGTAGAGTAGGTAGTTTATTATTCCGCCATGATGGAAATGCATGGAATTGTCTTCTGCGGGGGCAGCCATCATCTGCCGTAACAATGCTGCGGCCGTAAATTTTACCGTGAATAATACGCGGTACACGCAGCAGTCAGAGGACCGCGCCCAACAACCATTCGAACAGAATATGCGTGCCCAACATACCATACCGCCCGGTGCCCTTGGAATCGTAGAATAATGAACTTAACTGAAAAATATTTAAAAAAAATATCATCAAGCGCTGATTCTGAATATATAAGTTTTATAACATATTATTTAACAATTATTATAAGCAATAATTGTCAGCCTGAAACACTTATTTACATTGAAAAATCTTCCGAGAAAAGATACTTGCCGCCAACGGGACTTGAACTTGATATTATTTATATGGAGAATAAATAAATCGTCATTTAAAAACGAATAAAACCTTAAGAGATTTAAACTCCTTGTGATTGGTTGGCGGGTTCTGACAAAACTTACAACGCTATTCATACAACACAGGAGTCCTCGTCCTGTTCTCAACACAAGAGTTCCTAGTGAGACAGACGCAGTACGTTACCAATGTAACCTAATTAATTATAATTAATAAAGATGAATAAAAACATACAAAAATATTAAGAATGTGGACACAAATTGTCACAAATTATATCAAAAGAATTCATGATTTTTGGAAATCTTACTGCATAGTCAAATTGCAATTTTTTGATTTCATACCGACCTTGAGCTTACTGTAAGGGAACGTACCCATACTACGTGACCTGTTCAGGGGGGGGGGTCTTCAAAATACCACGCTTGGTACAAATGAGCGGCGAGTTGCTTAGATTTTTGGTCACCGGGGGGGGGTTAAAAATTGCAAAAAGTTGGTCACGTAGTATGGGTACGTTCACTTAACTTTAAAAAATACAAATTTTGAAAATTATTTTAACCATGAAATCGACATTTATAAAAGAAATAAAAAAGATATTGGCATTATTTGTTAGAAGGTATTCTCAAAAAATAATATATTGACTGGAATTCCTTAGTTTTGATAGCCACTTTGAAAACCCAAATTCGAATCATTTTGTTCCAATCTGATTCACAAATTATATTTTCGTCAGTTATTTCGTACTCAATTTGATTTGCATGCCAAAAGCAACTAATTATTTGAAAAGATTGATTAATCGTGTGAATGGGTCAAAACAAATCTTATTTTTATTGAAAATACAAGTTATATAGTTCTTTGTTTGATGGTATTGAAGATATCTTTGTAAACAAAATTGTATTTGTAGAAAAGGGAAACTGATACCAGTATATTCGTCATGTGAGTGTGTCAGTGTTGATAAATTAAATTAAATGGACGTTTACGTTCTGATGATGATTATTATTGATTACCAACCACGTTTTCCTAATAAGATAATAAATAATCAATATTAACAACTTAGACTCGTCTGACCGTAAAAATGATGTTAAGTAATTGTAGACAAGGGGGCAAAAAAAATGCCCATTGAAAAAATAACAAATTTGATTTGACTGTTTATAATTTTTTTTACCGTTGTAACGAAAAATGAACAAAAAAATAACCGCATTAATGTGGTGGAAATGAGAAGGCTAAAAACAAAGGAAAAACAAGAAGACTGAAATGACGAAATATAACGATATGAGGCTACCAGGCTCCCAGGAAAGTGAGTGGGTCACGGTGGGAATAGTTGGGCACGGCGCAGTTTCAGGCGGCGAACAAAGCCCGCCCGGCGCTTATGGCAATGGCGTTACAAGTACACAAGTACTCACTGCTCACAGTATACACACCGATTCGGATTCATGTGCTCCTGGTATAATGGTACAGTTCTGAGCAACATCAAGTATGGCACGAGGAAGGGAAAATCAATCTACTTAGAAATATTATTTATTATCCACAATTATGGTTTTCATGGTCACAGTGAAAATGTTGTAGTTTTGGTTAAAAGTTCGGGTTCCACAAGAAAAATAAAATATACGGTTAATATTATTAAAGGTGAAATTATTCATTTGTTTCGTAATTTGTGATAAATGCACTCATTTGAATGCTTTTTTTTAGTTTTATCTTTTTTTAAACTTCTTTATTTAATCCGGAAAAGATGAAACAAAAATTCTTTAAAGAACGACGCGACGACCGACGTGTTGGAAATGTCGAAAGTTATTATTTCTTTCTTGTTATTTTTTAACAATCTTACAAAAACTGTCAACTCACACACATATGATTTTCAGAGAAAAAGCGAAGAATGCGTTCCGTTGAAAAATGTTAAAATTCACAACTAGAAGAGTGTTAAGCTATTTTGTTTGATGTTTGCAAGAGGATTTTTCCACGTCTGATCTTTGAAAACGAACCGGTGGAATACCTATAACTAAAACTCCTTCTATTATACTATTATCTCTAGGTACGCGTATATCCTACTAATGCGAATGGCGCCGGAACAGTAGACTGGACTTAGCAATCATGTCTGCCAAAAACGCTTTGCATTTCAGTTTCTCGGGTTCCGGTTTTCTGTCAAAGGAGATTATGCACGGTCGGTAATTTTGACCGAGATTACTGGGAGCTATTTGACGGGCATTAGAAGGCGGCAGGGAAATAGAAAATAGCCGAATTGAATGCAGGACAAGCTGGTTTAAACTGCAAACGCTTGATACAGGAATAGATAAGTTATTCGAAACTTTAGATCTTACGAAATAGTAAATAATAATAGTAATGACACTCACCGTTGTTCATGGAACCAGCAATAGAGGTGACCACAGATTGATGACTGTTCATATCAGGCTGTTTGCCCAAAGGAGAATTCTGCTCCAACTTGATGGGCATCATTCCCTGATCACTGTGAGGTTCCCTCTTCACTTGCACTAGAGCACCGCCCATAGAAGGAACAGTAGTAGTCCAGGACACTGGATTAGTCCTGCTGCACCCCCCATTGGAAATCAAAGACCCATCGTTCAAAAAATGAGGCATCTTCTTCGTAGAAGGGGATTCAACAACGCAAGAATTGCACGATTTTTTTGACGTGGTGATAATGTTTTCCGTTTTAATTGTTAGCGGTTGCATGGACGTGGTTATGACATCGGTCATGTTGGTGGTCCTGTTGTCCCAGGACCTGGTGTCGTCAGTTTGCTGCATGTCGCAGCAGATGGAATTGAAGCACTGCTGCCGAATGAACTTGGCCTCTTCCGTCTTCTTGTTGGCCTGAAAGGTGGTGGTGTGCATGCCCTGCTGCTCGATGAGGATGTTGGTAGTGCTGGTGGAGTTGTGGTTGGAGTAGGAGCCGAGGAGGTCGAGCTGCAACGGGGAGTAGGGTGAGCCGGGAGGGGGCGTGGGGGCCCCTAGAGCCCCCACTGAGAAGTTCCCGGCTGTGGAGAACAGCGACTCTGATACTGAAACAAGTAGAAAATAACTGTTAAGATAACTTCAAAATATAGGACAATTTTATAAAACACTTCCACGTTCAAGAGGATATCTGTTATCCATACAATCGTAAAAACGACCGTGATCAATCAGATTTGGTTTTTTTCTTCTTTCTATTATTGTTACTCTATTGTCGTAATTATAACAGGTGGCTAAAATAGATGTTATCATTGGAACCTATCGTGTTTGTCCTTGCTTCTTTACATTATTAGACACGCAGGTATGTATCAGTATGAAGATTAAAATAGTCTATACAGTCTACAAATAGCCGTCGTAAAATGCTATTTCCCCTGCGAACTCCCCCTCATTCAGCCGACCGTCCTCCTCCCCTGCCTGCCCGGCCGCTCTGGGCGGAAGGGATGTCACAGCTGTTTCCTGGGGTCGACAGAAAAGCGGTGTGGGGGGGGGAGGGGGCAAATAATACAGGGTGATACACCCTAACGCACCGTACTCTAATACAAGGGATGAAATTATTGCAAGTGCAGTTTGAGATGCAGTCATTTTTATTACGAGTTTTAGAAATGTCATGTACGACGATGTCAAGATTTTCGGGAGCATCGTTTGCATGTATGTATTTCAAATGGAACTACAAATGTTTTTTTTTCACCATTCAGAGATAGTAAATTAATGTTGAAGAAAATATTAAAGCTGTTGATGCTTTTAGTGGCTTTTAATTTAACGTTTTCCCAGGTATTTTAATTTATTATTAGTACTGCGTCGTCGGCATCTGAAGTAATTTGGCCAAGTAATGGTTGAAAGAAAATTTCTTATAGTTTATGGTAAATAGGATTGGTCCAAGCACAGTACCCTGGGGGATTACAAAGTTTGACATTTTTTGATCACCGATTGATTTTCACGACTTGCGCGTTTACAAAACTAATATTTTAAAGTATTTCTGTACTTTAGCTCATGACAGGTACTATAATCGTGTTGTTCATAGTACCTATCATATCTATCACACGCACCTTTTTTGTTTCTGCCCAAACTTTACGTCTCCAATAATCTACGTGCACTAGTAAAACAATCTTTTCATATTCTGACTCCTCAGTTGAACGCAAAACTACATATCTCCAGAAAATATAAAGGTTTTTTACAAAGAAAAAACAATGAAATTGTAAATACTAAATGGCTCTCCTATAATAATCTCATCCAGGAGAGTATAACACATGGATGGAGTAGCTGAAAAAACTCGGCACCTCCTTTGTAGCCACCATCAATTCTCAAAAACTAATAAAACAGGACCAACTAAGCTCGCGTATAACGCATAAAACAGAACATTCTTTACCCATTCAAACGCTTCACGCATTCAAAATCTTCCCAAGACAATATAACGATAATACAGTAAAGAGAAAAGCCAGTGCTCAATGAATTTAAACAACCTGTAATTTCGCAACACTAGGTACTAACTACTAAGAATCACCTCGGTCAGCTATGACAACATACTTTAAAGTTATGATTTATCTCCCCTGCGATCTCATCTGTCATCCTCCTGAGCACCCCCAGACCGCCCTGTATCCGGGAGGGTCGCTGGGTTGCTAGCTGCAGGGTGGATTAGGGATGTGCAGGGAGGGGAACGAGAGGGGGAGAGGGAGACCTGTTGGGGCGAGCAGGGATCGATACACGCACAAGCGCGATAGATAGATACTAGATACACACCGATGTTTAGTGGATGATTCGCCCTGTGCCGTGTACAACAGAATGGTAGTTGTGTCGTGTGTACAACGTACAGCAGTACCTCGAGTAGCTACTAGTACTGGAGAGTGCAAGGACAGAGTGACCCCTCGGTATTGGGTACAGGGACTTCTAGGACAAGGAGGATATTACGAGTCCAGGGAGAAAAAGGACCTTAGGGTAACTCTAAGAAAGGGACATCCAGTCGTTCAAGGATTTTGCAATAGGCGGTAATGTCATTAGAGCAAAGGGGACTATTTATTATGAATAATTAAAAAAAATAGGTCTGTATCTATCTACCATAACTACTGTAACTAATATTAAAAAAAAAAAAATTTTTACATGAGCTCCACACACGAGGCCATGAGGTAAATAATTTCCCTCGGGGCCTTTGTCATCTTTGGGGATACTGTGTGGAGGGTTTTTTTAAGGAAAGGAAGGAGAGGAGAGTTCTCGGAACGAAAAGGGTTTAATGGGCTCTCCTCACGACACTGCATGCTGGCCAGCAGGCAGTGACTGCAGAGAGCGTGGAGTTGAGCAAACTAGCGCTGTCTCGTTTGTTAAAGGGCCGCTAGAACGCTGCTGGCCAGCATGCAGTGTCGTGTGTAGGCCGCTTAAGGGGTGGGTAGGAATCTGGGGTTCAGTGTGTCCTAGTCATCCGCCTCCAAGACCTAGACAAACCTCACCCCATGAACCGGGCACCCCTGCTAAATCACCAAACGTGGCGAAACACTTGGGATGACCTGTGGCAGAGTTGTTGGTTATCCAATAAAGGTTCCCGGGGCGGCGGTATCCATTCCCGCCTCCCAAATTGAAATTATATTATTGAACAGAATAACAAATTCTGATAACACAAACTTGGGTACCTAATTCTTTAAAATACAGGTTAGGTTTTTGGTGTTTTCATAATCATAATATGCGCTGCAGTCATCACATCAATTAACGGTTTCCAGTTGTCTCTCTCTAGTTCCTTGTTCCCAAGCAAACAGTGCATCCACACCGTCCAGCTACCTAAATTTAGTTCTCTCAACCCCCCCTCCCTTCATCATGCAAACATCATATAGGGAAGCCTCTTTGATGGTCTGCTAACTTCCACCCTTGCTACAAGTTCTAGTCCGATGCAGGTGATATGTCCCAATTTTTGAAATCTGGTTATTTACAATTTTTAATTTGTATGGGTATGGGTACCGCCGAATCATTTACTTATTGGATAACCAAAAACTCTGCCATAGGTTAGTCATCCAAAGTTCGCTACATTTGGGGAATTAGTAGGGGTGCCCGGGCTCATAGGGTGAGGCATATTGAGGTCATGGTAGCGGGTGCATCCACCCAAGAACTACATAGCGGGCCGGATCGGCTAAACTCTATAGACTTCTACATCCGTCACTCCTGGACACACTGGCCCCCGATTCCTTCCCGACCATCATACCTTTTCCTTCCCAGAATTTCCTCTCCTTCATTTCCCTAAAAATAATCACACACAGCATTCCTAAAGATGACGTAACCCCTCAGATAAATTATTATCCTCGGGACCTCCTGTATGGATTTAATGTGAACAAAAAAATTACGATCTTTAACCTATAATTGATAGCTCTTTTGTACCTCTTCCTCGAAACGCCATTTTCTTAAATATTTTTGGTACCTACCTAATGGTGACCAGAAAACTCAGAATAAACTCGACTCAACAACACCTCCAGTGAAAAGTCATTGAAAGTGATGAAATAAAATATTTAAAAAAAATGGTTACTTTAGATTGTGTTATGGACTATTTTTCAAAAAAAAATCATATCTTTTAATAATGACTTTTCAAAGAGGTGTTGAGTTTTGCGTTGATGTTGAGTTATCATGGAACCCTCCTACCCAATAACTATAGCTCCAAACATTTATTCTAAGAGCACAGATGTATAATTTTGTAGGCACTTTTATTCAGGACTTAATATTTATTGCATTAGAAGTGAAAAGGATAACGAGTTGAATACAGAAAACCAACAATTAAAACGAAGAAACGTCTTTGAATACGAGCACTCTCAAAAGAGAATTGCATGTCGAGTGATAGACACGAGAGAGGCACTAAAGTGTTTTTTTTTTTAACAAAAAGCCATCACAAAAAGTGTTCATGCTATATTCCTCGACCATCGGCATGACATGTGAAGCAGCCAAGATTTGAGATTTGGAACCGGTTAGGAGGCGGAAGGTTGCACAACGCGTCCCGCCTTTAGCCGAGCGGCTTAGCTTATAAACTAGTTATTGAGATTAGCTTTTTAAAGTATTTTTCGTGATATGAATCTCGGAATTTTATAGGTACGCCTCAAAAGACCGAGCGGGCGAAAAAGCGTTGCGAAATTGCCGTTTAATTTTCATAATCAGCGTTATTAAGTGTAAATATTTGTTGATTTAGTAATCCATCAAAGATATTGTTAGAAAATGCATTTTTGAAGTAAAACTTCTTTACGCACACTCGACTTGGGGGATAAGCTGGTGAATGCATTACGAAAAGTGGTGATGTGTTACGAAAAGTGTGATGCTACGATAAGTGTGATGCGAACGGTGATCGATGGCGAAGCGAACGGTCGGGCCTTTACGCACGCTTGACTTGGGGAGTGATAAGGATAAGGATGGTCAGCCCAAGGTCGTAGGTCACCCCAAGGTCGTAGGTCACACCAAGGTCCTAGGTCACCCCAAGGTCGTAGGTCACCCCACGGCCGTAGGTCACCCCAGGGTCGTAGGTCACCCCATGGTCATATGTCACCCCAATGTCATGTGTCACCCTAATGTCATATGTCACCCCAATGTCAATGTTATATGTTACACATCATCGGATCTGCCCTGATGATGGACACTGCAAAGCTGTCCGAAATGTTGGCCAAAGAAGGAGGTAGCGCAACACGGCAAAACACCCCAAAAACAAATAACGAAAATACTTTTTTTGGTCGTGAAAATCTAAAAACGTATCTCACAGCGAATATTTTCTAATTTTAAAAACATCTAGGTACACATTTAAAGTTCACTTTTGTTTGAACGAATGAAGTGGAATCTTTGAAGTGGAAATTAACCCACTTCCCGACATCCGATCGAGCTGAAACTCTGCAGATAGACTCGTAGTCGATGACAAAGCCCTCCATCAACTTTTGGTGACAATCACGCATACGAACACATTATACGCGTTTTCCTGAAATTAGATGACGTTAAGCGGTTAATACACACGATAAATGTCGGTCTAATCAATTCGGGATTTAACGCAGTTGGTAGAGTTGCCGACTCCAGTTCCTGGGTAGGAAGGTTCAATGCTTAGTAAAACAAAAACTTTTTTAAGTGAAACTTTTATAGCCCCGCTGTGATTTGGATTTTGGATGAAACAGAAATGACGATTATTGCACCTGCGACGCTCAACTGCGCTCACTGGCCGATTTGATTAAGATGTCACTTTTAAAGGCTCCTATTGGTTGAGATATGAAACAGACATTATGCTAGGTCTGCGCTCATTGGTCGCTTTGATTATGACCTCACTTTTCAAGTATTAATTGAGATTGTTTTGGTAAAATTTCGCTTTTACCGCGTGTAAACTGCACTCGAATTGTTGGAAGGTTTTAAAATACATTTGATAATGTGTAGACGCATTATATATCTTCTTCTTAAGTCGGTTGCTCATTTGCTGAGGGTCGTGACTCCTACTCCAATTACCATGGTGGACAAGGCTCTTTCACTCCTAGCGGTTCTGCGCTGCGTGACGTTCAAGACGCCAGTGATACTTGGTCATTCCAGCGCGTTGGTGATCTTCCTCCGCTTCTTCTGCCAAACACTTTGCTAGTTACTATGAATTTCTACAAGGCGGAGTCCTCAGTTTGGCGAGCAACATGTCCAAAGTATCTTCAGACGACAATAAACCGAACAATATATAAGAATCTTAAGTAAAGAAGCCGTGTACACAAATTGCGACTCGCGACCCGCCTATTGGACGGAATGACTGTCGAATTTGCTGAATCAAAGAAAAGAAGGAGAAGAAAAATAATGTGGGAATCTTAACGACTTAAGTGAAGAAAGCGTGTGAACAAATATACGCCGCGGCACGGCGTATTGGACGAACGTACGGTCGAATTCACCCTAGCAGGCCTGGAGATTGGACCTTTCCGCCACGTTCATTTAATTAATTCTGAAGAACGTGTTACAAATATTTAAAATGTGTCTCGATGTTGTCCTCCCGAAGTTATTAATTCATCGTCTAGAAAAATAAAATCTGGTGCTTACCGCTAACTTTATAGTTAAAAAACGGGTTATTAAGTTTTAAAATCGTTTTACGTAAAATATATTAATGGTAAGGGGACATACATTAATTACGTGAAGAGTTTTTTCGTCCAATCTAGACCCCCTCCCCCCCTTGGTCAGATAAATTTGGGCCATTCGTATAGTCTTTTCAAGTAACGTGAGATTTTGCTGGAACCCCCCCCCCCCCCCTTTGAGCTCGCATAATTAATGTATGCCCCCTAAGGTACTGCTTTTATTCATTTAAAATATTAATAACTCGCATCCCTTGTGCGGCATGGAAATAAAAAGTTATTATATTTACGAATTCGCCGGAAATTATTAAAATGTGAGTTTTGAGCAAACAAAAATTATGAGGGTTGTGTACCGCCTTTACATACATTGTAGACAGATAGTTGAAAGTCTATTGTGGATATCTAGCTCTTCCAGAATGGACACATTTTATTACAGATTGATTTTTTATACATTCAATTCACAACACCACGAATTATGAATTAAAATTTCATAAGAAGCAATCATTTTAGCAATAACCTTTATATCCTTCTCTTCTATTTCTTAACAGATTTTAATACATATTTAAATACTTATTTTAATGATACAATAGTTTGTTGTTTCTAACATCCGCATATTCCCTCTATCATTCGCTTTAACATACCTCCCTTTCAAATCAACTTTAATAATCTTCTTCTTCTTTTTAAACGCTTATAACGGAGCCTTAAACTGCGATGGAGGATACATTGAAAAATATTTTTATTATATTATTTCAGGAATGGTACAAGCGAGGGGTCTGGATTTGCAGAATCATAAAATCTGGTATCGTAAAGATATTATTACAGTACCTAACCACTGACTGAGGGAGCTACGTCTCCACCAGGCCAGAAACACTCCCTACTTAGTGGCAGGAGAAACCAAGATTTTTCAAACAATGACATCATAAAAACGAACGGATTTGAACTTCGACGAACAACCAGTTTTAGACCACAAATCCACAGCTACCACTAATTTATTAATTTATTATTTTGAATTCTGTACAACGAAAGATGTACCTACAAGTGCATTGCTAAACAACAAGCCTACTAGCATTGTTACCACGAAAAAATTTATTAAGGCACTAGCCAACTGTGAACAAAAAAATTGTCGTTTTTTTATTTCATTTTCTGAAAGAAGCATTTGTTAAGAATGCTCTCACCAAATGTTTTAAAGAAATTCGTGAATTGAAATAGATACCTACATTATTTTAAATGAAACCGTTTGAAACAGTTTGTATAATGAATTATCCTCCAGCAAAACTTTGAACGCGTTTTTCTCTAAACTACTTTTTCTACCTGGTTGACAGCATATTAAAAAAACTAAACATCCGATTTGCATGCACCAACTCTTACACGAAATTTCGGTTTGAAAATCCAATCTCTATGGCACTATGTAGGAATTTTTTTATAAAGGGCTCCATTCTATTTATTTTTTATGAACGATGAAATTTTTTTAAAACAACCGAAAATAAAATTCGCTGGTCCGCCATTTTTTGTTTTTGTTTTTTAGATATCAAAATTCCCCTACGTGGTGCCAGAAACCAATATGTCTAGTTTATAAATATATTTTTATTTTATTTTTCTGATGAACCGTATGGCTTAATCTCTGTCAACCACGGAGCAGCAATTTCGTCCCGAGTGCCCTGTTGAAAGCGGCGTACACCGCAAACCATACTTTAGATTCGTGTTAAAAAAATTGTACAAAGTCTTCTATATGTATATATTAACTATGAGTTTTAATAAAAAAAATTCTATTCATCTTTTGCTTGAAAATAATTATGAAAATATATCCTTTTACCGTCCGCTCACAGTGGGCTGCCCCCTAAAATGTGATGCTCTACCAAGCAATACAAAATTATATCACTTGGAAATATGTTTTAATTAAATACTGCGAGTAGAAAACATATTGCATTTGAAATAATCGAGTGTTTTTTTTGTTAGTTTTTTATTCAATCAGAGCATTTGTGTTTTTTAAAGTTTATTTCATTTGCTCGGGTCTACGCTTCGATCCATTTTAAAAGATATTAACCTGATTTGGCCTAAAATATTCGAACTTTGGACGCGATTTTCTCGAAAACGAAAGCTACAACAAAATAATGTTTTGCAGATTCACCAGTTTCCCGTTTGAAGTACGAATTTCAGGACATCATATGGGTACACCACATCACGGGCGAAGTCAGGTAGTAAAACTGGTCAATAAATAAATTTATCTTTAGATCAAGGAAAATTAATATACCTATTTACAATAATATTATGATATATGTTAAACTACTTCAAGGAAAAACAGCTTTGTAAAGTTAGTCATAAGCGGCAACGAGAGAATTAAATAAAATTTACGTCATATGTCATAAAGTAATAGATGTACCTAGGCGAAATGAATAATGCATTAATATCTGTGGTCAGAAAGCGTTTGGAACATTCATATTCATGACACTCATGACATTACGGTCATTTTCCATCAATCCGTTTACGGCCCGTTCATTTCCATCAGGCATTAGTCCGTAATGCAATTTACGGAACATGATACTAGTGTCTCTGTCTATATTACTAATACTATAGACATAAAGTCATGTGTATGTTTCCGTTTTCAAGCTTTTTATCTTCTTTAATTTTCGTTGATGATTTAATTTTAGATTTAGATTTTAGTCTGCCCCGCGATAGTGGCACAAACTGCCCTCGATATCTTTCTTTTTCTATTGTGTTTTGTTTTAATCTTGCTTACACCTGTACATAGTGTTTTCTCTCTTTATTATTTCACTTTACCTAGATGCTAAACCATCAGGCGAACACATATCTGTCTGATGTATCTTTAGCTTGAATTACTATGTATGTAAGTATGCACACATTTTTATTTCTTACTAACAATCATGCATGCATGGATATTTGGAGGATCTACAATCGTTTTAAAAATAAATTTTGCCTCGTTTTACAAAAAAAAAGATACTGATGTGTGTGGCTAATCAGTTTCTTCACTCATCCGCTGGGAAAGTGGAGGGTTCCCTCCAATTATCTATTTCTACGTTTTACCTACATTCTAAATAAACGGTAAATGAGTTTATTTATTGTTCTGTTATACGTGGTGGAATTATATTGTATTAAAATTGAAATTAAAACACTTTTTAACTTATTTCCACTTATTTATTTCACCAGTACCGGTTTCATCCTATTATGGACATCTTCAGGCTGGCAATAAATTGAATTGCCAGCCTGAAGATGCCCATAATATGATGAAACCGGTACTGGTGAAATAAATAAGTGGAAATAAGTTAAAAAAGTGTTTTAATTTCAATTTTAAACGGTAAATAATAATGAATCTATTGTTGAAATCTAATAATGAATTTGATTGAGTTCACAAATCAGGTACAGTTCCTAGTGCATATATCCTACAAGCGCCGAGGCCCCTGTGCCGTATAAATAATGTAGGGCCTATAAATATATTGTGATGTACGCGGAACGGTTACTGGTTACTGACACTGTTATAGCTGTCACCGTTTATCGGCCATTCTGTTGTTGCCGGTTATAGTCGCAATGTGGTTCAAACACCGCCTGTCACCATTACCATCACATCACTAGTCACCTCTAGTGATGTGCATCCGGGAATATTATAAATTTCTAATAATGATTCCCCAAATCCGGGAATTCTTTTTCATGTTTCATTCTTGTAAATACTTTAAAGAAATATTTACGTATCACTCACAGAATCAACTTCACGGTATGGAATAACCACTTGGGGACACTCTTGCAATTTAAACTACCTACAATCAATCCGGTAGATATACCGGATCTGCCCTGATGATGGACACTGCAACGATGTCCAAAACGTTGGCTAGTGAAGGAGGTAGCGCAACAGGGCATAACACCCCAAAAACACATAACGAAAATACTTTTGGCCGTGAAAATCTTAAAACGTATCTGCCTTATTGCGGTTTAAATGGATTTACTTTGAAAAAAAAACAGTTATTCTACAAACTGCAAACATTGACGGCATATCTTCGGTAGGTACTATTCTGTTTTATCCAGAAAATTCAAAAAGTTCTGACCTCGGCGTGCTATAATTAATTGATTTGTATTTCGTTGGAGGAGACAATTTAGACGAAAATTCCGGCAATGTTCCACGGTCCGGAAATATTCCCCATAAATGAATTCCTGGGAATCTAACCATCACTACTAGACAGGGCACTGTGCTGTAGCTTGTCACCGCAGAATAAATAATAACCGACGAAGTGCCTTGTGGGCGTGTTTCGTGATCCAATTATAGGCCCACTTTGGGCCGATATTTCCGTACAAAACTGTGTTTCACCACGATGAAATTCAAATGGGATAGCGGTATACAATTTCAGGCAAGTGTAAGAGAGTAAATGATCGAGAAACAAAAGGTACTAAGTCAGTAGCACATTTGTTTCCATTTAAATCTGTAATGAAGGCACTTCTAATGTTATATTCTTTATTCTGTGCTAGGCACTCGTAGCCAGTCACTGGGATCGATAAAATTTATAGGGACAACGCATTCAGGTCAACCCGTCACTCATCGGAAATGTTGGACGTCGTCAAAATTGTCATCTTTATAAATTTTGACAAATAACGTGTCATGGGTGGATTTAAATAGGAATTTTAAAAAAAATTTCACACATTTTTTGCATAATTTTGTTATGTCAACGCACCTGCTTTAAGTTATTAAAATTTATTAATTATTAACTACTCAACTACTACTAATTAATCAATTACTTAAAATTGTCAAAAATAAGCAGGACAATTCCGTCGTGTTTCCTTAATTTTTGTTCAAACAGATGAAAAATATGGGTCAGTAAGGGGGGCATACATTAATTAAGTGAGCTCAAAAGGGGGGGGGGGATCAGCAAAATCTCACGTTACTTGAAAAGAATATATGAAGTGGGCCGAATTTATCTCACCAAGGGGGGGGGGGTCTAGATTGGAAGAAAAAATGCTCACGTAATCAATGAAGGAGATAGCACAACACGGCATAATACCCAAAAATAAACCGGGACAATACTTTTTGCCATGATAATGGTTATGGTTAAACACAAAACAATGAACTAATATAATTATATAAAAATGCAGACTCTTGAAAAATGACGAAATCCGACTTTACTTGTCAAGATTAACCCTGCGAAACAAAAGATATGTGACACATTACATACAAATAAAATAATTTTCTGGTAAAAAAAAAAACATTTTATTATCTACAGATAGGGCTAGGTACTCTGCTTGCACGAATTCTTGGCACAATCAGTTCCAATTTTGAAAAAGACAATTTAAAACAAATCCGAGTTCATTTTTTTTTACAATTATACCGCACAAGAGTCACGAAATCCGACTTTATTTGTCAAGATTAACCCTGCGAAAAAAAAGAAATGTGAAAAATAATTTTCTGGTAAAAAAAAAATTATATTATCTACAGATAGGGCTAGGTACTCTGCTTGCCCGAATTCTTGGCACAATCAGTTCCAATTTTGAAAATGACAATTTAAAACATATCCGAGTTCATTTTGTTTTTTACAATTATACCACACAAGAGTCCCAACTGCTCCCGTCTGGAGCCAGTGGAACTATGGCATCCCCAATCGGGGTATGTTGTGAGGCTGAAGGAAATGGGGAAGGGAAGGAGATGGAATCATTGAACCACTTTTAAAATCACATCCGAAATTGGTACAATTTTTTATTAATTACGCACCAGATTTAAATGTCCGGGTTTAATTTTCCCCACAGGAAAAACTAAACCCTTTCACACACTTCCCAAATGATCATCTGGTCAATCCACGTTATGCAATTGCACTATATGTATTATAATTACAAAACAATACAAGAACAACATGTCAACCTACCAGAGACCAGATGGGAAAATAATTCACCGACTCCAGATATTTTCATATCAGAGCGTTCGGCTCTGTGGAATTCCTAATTGAACCTTTAAATCCTACTGATCCCTCAATATAAATATTTAAAAAATCTTTTGTAATCCTACATGTATTTAAAATTACCGATTTCTGCATTTTTATATATAAATTCTTTGACAAATCTAATACGCCTAAATTTTGAATCAGAGACCTAGGTATAATGCCAGTAGCCGAAATAACAAATGGTAATATTTTTATATTCCGAGAATGCCAAATTCTTTTAATCTCATTTCCTAAATCTGTGTATTTTCTAATTTTTTCAGAAACAGTTTTTTGAATATTACAGGAATTTGGAATAGCTACATCAATGATATAAGTTATTTTTTTAATTTTGTCATGTAAAACTATATCAGGTCTATTATGACTAATTGTTCTGTCTGTTAGTATAGTTTTATCATAATATATTTTATAAAATTCATTTTCTAAAAATGAATTTGGTTCATATTCATAATATGGTACTATATTACGGTAGTCAATCAAGTTATGTTTAATTACCAAACTTTGGTGGATTATTTTTAAAACCTGATTGTGCCTCAATGTATACTCGGACGGCGCTAATATAGAACATCCCGATATAATATGTTCTATAGTTTCCGGAAAAGCCAAACATTTTCTACATAAATCATCAATTTGATTTATATCTTTGATTATATGCTTCCTATAATTTTTAGTATTAATGACTCTATCTTGAATGGCAAGCATAAATCCTTCTATTTTTTTCGTAATTATTAGTAGTATCTAATTATTAGTAGTAATTACTAATTACTCGTAAAAAACGTTATTAAGTATGCGCCATCTCTTATGAGTGAATTTTATAAGAAACTGAAATCATAGAAGAAGGAACATTTTATAGTAACCATTTTTCAATAAAATTTCACTTCACACTACAAAATTTCAGGTGGGTCGCGTGCTTCGGCCGATTACGTAATTAATTACATCATTGTTATGAAAAACCACCACGTAAACAAAAGCCGCCGGTCACGTTGCGTGCAAAGAAACCATTTCAAAACGTCAAATGTCAAATCAGGTTACGGAGATTCCTGAAGCCCGTACCGGGAAAGCAGAAACGAGGAGGGATCAGCTACGTACAAAATACAAGCAAACCTATGGCCGGAGTACAAAAATGTATTGGTGCAGGCAAATTATTATCTTTGCAAGTGTTGGTGAAGCTTAGTGTGTGTATGGGGAGATTTGTTATGGTGTTAGTCGGGAAGCTTGGCGTGGCCGCTGACTGCGAAGCCACGCCGATCTGTTTTGAAGTCCCTCCTATTTGATTAGGAGAGCAGAAACGCGGGAGGATGGATACAACGCGTCTTGTAGTCGTATCGCATGCGCCGGACACCTACCTACCTACAAACTTTAACTTTTATTTTAGGCGTGTAGAAAATAGTGGATAACAAAGAACAAAACCACTAGTAATTATTAAGAAAATTTACATGTTTTTCTTATTAGAGCGAGTGGAACTAAAAATTAAAAAAAAAACGGGATTCGATTTAATTCGTTCACAACATAAGAAAATAGAAGGAAAATTTGTAAGAAATTGCACATCGTAGATTCTGAGAGCATTATAATTTCTGACTTGTATGTTCAGGAAAATTATTTTGTTGTAGGAGAAACTCAAGTTTCAGAATTTGTTCATCCGCGCAACCACTGCTTCGCGGTTTTGTTCACCGGAGTATCGGGGCAGCATGACCGCGAGGAGGTGTGCATTCCGCATTGTGAACGGTATCCGTATCCAATCTCCTCAGGAGGCGGCTACTCCGGGACTCTGCGCGGGAGGGCGCGGGGTCAGAAGAGGGGGAGATGGGGAGGCGTTGGGAGGTGGGCGCGGCGCCTGCGCGCGGCCGGCCCACTCACGGCTCAAGGTCAACCGGTCGCACACACTCACACTGCGCACACTCATGCAACCCTGATGCGCATTTTGTATTATCAAAACGTAGCAAGAACGCGGCGGAGTGAAAAATGCCTCCGGGTTTGTTGTGAGGGAATTCATAGAAAAGGAAAGGACTATTTTAATAACAATTTAAAACCTTATCACATTCGCCATGCACGGCAATAAAGATATTGTAATGGAATTGACGGGATGAGGAATGCAGTGGACACGAGGGAATTTTTAAAAGCATAATAATTCAAAGATATTCAATTCAATTCAATTCAATACGCACGTGAAAAGCAGTCTCGGCTATGAAAGGCATCGTGAAATAAATGAGAGTAGTAGGTACCTATTTTCAATGCGAACGAAAAATTGAAGAGAAACGTTGAAAAAGTTAATTGTAAAAGGCTAATTTGGATGAAACACATCAACACAATAAATTCAATGACAGCAAAAAACCAGCTACAATATAATTAAGAATTAGTATATAGTGGAGAACGTATGTACTATTTACTTTACAAAAAATACAAATGGGTAGGTAGGTAGGTACTCTACTTACGTTGTTAATTTATAAAAAAAAGTGTTAGGAGAATTTCTATAGAGGCTTTTTTGTATATTATCCCCTCAAAGCATTATAAACAAACATAAAAGAAAACTTTAAACTAAAGTTCTTAATATAGCCCTACTTAGGCAACTACCTAGGTACCTACCTACTCAACCAAGGCAATATTTTATATGATATGGGTAGGTAGGTGTCCGGAAACTCGTAGAACTCGTGAATCTACGTCACATTTTTGTACGTAGTAGCCATAAGAATTTTTATTTTATTTTTTGGACCTAAAATTCAAGTTTAGACTTGGTACTGAATTCAATACTTCGTTTGTTTGAAAGCACTATGAACCGTACATAACTTAATGAGTAAAACATCAAACTATATTATTTGATCATTTCAGACAATATTGGTGACTGTAAAAACGAAAATTTGAAACATAAAAATCAGAAAACAAGAAAAGGAGCAGGGCCCCGGCATGTCTAAGTTCCAGGGGTCAATTCCAAGATGCGACCGAAGCTATAACTTTTTTGTTTTTATCTTTCGTTTTCTAGTAAACCCGAACTTCGAATTTATAAGGTTGGTCAAATGCGTCGAAGCGTGTACCGTAAATGTTGAAGGTTGGCAGATTCTTCAATAGTGACCAGCTGCTTACCCTATACTATATAAATCTCAAGGACGCATAACAACTCCAGCTCCAGCCACCTACAGGCTGGAGCCCCCATAATACTTGATAAACCTACTTGATTCTATGTAAAGAAGGGCGGTCATTCTGATTGACAATCCGTTATTAAACAGACCGATTTCCATCCCTAATGCACGGACGCCATGTGGGCATGCTGAGTCTTTTCTGCGGGTATTTTAATGGAGCATGCTCTAAGGAGGTAGCAGCTTTGATCCCCGGTACACGTGCGTGAAACTCTACGAGCGGAACACGAACGAAACACCCTTTTGGTTTCGCCCACAGTGGTTGATGCTGGCTTCATGAAAATGGGTCGTTTCTTCGACTCATTTTTGCATAATGGGCTCTCCTCACGACACTGCATGTAATGACTGCGGCAGTGACTGCAGAGAGCGTGAAGTTGAGCAAACTAGCGCTGTCTCGTTTATTAAAGGGCCGCTAAAACGAGACAGCGCTAGTTCGCTCAAACCCATACTCTCTGCAGTCACTGCCGCAGTCACTACATGCAGTAGCGCTGTCTCGTTTGTTAAAGGGCCGCTAGAACGAGACAGCGCTAGTTCGCTCAAACCCACATTCTCTGCAGTCACTGCCACAGTCACTACATGCAGTGTCGTGTGTAGAGCCCATAAGTCGACTCGTAGGTATGTGGAACGAGCTATCGGCATTCGTTTTACCTCCTTCATGTAATCCTGGCCTCTTCAGGGCCCGCAACCCGAATTTCAAACGATTTCTTACATATCCCCCCCCCCTCCCTTAAACACGTTAAGTTTTAATGCTCTTAAAAAAATATATTCTATTCTTGAAGATAATATCTCATTACGCGCCGAAAAGCAAATTATATAAAATTCCCTCGATAGAAAAAAATCGCAAAGTAGGAAGGTACCTATATTCCAAAAACTATTATAAACACGTTTGTTTCAGTTATTTTATGAGTTATATGTAAGAAAAAATTCACAGTGTTTCTTTAAATACTGTTTAGGACAATGCCCGCGAGATTTTTGCTCTATTTTAAACGAGTCGTGTTTTATTAAACATTTTCGCAATTTTCGGATCGATTTTGTCGCTGTAAATGTTAGCGCTCTCCTCTAACATTCGTAATTTCGTATCTCTTCATCTTCTTCTTTTCGAGCCCGGTTGCGGAGCCTTCAAGACTCGCATTAATAAATCCCTTCCTACAGCCCCTTCCTTAGCCCGCTTCACAATGCTGCCCAACCGGGTGGCGACGTAGTTCACCTGCCTTAACACTGGAAAGACAGGAGCTCTTGTGGATGAAATAAAAATAAATGTAGGTAACTAGCCCTCTTTCTTAACTAGGTACCAATCTTAAATAATGACTGTTTCCAGTCTTGCATAGGTAGGTTGGTACCTAATCTATTTAATGTTATCTATTTTTAATGTATTATCTTGTTAGGTACCTACCTACCTAGCAATCTCGACGAGTTGTTGGAAATATTGAACTACGAATTACCTGAAATTTTGGAAGATGTTGTTATTGTTTATTTTATTCTGGTAAAATTCTAGATATTTTTGAATTCTTTTGATTTCGAGTAAAAATTGTAAATCTTCGGACTACAGACAAGCTTTCAAATTACAAGAAGGTATGCTTTGTATCTTTTTCCAGTTATGTTTTAGCCTTTTAAGATAATTCTTTTAATTTAAAATTATATTTTTGAAAAACGTTAAATCGAATAAAATACTCAAATTATTTTCGTTTTCATGGTGAGCATTTTTTTACTGTACGATTTTTGAACTGAAAGTTTTTATTTTTATTCCAAATAAAAAATATTCATTCTAGACTTGCAGAAAAAAAGTCAATAGATGTCGCACATTAAATAAAATTTGATATATTTATCCAAAACACCATCTAGATTGCATTTAGTTCGGGAAGAATCTTGCAATAATACGTAAAGATAGCAGTCAATAAAAATATGCGGAAAATGAAAATGTCAGTAGGTACGTAGTTCTTGGTAAAAGTACGATATGTTAAGAGCGTTAAACCAGCCAGTGGTCGAAAATCCACATTTCGTCGAAAGTTGTTAAGAGTCAATAAGTCTAAAATCTGATTTAAAAATGATATATTTCTGGTTTTCTCTGGTTATATGACCGATTGGGATAGGGTCGAATTAGCTCAGTGGTAGAGCAGCGCCCCGGAAAGGCTAAGGTCCTGGGTTCAATTCCTAGATGCGACCAAATCTTTTTACGTTTTTTTTCTGTTTCAAATTTTCGATTGAATGTCACTAATATTGTCTTTTTTTATGCGGCTATAAGAAATAATTTTACATACAATTTAATGGTGAAATTAAGTATAAAATATTGAATTTCTTAATTCTCCTCACTAGGGGGTCCTGTTCCGAAAAAAAAAGTATTGTTATTTGTAATGCCTAGAAACACAATAACAAATAATATTGTCAGAAAAAATACATCTTACTAATAGATACTATAAACATGACAGTTTGTATGGATGTATGTGTGTTTGTTACTCTTTCACGCAGAAAATACGGAATGGATTTTAATGAAACTTTACAAAAAATATAGCTCATACATCAGAATAACATATCGGCTATAATTTATAAAGCTAGCAAGGAAGGGGACGCTGGAGGGGAACGGGGACGCACGGGAAAGGTGATTCAGGGAGAAACAATGCGTTTCTTTGAATATATGGAATTGCAACGCATGCCGGAAACCAGCTAGTATATAATTTTTTATTATTTAGGTATTAAGCAAATCGCTCGATACGACACTTCATATTATACACGAGGGCCGGCGTGGTCTAGCGGTAAGGCTCTTGACCCGCAATCCGAAGGTCGCGGGATCGAATCCCGGCGTGGCAAATAAATTTTATTGGATTTATTTGTATTTCACAATTAATTAATTAAAAATAATATATAGTAGGTACCTAATTTGCGGCACGTTCTGACGATACTCAGTATCGCCCTGGTGTAAGACCACCTTTCAGAATTGAAACGTTGCTTTAAATGGCTTTTAGGCGTATTTGGTGACCAGATCTGAATATCCAGGTATCTACTTCCCCACCTTCCTCTTATCCATCTCCTCCCCATCCCCACTATCTTCAGCCTCACAATATATCCCAATCGGGGATACACCATAGTCTCACAGGCTCCAAACGGGAGCAGTTGGGACTCTTGTGCGGTATACATATTTAAAAAAACATAGATATACCTAGATATGTTCTATTATTATTCTATTAGTCAGACTCAGCATTTATTATAATTCATAATTTCCTCATAATTAATATGGTAAAACGGCATCAGCACAGCAGTTACATAAATAACTGTAGAGAAAAGGGGGAGAAAATTCCGAGAAAGAAACAGGTAACTAATTAAATGAATGTGTTAATTTCGTTACTCAGTTACCTCCTACCTGAATTCCTAAACCGCCCCGAATAAAATCCTAAAAGCACGTTTTAAGATGAACAAATATAGGGCATTAGATCAAAACGCTCCATCATTTATACGGGCTCAATGAGAGTTCAAATATTCTAGAATGTCCTTTTGCCATCCATCTTTAAAGATGATTGTAATAGATATGATTTGAGATTTTCAGGGTTTAAAGTATTTCGTGATTTATTTTTGGGGTATTATGCTTATGCTGCTCTACCTCCTCAGCCACCCTGTCAAATCGTCCAAATTTCCTACAAAAATTATTCACTAAATAAATAAAAACCACTTTTGCGCTTGAAATCGTGGCCTCTTAGACTCTGTTTGCCAAGCGATATTTATTCCTATTAACTCTATATTCGTGACGATAAGGCTCACTAAAAATATATGCGTTCTTGGCTTTGGGTTTCCTCTTAGTTGCCTAAGAAGGAAACACTTCTTATTTAATCTAAGATGATGAGACTGGATCATTTGTTCAAATCATCGATGTTGAACAATAGTTGATAGGAGTATCGACGTCACTAAGCAAGCATTGGGGCACCCAACAAACCTAAAAAAAACTTTTTTAAATCTAAATACTTGATGATTTTTGATAGCGCCGTTTTTGACTCAAATTATTGATAAAATTCAGCGAAACTTCGTTCGTTATGTGCAGGTATTATGAATAAATTGAAAAGGTTCCACACGGATAAACTTTGCCGCACAAAGAGCGCGATTCAAAATATTTACAATGAAAAATAAGAATTGGCTTTAGCTTACAGGGCTTCCACAATTTATAATTTTACACTGAAAAGGTTGTTAACCCTGGAAAGATAGTCTACGTAAAATTTACGCATGATAGAATTATTGAATTATTAGAATTATTGCTCTCTTGTTCTAATTAGTGCGAATCCGTCGCTGTGCTTTTCAAACATCGCACTCGCTGCTTGGACCTTTCGTGGGGCGCGCGCGGAGCTGAGGTAGGTGTCACCGTTTTGAGATATAATGACCGCATGAGTCAAAAACCAGAATACGTTCCAAAGCTGTATCTGATTTATTTTTATTATATCACTACATGTTATTATTAAATATAATATATCTTAATTATTTAATACATTAATCAAAATGACTGATTATTAGTAAGAAATGGGTGATTTGAGAAAAAAAAAATTCATAGGTTTTGATATTAAAGTTTGATGATATTGAAGGTTGATTATTGAAGAAGTTTCACGTTTCGTTTTTTTTTTCATACAACAAATAAATATACCTATATTCACAACAGTTGTATTTCTTATGTCATTTGTTTGTAAAAATATAATACCGATTGGTTTATTCAAATCAATTAACAAAATAAAATATTACAGCTAGTTAAAACTCGTGCGTCAATTTTACGTATGATTTATCTTTACCGTACATCAAAATATGATTATCTTTCTAGGGTTAAGAATGAAAAAACCAACAACATTTTGGCAAACATTCTAAAATTCTACATATCGACTGTGTTTTGGAGGAAACCCTAAAAGCCACATTTTTGGGAATGTTACTTTTCGGTGGTTTCATACAGAATAGTCGTCGAAGTACACACCGATCGTCCAGTTGATTAGTCAGACATCTCCAAATACTAAATTTTAAGATAATGAGGAAAGCAATATTCGAGGGCTCTCCACAAATCAAAAATTATTTACACGTGTCTGTGTTTCACACATTAAATATGCTGTAAAATGAAGCATAACGGTTCGTTACATTAGTGTGACATTTTGAAATTTCCTACTAGGTACAATATAACATTGTTGTTATTGTACTTCTACATATAACAACCCACCCAACGCTTGAATCTTTTCCATTTTCCTCTCAATTATTTATTATTTTTTATTCTTTCTTTCAGCTTTTTTTTCATTTTTCTCATCCGTTTTCTTTTTCTTTTTTTTTCTTGTTTTTATTCTTCTTTCATTCTATATATCTATTCAAATTTAAATTTAAAATTTCATCTTATTTTAAATTTCAAAATTTAAGATATCAAAATTAGATTAAATTCCTGCCACCCCAGAATACGCTCAGCCTAGTGAGGTGGTATATACAAAAAAATGTATATTGTAATATAATCTTGATTAATAAATAGTTAAAATAAAAGGTAGTAGGTAACCCAGAAAACATAAATTTTTGTTTGTTTATTTCACTAAAAGTTTTTTTGCATTGTAATTGATATAGCGGTGTTTATGAGTAGGTAGTCTGAGTATTGTAGCAGATACGGGGTACATTTTTTTATTTTTTTTTATTTGATTCACCTGATTTATACATGTGTGTTACATATTTGACTAATGTGGGCCTCACTGGGTGCTTTACCCGTGCTGAGGACCTCATTTTACAGTTTGATATGATTTTTTTATTTTACTTAAGATACATATAAAATAAAAACTAAAGAAAAAAGAGACTCAACAATAACATATGAGAATTGAAAGAAAGAAAATAGAGCAAAACAAAATAGAGTACAAAAACACTAAAATAAAACAATAGAATAAAACTATATAAATAGGATAGATACATATAAACCGATAGTGAAATTAAAAGGTTTTATATATTAGTGAGTATTGCAATGGTGTTTATGTCTATGTGTTTTTATTATTTTTTTTTTTTTTTATGTTGTGATTTTTTTGTAAAGTTGTCTTTTTTGGTCTTTAATCCATCTTTTAATTTTGAGTATGAAAAGTTTTTTGTTTTCTTCTTTTTTTAAATCGAGTGAAAGATGGTTGAATGCTTTTATTGCCTGGTATTTGTGGTGTCTTTGTCCAAAGCTTGTGTTTATCGTCGGTGTTTTTAAGTTTTGTATGTATGCTTGTCTAACTGGTCTATTAATGGTTTGTGTTTGTTGGAGTTTGTGTTTTTGGTCAAAGATATAGTTAAGAAGTGTTTTTATATATAATTGTCGTATATCAAGTCCGTCGAACATGTTGAATATTTGGTCTGTGTCAGTCATTCTGTGTTTTTTTAGTATAATCTTTAAGATGGTTCTCTGTGTGGTTTCCATATGAGCAATAGCTGAGTTTGTTGCTCCTCCCCAAACAATGATTCCATATTCTATTATAGATTGGCAGAGTGCAAAATATATTGTTTTCATTTGTTTTAGTTTGTATATGTTTCTTATGGTTAGGAAAAGATCAATTGTTTTGAGGAGTTTATTGGTGATATGATTTATATGATGTGCCCATTTGAGTTTATGATCAATTATGATTCCTAGATATTTTATTTGGTCTGTTTTTACTATAGCAGGGCAGTCGCAGTTTTTGGTGTTTAAACAATCGTGTATTTTTATGGTGTTTGTTTTATTTGTTGGCTGTCCCGTGCTATTTATACTGTACGTTGTGAATTTTGTTTTCGATATATTTAATGTAAGTATGTTTGTGTCTAACCATGTTTTCACTCGCGTGATTCCTAATTCTGCTGTATTATACACATTGTTCCAGTCTTTAGATTTGAAGAGTAGTACTGTGTCGTCCGCATAACTAATTATTTCTCCGTCTATTTCCAAATTACAGAGTTCATTTATGTAGATAGTGAATAGCACGGGCCCTAGTATGCTTCCTTGTGGAACTCCATATGTAATTGGCAGTGGTTTACTAGTATGGTGATTAATTTTAACTTGTTGGGTTCTGTTGCTCATATAACTTTTCATTAGTTGGAGTTCCTTGCCTAAGATACCAATGTTTTCTAATTTTTTAAATAGGGTTTTGTGGCAAATTGAATCGAAGGCTTTAGCTAAGTCTAGGTATATCGCTATGCATTTTTGCCCTTGATCTAGGTTGCTATGTATATAATCTATTACATATTCTAAAGCTTCTTTGGTACCTCTTTTTTCTCTAAATCCGTATTGTTTATCCGAGATTAATTTGTTTTCTTCAAGGTATTTTATAATTTGGTTTTTTAATGCTCTTTCGAAGATCTTTGATAGTGAGTTTAATAATGTGATTGGTCTATAGTTATTTATTTCCTTTTTGTCTCCTGCTTTGTAAATAGGGATCACCAGTCCTTGTTTCAAAGTACTAGGGAAGCAGCTTTGTTTTATACTAAGGTTGATTAAGTGTGTTATTGGTTTTATTATTTCATTTTTTAATTTCTGAATGTTACACGTGTCTTTGTTTTACACATTACTTGCATAGGTACTCAACTCAAATTTCAATTTTTTTTAGGATGTTTGAGTACCTAATCAACTGGACGATCGACATGGACATAAAATATTTTTTACTGATTTAGGCGTTTTAATATTAAAAACTAAATTTATGCGTAATTTAAAAAGTTATTTCGAAAAAAAAACATAAATGAAATTATTCAACCTGGAAATCTTTCATAATTATTAATAGAACTGGCAGACCCGGCCACACGTTGCTGTGGCTAACGAAACACAACGCCATTACCCAATCTTTATAATATCCACACCACCCCCTTGCCAGCTGCCCGCTGCCTGAATTGAATATTTGAATTTTTCGGCTTTTCTCTACTACATATAATAAGCATGTATTATACATATAAACTAATTAACTCGCCACTAATTATACAATGCTTGCAATGCAACACTGGATATTTAAAAAGGGAAAATCAAATACCTACTTACTCTAGGACAATTTCTTTCTATTTTCCAATTTCTTCCGTAGAACGAATTTCAAAAGTGACTATAGTACGGCCCGCCAGCAATGCCAGTTATATTTGCCCGCCAGCCGTTTTAAATCGCACAAAAATGTTTTCTTCGAATTTCTCGGCTTTTCTCTAATATAATTTACATAAATTATACATATAAACATTCCTCTTCAATCACTCTATCTATTGGTGAAAACCGTATGAAAATCCGTTGCATAGTTTAAAAGATTAACGCGCACATACATTTTGAGCGACTTCATTTTATACTATGTAATGATAATGATGATGATGATGATTACAATAGTTTACATCAAAATGTTGAAAAACAAATAACCACTTTTATATAAATTATGTACCTACTCTCCGGAAACTTCTTGATAAAGTTAGGTTTTCAAAAAGATTCGTAATATAACAAAGTTCCACCTAACGTAATCTAATATTTTCAAAATGATTCCGGATAACTCTACCAGCTCTCAAAATTCCAGATAATAAATAATAACTACAGCTCCACAAATTACTTTGCAGTCGGCTAAGGGAGGAACTAATAAACGAACGAACTATTTTTTTAAATCAATACCTATATTTTTTTAACCACAAAATCTACACTGGTGACGCCAACGAGTGTTTTCATGTAGGTACCGACATATCTACGTATGCTAATCTGTGCTTTCGTGGGCGTCGCTAGCAGATACAAAAATTTGCACAAAAAGTGCAAAGATATAAAAAGTACTACGTAAAATCTCTAAACAAAAATAAACTAGAAGGTCGATCATCACAAAGTTAGAATTATTCATTCAATGGGTTATTATCACAAACTAAGAATACCGTTAAAAATCTGTGGGAGATGTAAAGTTTTTTTTCTGATTCTGATCGTGGTACTAAAGACGTGTAATTTTAACATTTTCATTTTCATTAATTCATTTGAAAACAGTTATAAACGTCATTATGACAGAAAACGCCAATGTCGGGTCTTCCGTCACAAATGTTGTCCGGCGTGACGTCAAAGCCGCCGAATTCGAATAAAAACGAACTTGTCGTTCCGGCGGCAAATCAAAAATGGCACATTTTAAACCATTATAGGAAATTTATTTGTCAGCATAAAAGTAGATTTCAAGTTTTAATAACTTCATTATTGTAATTTTTTTCTTTTTTTTTTGATCAAACACTTTTTCTCCTTCGCCAAAAAGATATAATTTTAAAAATTTGAATTTCATAGTGAACTCGATTTCCTTAATTCAATTTTAAAAAAGCATGTGGCGGTTCATTACTGCGGACATCATCGAATTGCACAAATAAAAAAAATAGTGAAAATGAAAGTCTGGCATTCTGAAGACTGCGAAAAATTTACTCCAGGATCGCATAAAGTATAAAGAGGTAATCATTACAAGTAGTACATTAAGTTAGTTAGTTGATTGTTTACCTTTGTGGTAGGCGTGCGTAGCGCTGCTGGCAACCCTGTGGGCGGCAGGCGCGGCGGGCGGGAACAGCGAGTACACGCCATACCGCCCACCTCCTGAAACACAACCCAACATCAGTACAAATAGGGAACAGGGGTTCATACTAAACATGGGATACAATGTTAGACATAGGAGACTCTGGATAGGAAGCAAAACATACATTCAACTGTTTTATAATATCAGGGGGACATAAATCTTAAGTAAGACACTACCACACTCCAACGAAGAGGAATGAATGTGGAAAATTTCTAACCAAAATTGGTAACCGAATAAAAAATGTTAAGTAGGTACAAGGTAAAGAGATTAAATATGAAATAAAATAATTATGAATGGATTGTCTCCTATTTTTCTTAAATTTAGATGAAAATATACATATTAAATTTAAATAGTTACATATTAACGATAGTAAAAATTGTTTTTCCGATATCTCAAAATAGACGAAGTTATGAGCTTTCAAAGTGAAAATTCGTAAAATGTGTTTGTATCAACTTACGTTAATAAAACAGTTCAAAATAATGTTAGTTGGATATACCTTGTCGAAATAGCTCAGAGGTCAGAGCACTTCTCCGGCAAAGAATAGGTCTTGGGTTCAAATCCTAGATGCGACTGAATCTTTTACCGTCTTTTCTGTCACGCATTTTTCGTTTGAGAGTCATTAATATTATTTGCAATGATAAAAAAGAATGGTTGGAAAAATGTTTCTAGATATTAAAATCTGGTTACTAAAACTACTATCTCCTACCCAGTGATCGGAATCAACCGCGCTATCGACCGGGCCAAATCCCAAGTTGATAAGACCGACATTTATTACTAATTGCTGTAATGACATCGAATTTCAGAGAAGTGCGTACCTATATGTCCGCGTGTGTGTGATTTCGTGATTCCAAAATAGATAGAATGCATTGTCATCGACAACGAGCCTATGTAATGAGTTTCAGCTCGATCGGATGTCTGGAAGTAGGGCTCTCATTTGTCGCTTTTTTAAAAAAGCAATTTTAACGCCTACGTTTAAACAAAATGTATGAAGGACAAGGTCAGAATCGCTTGCAACAATATCAATCTAGGACCAAGGTAGGTACTATTTTTAAATAATTTTCTACGAAATTTGCGGGTGGCTTTTCGAAATACCATCCAACATTCGACAGGTTAATTTCCACATCATTGATACATTCATTCAATCAAGAACACAAAAGCGAAATTCAAATAAATGTATTTAAAAAGAGACCTTACTATCAACAGAATACATTAGTAGTTTTTTTTTATTTCTAATCGTATCTTCCTAAAATATAGATAATCTTGCAGATAAATCGGAGATACAATAACCTTACACAATAATTCAGCCCGCGGCGTTGGTATCGTAATCATTGCATCACTAATAATAACAACAAATACCTAGTATTTAAATACACCATCTGTAAGCAAGATGGTATACGGTATACGTATTGTGACCAGACGTTCCGTTTTTAGCGGGACGGTCCCGTTTTCAGGCAGCATGTCCCGGTGTCCCGGACACAGCTTCGGGGCGCCAAAATGTTCCATTTTCGAAAAGAAAGCGTTACGCGCCTACACAAATATACCGGTAATTTTGAAATACATAAATATGTATACAAAATAGCTAACCTTAATATGAAATGAAAAAAATATTACTATCTTGTCAATTGTATTGTGTGAAGTGTGAGGCTCCTAAGGGCCAGTTGCATCGAAAATTGTTAAAGTTACTTTTTAGTTAAAGTTAAATAAAAGTATCTTTTTTGTCATATCTTACAAAAATGGGTTGTTTCAACTTCGTTTAAATAAAAGTTAACTAAGTAGTTACTTTTATTTAACCCAGCGATCTTGAGAGTTTAAAGTTAAAAGGTATCTAAATATGTCAGAGCTGTCGTCTGTCATCAAGGAACGAAATATTGTTTGAAGGGAAAATAATCTTAAGAAATGTCTTGAATGATTAGAATATATAGGAAATAGGTAACATAAAAAATTAATTAATTTAACCAATTGTGTTCCATAGGAGGAGATGGATTTTACTGTCGAATTTCGGATGTCAATTAATTTTACTCGTTGCCAACGTCAAAACTTCACTATTAGATTATTTACGAACAAATGTTTATTCAAACTTTTGTACCTACATTTCACTTGACAATTTATACTAACATGATTATATACTAACACAATTTATACTTAAAAAAATGCAACGGCACTGAAGCAAAATAATTCTTTTTTCATATAAGAAACATGATTTTTGTGCTGTGTGTGCTGCGGACCAGGTTCTAATAGCATTACATTTTTATGCAACGGGAACGATGCAAAGATTTGTAGGAAACATCTCTTGGTGCATAAAAGTATTGTTTGGCGTAAAATAGACATATCAATGGCCCGCCTTCGGCCACAAAAATAATATCATCTTGACTGTGAAATAAAAAATAACCATACATAAACCAATACCCAAATAACCCAAAAAAAACTCCATAAACGTCAAATAAAGACAATAGAGGAATCGGTGTTGACACTCGTAAAAATAATTGTGGGTTCATTTTTACTTGAACATATCTAATCCAAGGAAAATTCGAAGCAATTTCGATGGCAATACTGGTATCTTTAAACTGACTTTTTTAATGTTGGTGCAACACAATTTTGTTGAATTGCAGCTTAACTTTAGTTAGTGCTTAAACTCAGTTTAAATGTTTAACTTTAAACTTTACTTTAACAATTTTCGATGCAATTGGCCCCAAAACGAATAAGTTTATAAGATATTTTATTTAATTTATTAAAGGGCTAGAATTCCAATAATCCATGCGCTTGGCAGACGAGTTGTGGTGATCTAGCTTCCTACATAATAAAGTAAATTCTAAAGTAAAATCCATGATAGTCAAAAACATTTTTATTGTAACATATTGCTTTATTTCGATTATTAGTAAAAAAAATCTTTCAATTATGAACAAGGGCCCAGTAGCTGCAAGATGAATTGCAGGCTCGTTTGTACAGTGCTCTTGAGGCGATTTTTCGCGAAAACAGCGCTATAGTAAGTTTATATTAAATTTATTATTATTATTTATTCTTAATTTATTATTATTATTAAGTACTTACCTACGTTTTTTTTTCGGTGTCCCGGTTTGGGGGAAGAAATAAATGGTCACGTTTATTAGGTAGGTATACGGCGCTCGGGGCAAAACAAAAAGGCGCCGGGTGACGTCAGGGGAGCCCATCAGTGAACCAAATTGGTATTCGAATTTGGCTGGGTCAAAAATGTCAATTAGCTAAAATACCGCAACAGGAGTCAGAGGAAACTTTGGGTACTGATGGAGAAAGAGTTTTGAGTCTGTGGTGGGTTGGGTTGGGTTAGGTTAGGTTAAGTTAGGTTAGGTTAGGGTTAGGTTAACTTATCTTATGAAAATAATATTAATTTAAACGAGCCGGTAAAAGTCTAATACCATTGTAAAAAAGTATTGTATTTTGGTGCTGTAATTTTTTTAATTTATTTATTTTAGTTTAGTTTATTGGGGGTATAAACAGTTATAGATATTTTAAATAATAAAAAAAACACGATGTGACGTGACCGTATCTTTTTCTGATATTCGATTGAGTTACCGCTAATATTGTCTTTTATTGTTATTTTTTATTCTTTATTCTTTTAGATTTTATTCTAGCAGAATGTGTGGGTGGTGCGAACCCAAGCCATCAAAGGTACTAATTTCAGTTGTGGGTCTGTCTGTGAGTGATGGTAAGTCAGGTTCAATGAACTCAGATTTGTTCTGAATTCAAGTGTCATTTTCAAAATTGGAACTTATTGAGTTAAGAATTCAGACAAACGATAAAGGTACCCATGATATAATATTTTTTTATAATTATTTATTATAGAAAATGGTTAATTTCTAAATTGGAACTGATCTTTCAAGAACTCTGAAAAACCATGAAGTATGTACCTATTTATAATCTAATATTCTTTTACCAGAAAATTATTATAATTCCATTATAATTATGTATTATTATTTGAAATTTGTATTTCTTTTGTTTAAAAATCTACGGGTCTTCCACATATCGGGATTTTTTTAAGGATCTGTCTTTCTTCTATTTTCAAGAAAGCGTTATTTGCTAACTAAGGGGTCGTACATTAATCACGTGAGGCTCGAAAGGGGGGGGGGGGGGGTTCGGAAATAAAAAACAAAATATCATAAGGGGGGGGGAGGGGAATATAATGAGATATCACGTCTATTTATTTTTCGTTGAACACATGATAATATTCTGAAAATTTCAATATAATTTGTACTAAAAAAATACACGTGATTTTGGGGGGGGGGGGGTAGTCTAAAACCTCACCACAAATCACCAGGGGGGGGAGGGGGTTAAAAAGTTGCTAAAAAAGATCACGTAATTAATGAACGACCCCTAACTAGATCTACTAACGTAATATCCTGTGATTTTTCACGGGTCTGCGCTAGTAAATTTCCGAAATTTTTACCGGAATATTATTTTTTAATTCTATATTTGAAATTTGTATAAATTTTTGTTTAAAAATCTAAGGGTCTTGACAATTTGAGTAATACATCGTGATTTTTTTAAGGATCCGACTTTTTTCTGTTTTCAAGAAGGCGTTATTTGCTAACTAACTAGATTCTAACGTAATATCCCGTGATATTTCACGGGTCTGGGCTAGTATATTATGTACTAGTTGCCTCGTCATCGTCGTCGGAAGTAAAAAAAAGTAAGGTATTGTTCAGAATATCGACCGGGTTTTGGTCAAAGGCGTTATTCTACGGAAACTGTACGAATATTTCAATTGGGAGTAGGATTTTTAGTTTTATTATAAAACAGAATATTAGCGTTGATTATAATATGCAAATGCGACCATGTAGCCGGCCCATTAAATTGAGTAAGCCCATATAAATTATATAGGCCCATATAAATTGGATGAGCCCATATATTCGAGTTAAAAATGCCCGTATAAATCGGATAGGCCCATATACTCCATACAGATCGAGAGTTACGGAGAATCACACAAGTGACGCAGCGATATAGCATCTCACAAAAGTAATGCTACTGGCACACTAAGCTACACTCCCAAAGCTTACATTGAGCGAATACAAAAAATGTGTGCGTTTTATAAATTTTAAATTAAATATCCGATTAGAAGACTGAAAATAAAATTTCTGATTAAATATTCTAAAAATACTGACAGACAGAGACAGACAGACGTAAAATAAATGTCTTTACTTTTTTAATCAAAACTAACGAATACCCACAGTAACAACACGATCAAATACACTATTCTACTGCAGCATTCATAAGCGGAACTACATTGCCCACTCTCCGATACAACGATTTCACACTACGGGAAATCAGTACTTAGGTGATGTGGACATATTTAATATCAACTTGGCGAGTTTTGTGAATCTTGTAAAATATTTATTCTAACACTATTCCTAAATACATCTTATATTTTTGTAAACCTCTCAAATCGCTGTATTTTTTGTATTTTTATGACTTGTGTGCATTTTTTATCTAATTTTATTTTTATTATTTCTTTCTGTTGTAAAATCATCTGTCATGAATTTATTGTACTTACCAATCATGTAAAAGCCCCCCGGGCGTTAAATAAATAAATAATAAATCGAGCATTAATTGGGCGTGGACTGTAAAACCATATCGCTCATCATACAACACCATACAGACTTGTCATATGAAGGAGATGCATCATTTTCAAATATCGTTCGACAAGTATCATATCGGCAACGCCCACACGCATAATATATTATCTGTCAGATGAATTAGGGAACGTACCCATACTACGTGACACGTTTAGGGGGGGGGGGGTCTTCAAAATGTCACGCTCCATACAAATGAGCGGCGGGTTGCTTAGGTTTTTAGTCACCGGGGGGGGGGGTTAAAAATTGCAAAAAGTTGGTCACGTAGTATAATGGGTACGTTCCCTTAGGGAGCTGGCGTGGTCACACCATTTTGAAGACTCGTTGACGGCGATGGCAAAGGGTTATCTACGATTATGAACATTATTCGACGATTTAAAACCGTCTTAAAATGTTATTTCTTTTCTAATGGTAATTTATTATCTCTGTGAAATTGGAGTGTGAGAAAATTGTTAAAAAATAGTTTTCCGGTCGTAATTAAAACACAAAATAAACGAACTAGCTTTCAAAAACCAATAAAAAATTAATCCAGTCAACAGGAGATTTCATAAAAATCAAATTGGAAAATAAAGAAAACCAAATTCACGAACCACGAAAACAACGCAACGTACAGATAAGAAGCAACACACTAAGAACTACACTTTTTGTCTTACTATTAATATCAGAGGTTCAAATTACTATAGAATAATGTAAAACAATAATTGTAATAATATGTTGACCGCAGAACAGGTAAAATAAAAATACCCAGCCTATAAAATTAATTTAATTATTTCTTATTCTTTATTATGCTATCCAATCATAAGTAAAGTCGCAAGGAAGAAATCCATAATTGGTTTTATTTTGGCTATGTTACACATGTACAAACTGAAAATATTTAAACTGTACATTTCCCTATAATTAATGAAAAAATAAATATTATAATAAAAAAATAAAATAATTTGTGTTAAAAAATGTTTTTTAATTTTTTATAATACATATTTACTTAAGGAAATTTAACTTTAACTAAACTAAACTAAATTCGAAGGTAATGGAAGCGGCGTATGCGTCGTGCGCGGGGGAAGGGAGTATTTCGAAATTATTGTTGTTGCTAGCGCGGAGCAACCCCTACGTCAGCAGTTAAAGGTTAAGATGAAGCCATACTAAATAATATAAAATAATACAAAATCATATGTTTTTGTTTTGAAAATTTGATGGCTTATTATAGATGCTTCAATTAAATACTGCGTGTAGAACACACCTTGGCCCTTAAAAATATCGGTAATTTTTTAATAAGTCTTTTAATAAGCCTATAAAAAAATAAAGTATAAGGTCTATAAAAAACACTTTCAAGTCCAAACTCTCCTATTTATAAACCCCTTTTCGGATTTGGTTTAATTATATAATGTGGCAAATTTAGTTTCTTTTACAATAATCGCAAAAAAAATTGATATTTACGCCCGAACTTCACAAAATAAAATAAAATATGCATTTTCTCGTTGTTATTTTTGACATCAATCGATACGGCCCGCACTCTACGAATTTGGATACTTGAAGTGACCCTTATGGCATGGGCACAAGAACCATGCTCTGGGCACACCTATTTCGTATCAGTCACGCCCCGGCCGGAGCGGGAGACAGTTGTGTGACTCCGCGTCGCTTAGTTTTTTGAATTTTGAATTTCGGTTTTCTTACAATAAACAATGCGAAAAAAAGGAATTAATATTTTTTACAGGCCTTTACGAAATCAACCTGTAAAAATATTCTCAAATACCTTTTCCAACCTTTCCAAAAGCTTTTTCTACAGTATTTTTAAACTCCTCCCATAAAGGGCGTGAATTCCGATTTCGATTTTTTCCTGAACTATTGGATCGCCTTAAAATGGTGCCACAAAATAACTTTCCTGTGTTTGAAGAATAAATAACTTGTAACTCAGATATGATTTGAGATTTTCACGGCCAAAAGTATTAGAACCGTGATTTATTTTTCAGTTATTATGCCTTGTTGCGATATCTACTTCTTTAGACAATGTTTCTGACAGCATTACAGTGTCAATCATCAGGGCAGATGTAAATTGGCATCAGTATTATTCAGAATCACATCACATCATATAATGCTGTGTACACATAACATACAGCTGCAATATACGTGAATTGGCGTATTTTAGCATATCGCTCGCCATATATTCCAATTGGGAATGTGTGGAGAGCGATATGCCGAAATACGCCAAGCCACGTGTATTACAGCTGTGTGTATACACAGCTTAAATCTTTAAAAAAAATTGTTTAAATATAAGATTTTTCATATATGTGTCTTACATACGGGATCAGTATGAAAAAAGGCACTGTGTCAAACGCCCATAATAACAGAACGGTAAGCCCGAGTGAAAAAATCAGAATACATCTGGTACCTTTGCTCGGTGCGTACAAGTGCGTAATTGCAGGTTTAATTGACACCGTCTGCCAGAGCCCCGCGGCGCGAAATGGAACCAACTTGGATTCCATTTCAGTGCGGTAGGTAATTGGGATAGGTAGGAGCGAGGAGCGACGCGATGGTAGTCACTGCAGGCTGTATGTAGGCAGGCTGTAGGCTGTGCCTGTGCAGGCTGTAGCAGGGGTCCGGGCACAAACTGGTTTATTGCATTGTACAACGCCCATCCCGGTTAAGGCACTAATGGGGAATTAACTGAAATCACTTTGGCGTCTAGACGGTTCACTTTATTTGGGGAGTTTCATCCGAGGCGGACTTCTACATGAAGGAAGGTGGAAGCTGACAAACTTTAAAGGAGACAGATGAATTTGACGACGAAGAGATGCTAGTTTGCGGAATATTTCGGAAATCAGAAATAGTGCCAAAATGCGCGCACTCGAATCTCAAATAGTACCATGTACATATAATATCAACTAGAAGAAAATATCTACTAGTTGTAATGTATCACATTTGTCTATGATTTAGTTTCTACATTACTATAGTTGTTTGCGGGCTCTTCGGGTCAAGTGGTTTCGTTGCCGAGTTGTGCCGAAGGTAAATGTACGGAGTCATTAGAGTTAAGCAGCTCCGGCAGATCAAAACTAGCTTTCAGCCTGAAAGGACTTTTGCCCTCAGACGTCTTATTATAAATTACGATACGTCAATAAAGAGTCACCGTGTTATAAGAAGAGTCTTTTCAATGAGCATCTAATAGTTTCTGGAGAATTCAGGTCTTGCTAAATTACGAATGTCTTTGAAGAGAACATAAGAAACATTACAATAGTAATACAACACAATAAATAAATTGCAAAACTAGAATCAGCTATAATCTAAGAATTTTAACAATGGAAACTACAAAATTTCTAGGGGGTAGATCTGATAACAAAAATAATGATAATAATTATTGGATAAAACACTAGAATAATATAGCAAGGGATACAGAGCAGAAACTAAAGCATTGGGGTGTTAGATTTATTGAAACTCCTCTACGAAGGGTTTAAAGAAATTGAAATGCAAAACGCAATGCCTACAATATACGGCATGAATTCAAGAAGCATGATAATAAATAAGCAAATGTACCAACGGAAGATATGCGATGCGTCACTTCCATAGAAACAATGTTGCAAAAACCGTACTAACAGATGGAACAATTAGTATCTTTCGATGAAAGTAACATCAACAAAATAATGATTTCCTTCTTGACCCAATGACCAGTTCGAGGTAGAGACAAGGTGACACTGGAGTGCGCTTTGGATTCAAGATCTATAGAAAATGTCAAAATAAACTAAAAAGATCTGGAATAATATTCAGCAGTTCTGCAAAGATGTTTAGAAGCGTCTTGCATAGGGCTAGCTGATTCTTCAATTCTAATGACGTCTAATTGACTTCCGATGTCAACAGACCGATTGTCATCTCTAATGCATAGATGCAATGCAGACAAGCTATGTATGCTGAGTCTGCTCTACAGATAATTAAATGATTGATCACCTGTGCATCAGTGCTCGTACGCGAAACTCGACGTTGAATTCACGAAGACAGAAAGTTTCTTCGATTCCTTTTGGTGTAAGTTTTCCTCCTTCATATAATGTTACAAGGGGCTCTTCAAATCTCGCATTCAAAATCCCTTCCTTCAGCCCCTACCCACAATCCCCTTGTCTAGACGTCCCCTTGTATAGACGTCTCTCGTGAGGTGCAACATTAAAAAAAAAATTAAGAAATTACTAGGTCTTCTAAAGAGACCCTGAAGATGCACTAAATAGAAGCAAACTTGAACACCCTCTATGAAAGCGTATCAATGGCAAATTCGTGGTACCCAATGCGGAACGATTGATCTAGTATCAATCATTAGTCAAGTGTTTTTGTGTTAGGCAAACATCTGAAAAGTAAACTACAAAGGTCAGGAGCAATTTCCAGCAGTTACGTAATTTCTAAGATAATATTGTACAGTAGGTAGCAGAGCAAATCTACAAATAAAAGCGTCCTAGAGATCTGAAGCATTGATCATGATGGCATGATGGCTGGCTAGAGTGGCAGAGGCCTGATGGCTTGCTACTGACCGTCAGGGGAGATGGGCGGGCCCGTGGGCGGGGGCGGGGGCGGCGGCAGCCAGGGCTGGCGGCCAGGAAGGCGGGGCCCCAAGCCGCCCGCACCTGCAACACAACGCAACACCAACTGTCAACAGCAGAACTACAACACAACACTGTATTTATTACCTTTGCATTATGCACTTTGCACTCTGCACTCTGCGTAAGGAGTTTAAATAAACAGATACCAGCTTCTGAGAAAGCTGAAGTAGGCATGAATGATCAACAAATTGACGTTATTAAAACCTCCAGAGCTTCTGATAGAAAAGCCATGGTGGTCAATCCTACCAACTTTATAAAGAGTCTGGTCGTATTAATTCACTTACGACATTTTAATTACCAATGGAAGTAAGAAGCCATAGAACGGCAATAGAACCCATAATCCATACCCGATAATGAAGCATATTTTTAATGTTCCACATAGGTAGGTAGTTAGTGAGAGTTCAAAAAGAAGAAGGGGAGATATGTAAATACGAATGTTAGAGGGAGCGCGTTAATATTAAAACCGACATAATTAAGTGAAAATGTTAATAAATGTTAATTAATAAAACTCAATCCGTTTAAATTAGAACAAAAATCTCATGGGAAATGTCTTAAGTAGCATTTTTCATACACATGACTCGTAAAATAACAGAAAAACGTGTTTATATTAAATTTTCGAAGCATACTTTGCGATTTTTTTATATCGAGGAAATTTCATATAATTACCGTTTCAGCATGGCAAATATATAAATATTATCTTCAAGAATAATATTTTTTTTTTCAAGAGCTTAAAAACTTTCAAGTTTTCAAAGAAAGTATGTTATAAATTGGTAGAAATTCGGGATGGCGAGTCTTAAGCGTCGCCCAAGATACGTAGATATTTTAATTTTTTTAAATTAAAAAAACTAAGAACCATAAATTGGTTAATTTATGGTTCTTTGTTTTTTTTTATAATATATGGCTTTACTCGCCATAGTTTGAGCTAACAGTTATTGATTGTGGAAGGAGCATTTACATATTAAGTGATAGGTTCAAATAATAATGATAATAGTATTTTACGACTTATAAACTATAAAATAATATTATGAGAGTTATAAACATAGTAATATTAATAAAGTATAATAAAACCGATCTATACTCAACTAATAAAAACAAACAAAAATGATAATTTCAATAAAACGAAATTATACTAATAAACAGATAATTTTTTTATTAATATAATGGAGTTTTACCAATGAAATAGGTAAAAGAAAGTTAATTTACTAATTTTAAAAACCAGTCACGATATTTATTTATTTCAACATATATCTACGGGACAACATTTGCCGTTAACATAATTAAATTTATGTATAAAAATACAATAACATAACGAAAGTAACAATATAAATATTTAAAAAAAAATTAAGTTAAATCTAAAAACAAAAGGTAAAAAAGGAGTTAAGGTAATAAGTAGTAAGTAAAAAGTAAGAAGTATAAAATAAAAGTGTAAAGTACCTATAACTATAAATCATAAAATATAAAGTATAATGTAAAAAGTTTTTTTTTTCGTTATTTGTTTTTGGGGTGTTATGCCGTGTTCCGCTACCTCCTTCTTTAGCCAACGTTTCAACACTGTAAATCTAAAAACGTATCAGTTTAAAAAAAGTTAAAAGGCAGGAAATAATATAGTATAAAGTAAAATCGTTAGACTATAAGATGTCTTTAAAAATAATACAAAGTACAAAAGTTATAAATATTAAAAAAAGTATATAACAAGTAAAGAGTAAGAAATGCTCTTAGAGGCCAAAAATTAAAGATAAATAAAATTTTAAAAATATAAAAGGTAAGTATTACGGATTACGTCAATACGCGATATAAGTTTTAAAGTATGACATTATTCAAATGCAAAATAACAATTTGTTAATACGTAAGATACTCTTTTTCTGGTTGTATTCATAATAAGATACCGTCATAATTATAAACCTTTTAATCAATTAAATGCTAATTTTAACTAATTCGGCTGAGGGCACCTTCTGTTAAATACAGATTGATAAGCTTTAAAAAATATTTAGATTTTTCATTGCTTTTGTTGGAATACGAAATCACAACACAAAATCACTTTTAACTCAAAAGAATAAAATACGGAAGACAACACGAGCAACCTCTCGTGAAGATGAACTGCGAGCGAATAACGTATATATATATATAGAAAGTTTTCAGTCCCAAATTTCAAACTTTCTTATTTTGACCCCAAGTACATATCTATGGTCTAAAAGCTGCTTACCATACTGTCCATATATAGTACCATTCCATAGCTTCTTACTTCCATGGAATTACCCCACGAAACATCCAACAAAACAATGACACTTCGTTTCATCATACCTGTAGTGGAAATGTACTAGAGAGCACAAACAGGTGTTTTCCAAGTCAATTAATCAAAAAATACTAATTTCGAGGCTCTATCTGTGTAACACTGGTTCAACGAACTCGGATTTGCTTTGAATTATGGTCATTTTCAAAATTTGGAACTGATGTGTCAAAAATTGAGACAAACGAAAAAATACCTACCTTTTTTATTTAATATAGATATATAAGTGTACAGTGGCCTTATATAAATTACTTATAGGTACAGAAATTATTTAAAATTGCAATCTCACCAAAGAAGAAGCTAGGTAGTTCTTGTGCTTGATGAGCGAGTTACACTAATTATAACTGAAATAGAACATTATGCAATAGGTAAGTATATAATAGGATCAATTGAGACTTCTGGACCATCTATATGTGTAGGTGTACATACATAGGACACGGTTACATACTAAAATATTGTGCACTTAGGAGAAATTCGAAAAATCTAAATAAAATAGAGATGAATATAGATTAATAATAAATAGAAAGAAAGATAAAAACAGGTAAATATTTAGTTAATTATTCCTGATGAAGTGTAGCTTCAGTTTGAGTTTCAGTTTATTGATGTCTTCGGTTTTTTTATTTCAATTTGAAGGTTGTTGAAAAACTTTATTCCTAAATAGATACAATTGTTTTGCATTAGTTTAGTATTAATTTTTGGTATTTTGATGTTGTCTTGATATCTTTTCGATTGGTGAGTTTCAAATTTTTTGATGATATTATCTTTGTAAATTTGGATAATTGCATTTTTCTTGAAGATATTCTCTACTCGAGGCACCGTGAAATCTGCGAACTTTAACAGAAAAGTATTTTAATTCTGTAATGTTCTTCTCAGTGATTGGGATTACTTGATATATGTTCGGGAATCTTCAATAAAGCTCATGGTCGTGTTACAAGTCTTGTTTATTTTCATTATCGTGTGGTTTACAGTGAATATTTAACTAGACCAACGAACTTCTGGATGTTATGTATAATTCTGAAGCAAGAAAGCTCGGCACTGAAGATGCCCAGCTCTCGATCGGATATCATCGGCTATTTCCATAACCGTTCGGGTACTAGATAAAACGGCGACAGTTGATACTCTCCTATAGTACAACTTTACTGACATCTGTTGAGACATCTCAAAAATACATGTGACTACCTATACTAACGACAAATGTTGAAGGACATTGAAACTACGTACATATTCCTAATTAAAAAAAAAAATTCAAGAAAGACAAACATTCCCGGGTTACGAATAACCCAAAAATTTCCTACTACCACCGCACTAAACGGAAAATATTGCTTGTGTCGTGATGGAGGATATAGCCAGCCGAAGAATAGAACACGCAACGCCCGGGTAGGACCCAATCGCGATGTCCACTCGGCCACTAACCGGTCCACTACAAATTCTGTATTTCAAATGTTTACTTCTTTTGTTTAAATTTCTGAGGGTTAATCTTCTTCACAAGTAGTCAGATCTGCGCTTTTTAGCTAACATACAATTAATCATATACCTACCTACATAATTATAAAAATAAAATCATGTATTTTTAACGGGTCTGCGCTCATGGTTAAATAAATAATAATAAGTAAAGAACTCTAGGTACGCCACTGCCATATTGATAGTAAAATAATACTACGGCCAATTAGATGTATCTGTAGGTCAATGACCCCGTTAATTTTACCATCGTGTGCAAAAAATAGCGGCTCTGTAAACTCAATGATCTAACGAGAATCGATGTCAAATTTATAAGGTGTCAAAATTCACGAGTTTCCCAAAAATATTCCACCACGACCCTTGACAGCAATACTCGTAAATAATCATTTTAAATGGTACCTATTCACAGAGAACTCACAAAAAATACAAGTTTCACGTAATTGCTAAACCTAACATAAAACTAGGCAATAACTGGTTTATTTTATTGGCCACGTTTTTACGAGAATGGAAAAAAAACGTACGGATAGGTGTCCTATACCGCTGCAAGACTTGAACTACCTACCATCAAATTTGGGAGGCAGGTATGGACACCGCCGCCGCCGACCCATTTATAGGATAATCAACACCTATGCCGTAGATTAGGTCACCCCAAGTGGTTCGCTACGTTTGGTTAGCAGATTTGTCCGGATCTTGACGGCAGTTGCGCTTGCCCGCCTACGGATCTGGAGAGACTGGTTGAGTGATACCTTTTGACCTCTTTCCAGCAAGACTGTCTTGGAAAATCGCCTTGCACCGCAATGGGAGAAATGAGTTCATACGTCTGTCACTCCTGGACACACTGACCCCCAGATTCCTACCCACCCCCTTTTTTTACAATTTTTTAGAAAATAATTTGTCCGTACTGGGGTACCCCGTTCGAAGGTCACATTATACCTGTTACGTGTTTGAATTATAAATAAGTACCTATCTGTGTTAAATAAAGTCCCTTTTCCACAGATGTGCACCTTTCCTTATCAAGTATACCATAGACAATATACAGAAATCTAAAATATTCAATGTTGACTCGAATAAGTACCTCTCACGGCAGTTTCAAAGTAACAAACAGGAAGGATTCGCGCGGTTATAAACTTTTTTATAAATCCTAAAAATATGAGATAAACGGTAAAATACAGGTTAATTCATTGCTATATTATAGCACTAAAATAAGTTTGTATGTCTCTATGTAAAAATTCGAAGGTATGATTTTTTTAATGTTGGCTAAAATTTTTTAAAATGATCTTCTGAAAATGTCGAGCAAACGAAGAAAAAAGTTTTAAAATGCGCTGTCGCTCCAGTGCGTAAAACTCTGTGCATGCCACCGCTTATACCTATTTTAAGTAAATAACACCTGTAAGTGAGAAGAGAGCAAACAATCACTTTATAATGTGATGACTGATGACACTTAATCAGCGAGAAGCGACGAATGAGGTGATGATTGCGGTGCTGATGTTACCAGATGATGTGGCATCGCAGTTCAAGTGCATCGTGCATCCACCACCTGTCTCCTTACACGCCCTGGGCTTTCAGAGCAATCGATTACTTCAGAATGGACTTTTTTTATTGTAAACTATATTCAAATTTAGTCATCGTTTGTGTTTAGGAGTAGAAATACGGCGATTAAAGAGTAGTTAATGTCGTGGATGTCTTATTTTTAACTTGAGATATTTTAGTATTTTTTAAAGCGCTTAAAATATAATGGCGTGCGATAAATGATTTCTAACTTGTTTCGCATTCAGGTATGTACATATATAGAGTAACCCTGAACAACACAAAACAAATAATATAGAAATTGCCGATGAAATAAGAGAATTGAAGTATACTACTGTCCATTACGAATCACGATCAAATAAACTTTTCCACATTCCACCCTCAAAAACGAACTAAACACAACATTAATTTCTCAGAAGGACGTGCACAAAATACAATAATATCTTTTTTCCTCGGGTCAATTTACTAAACGCATGTTAGAAAAAAATTCAAATAAATTGTTAATTACGAAGCCTCTTCCCCTGTTGAGGGTTATTTTCTCATTCTCATTGTGTTGTTTTTCTTTGTGTCTTGTTTATCTTTGAACTATATCATACGATGTAAATGTGTATCATTTTTACGTAATACGTAGTTTAATATCACATTATTCCATATACTTTAATCTGTGTTTTTTTTTTCTTTTTCTACCACCTTTATGTTTTCTTTAATCATCGTATTTTTCTGCATACAATATGAATTTCATACGGAAATATCGCTGGTTCATGCAACCATATAACATGTATAAAAATGAACGATTCTTTGTCTGTCCCGTATGCGTTCCCAGACCATTAATCCGATTGTGATGAAACTTTGGTGAGTTGTTGTGTGCACGCCCGCGAAGGTTTCTATACATATATAATGATGAGCTCTGGCATTGTGAAATTTTTATGGAAAAAATTACAATAGGTGGAGCTAGATAATACAGTTTCAAGAGTAGGTACGATCGCAAGATCATTGTTCGACGAAATTTAAACTCTCCGCCGCTGGTTAATGGCTCTTTTAAGCCAGAAAAGTAATGTCAATTAAGCATCTTCCAAAGAATATATAGTTTAGTTTTTTTTTGCTCCTAGATCTGAAAGATTGGCATGTGCTGAAAAAGTTGGTAGACCGCATTGTTGTTAGTCCAGTAATGTATTATATTATACAGGCGACAAACTAAACAATTAAAGAGGCAGCTATGGCCACCGACGTTTCCATTGACATCGACCGAGCCAATTATTTAGAACGTAAAGACTGGTTTTTGCGGGAAAATTCCACAACGGAGAAGTAATTTCAAAAACCTGGTTTCGACTTTACAATATTCAAACCAGTACCTGCCTACGAATAACGAGTCTTTATTCCGCGACTGGGTCTCATTATCTGATGCGATTTGGACGAAAACGTATTATGCTATATAGTTGAATTTTTTAAACCCTCCGGCTTTATTATTCAAGGTCCGTAACGTGATACTTTTTTACGGGAATACCACACACGATTCCCACTGCTTGGAGTCAGTAGAACTATGTCAACCATAATAATAATATAATCTGAACCCCGTATTAGGAGGAAACCGGGCGATGTTTTGTGCATACAAACGTTTTCCCCAATTTCCTCTTTGGATTTTGGCACCAGTGTAATTATTTATTAATGTAATATATATTTCGACCACTAGTGTGTCGGTACGTTTTGCTTTTTTTGATAAGTTACTTCTTATATGAGTTAGGACCTTCCAAAAATCGTTAAAATTGCCTGGTTTGAACGCCATCAACGGACGTTCGTTCGACGTAATGATTAATTTAAGTCTAAATAAAGTCACTGTGTTGAAAGAGAGAATACGAAAACAGTGTGCATTATAGTTATGAACAATAAATACTTGGAGCATGTGGATGAGTTTGTGTATTTGAGAAGTATGTTTACGAAAAATGAAAAGGCTGTTAAAGGCTGTTTTAAGGGTAAATATAGGTAACTCTGTTCAAAAAGCGACGCTAGCAGTCCACAATGGAGTGCTGGTACCCACCCTGATGTCTGTCAGTGAGGCATGAAACTGACAAAGAAAGGATGAAAGTGGATGATCACTGAGGCATTTGTGCGGTAAAACCATGTACGATCATGTGAGAGTGGAGATCCGCAAAGAAAGCTAGGCTGATGTAAGCGTAATGAAACTAGTGAATAAGATTAAAAAGGGACGTTCAGATGATTTGGCCATATAGAGCGAATGAACGAAGAAAAGAGTGTAAGGAAATATCTGTACCCGAGAAGCATACGGATGCAAGTCCAAAATTTTAAGAAATGAGTTTTTGATGAGTTTCTTGAAGTAAATAACCATGTTTATCAGTGGCAGAAAGATACAGGTCCTATCATGAAGAAAAAATAGGATTTTCAAAAATGTATAGGTACGGATGCAACTACCACGACGCAACAATTATCTTAGAATGTACCATGTACTTACATCTTTATGATTTAGTTGCATTTTTAGTATAATGACTCGAATCCTACGTATTATGTAGTAACTACTATGACTCAAATTATACATTATTACGCTTTCTATGGAAGTAAACAATTTTTAAACATTGATCCTTTCATAATGCATCACAGGTCATAACAAAATATTCCACTTAATTTAGAAGCAGAAGGACTCAAGTTCGTGTTTTTGTTTAACTCAAGCGTTTTTTTTAAACAATATTTTTAAAGGCTTTACATATAAAATATTTCGTTTTATTTGCTCGTTTTTAAAACAAAATTAATTGATTTAATAATAACTTTTTTTATCTACAGCATGGATATCCGAAAAAGTTGTGAGACCATAGTTAGAGAAAAAATAGTTTTTTGGCTCTCCTAAACATTTACCTTTTTGAACTTGCATCCGTATGCTTCTCAAGTGAAGCAGATACTTGCGAGCCATGGCAAGAGTCAATAACAGAATATAATAACAGAAGATAATTTACCTATGAGACGACGTATGAATGTGAATGAGAAATACCAAGAACGAGTTGTTTAGCGGTCCGTCCTCTCTGCCTACCCCTAGCGTGATGATTAGTAGTTTAGATAGTTAGCAAAATTAAAACTATAAACAAACAACATTAAAAACTACAAGGAGTTCATCTACTTACGGGAACTCTACTTCTATTGTTGATAATTAATTACTTTTATTAACAACTAGCTGACCCGACGAACTTCGTACCGCCTCAGAATCAATAGCTGTTGAATTAAATTCAGTTTTTTTATTAAGTTAAAAATTACGCAATGAACCAATTATCAATGCGCAACTGTCCGTGTTTTGTTTTTGTCAGTATCAGAGATGGCGTTGTGTACGGATTTATATTTTTGTGATTTTCTTACTTTTACAATTACTTACGGGAATTCGGGAGGCGGATACGGATGCCGCCGCTCCGGGAACCATTTATTGAATAACCAACACCTCTGCCATAGATCACCCCAAGTGGTTCGCTACGTTTGGTGATTTAGCAAGGGCGCCCAGGTTCATGCGGCGACTTATGTCCGGGTCTTGGCAGTTGATACTGGTTGAGGGAGGCCTTTTGATCTTTCCAGCCGGACTCTCTCGACCCATTGCCTTGCACCACAGTTGGAGGGATGGATTCATACGTCCGTCACTCCCGAACACTGACCCCCAAATTCCTACCCACCCCTCATACCTTTTTCCTTCCCAGAACTTTCTATCCTCCCCATTCCGTAAAAAGATCCTCCACACAGCATCCCCTAAGATGACATAGGTCCTGAGAGAAATTATTTTCCTCAGGGCCTCCTGTGTGGAGCTTATGTAAAAAAATGTGTTTCATTTCAGAGATTTATTATAATTATTGAATTTTTCCTTTGGAGGTGTGCAGACATACGTTCACCATTTGTCTCATTTTCGACTATTGACATTGAGTGTGTAAGAAAGAAGGGCAGCATTATAAATATGATTAAAAACAAATGCACAACAATTAACGCATTGACATTTGACGTTTTTGAATGTTTGGAATTCATGCACAGTTCAATATTATACCCCTCACAATATTGCTGCAGTTCTTTCAAAATAGGAGAATTCGTTCCATACAAAATGTATGGGGAAAATAATTTTCTTTATAACTATTTATTTAACTTTTGTGATGTTTTAATAGTTATTATCCTATCCGGGGCGGAGACAAATCCAACAAATCAAAGATCATCAAAATCAGCCCAGCCGTTCTCGAGTTATAAATAGTGTAACTAACCCGACTTTGTTTTATACTAATAAGATGCGAGCAATTATTAACACACAATTCGAGATATTATTTAGGTACCTATCAATATAACTTTAATGTTTAACCACGAAGTCAGTTATCCACGGAACCACAATTCTTTGTTTTTTTTTTTTAAATACCTTTTTGTTCATTTGAAAGCAATCACAGAACCGTTTGCAGGCGTTCCAATTCCAATTGCAACAAACAAAGCAAAAAGGAAAAAAAAATCAGTGGAAAAATTAAAAACGGATCGGAATGATTTCCAGATGAACGGTTCACCAACTCTTCCAGGTGACTGGTCACACTGAAGTACAGGCTGACAAGGAGGAGGGGGGTGGTGGCGGGGGCGGGTGAGAGGGGGATAATAAGGGGGGAGGGGGTATCAATCCAAACCGCTCATATTTCTATTGGATTTTTTATCTCACAATCTGGGTTAAGTTTGCGTTAGGTTGAGATTGAGGAATATTGAACAATGTTCGGGATTACTTTGTGAAATATGAGAGTAACATCAGAAGCTAATATTGAAAACGAAATTATTCACTTAAATTTAAGAACGAACCTACTTGGGCTGTTGAGTGACACATGTCAGATATAATCTCTCTGTTTATTATTAACAACATGTATAATTCATCTTTCATTGATGAAATTAATCTTAATGTACGGCCGAAATTCACTACAAACCCTGAAATCTTTTGGATCGATATTCACCGTATTAATACAAGTTTTTTCAAACCAACGAATGTATGTGTATATGTATATATTTATACGTAAACGTGTATGTTTGTATTTACTACTATTTGATTTTGATCCTCGTTGTTTTACGTACCTAGTTGTAATTTAATTTATTATTATGCATTACAACTTATAGTCATATTAAGAATGTTGAGATGAATGGTCTTCTCACCTATAATTGGAATCATCCCAATAACCATGTTGAAAATGTAAACGAATGTAAAAATTTAACGCGATGTATTATTCTGTCGTGGAGCCAACAAAAAAATAAATAATAACGGATGGCTTGGATTCTGAGTTCAAATGTGAGCACCAATAGTTTTGATTGAGAGAAATTTTATATCTTGACCACATCTTCAGGAACAGAAAATAATGAAAGAAGATGAAAATAGGGTATTGAATGCCTACATATCGTGGTCTGTGTATCTGTAATCAAATTGGGTTATTTTTTGCAAGGGACCTCAAACTAATCGACGAACCAGAATTAAACACGGATGCTTCATAAACAACTACTGCCAAAGGCAACACCACGATCTGCAATGCATACCACATGGCATAACAGACGTATTGGCTCATCACGGCGTGCTAGGGGGTATGGTGGTGTTAAACAACATGTCTCTTGATATCTTCAACATAAACCTTGAAGGTTTCAAGAGTCATGCAAATAAAATCTTTTATTAATTGATTTCATAATTTGTATTTTTTATATATGTTTAGGCTTAATACCTTACTACTTGTTAATGTGAACTTCTATGCTGAAATAAAGTATTATTGTATTTTTATTACTGTTCATGTACATCATTGAGCCCTTGAGGTGATTTTTCACAAAAACGGCGCTTTATGAATTATCTAATTATTATTATTATTATTATCATCAGTCTTTTCTCAAGGAGGGCGATAATGCTTCCTTGTGAGCGTTGGAGGTTTTCAGGGGGGCAGTAGAAGGCTCAAAGAAAATTAAGGGGCGTTAGGAAATCGGCACGTTACTAAACTTGACGACTTACGACTGTTTTCAAGTGAATTCGAGCCTGATATTACAAACTTCGTCAGAATTCATCCATGAAATGCATCAGATTCCTCTTTCACATTAGATAAGTTTTAAATTCAAAGCCTTTTTTTAATGTTAATAAAAAAATACTTCTAAATGTGTTAAATTGTAAGTTTTATTTTCTCTCATTGAAACATTCTTTGATCCCAGAAATAGGATACGGGTCGAACCCAAAGATGTTGAAATATAAGTCACACCCTATCTATCTATCCTATCTATATGTATAACAATGCACGATTAAAATTTATGACATTAAAGAAAGACAAACATTCCCGGGTTACTAATAACCTGACAATATTTGAAAATCTCCTACTACCACCACAGTGAGCAGAAAATGTTGCTTGTGTCGTGATGGACGACTTAGCCAATCGAGGAATGAAACACCACGCCTGTGTGGGACCCAAACGCGATGCCAACTCAGCCCTGTATGTAATAATTCTATTTGAAATAACTGTTTTTAAGATACGCAAACAGAAGGTAATGTAAAAGGGTAAGTTAAAAAAAATGGGGTGCACTAAATTTTAAATATTTAAGAGGGCAGTGGTCGAAATAAGTTTGAGAACCTGTGATGAACATCGAATAGTATTAAAAGGCTTGCGTCTGCGTGGTTGAATTTAAGAACCCGACTTCGAACGCAATTCTGCCGCCGCACCGTACCCGCCGCACCATATAAACATGTGTATGCGTGAAATTTCAGACAAAGCTACAGTTGTAATTCGGTTTGGAATTCAAGAATTCGTCAATAGATGGCACTACCTTCGTTAGCATGTCGCATGGGGACTTGCCCCTGGCAGATGTAAGTACTACAAATTTGAGAACTTTTAGTATCTCTCCGGTTATGGAAAGATTGATGGTAATACTTAGTTGTAATCACGCGGCCATAAATATATTATACATGACGTCATGGCCTGTCCCGGTGACTAGCTATCACTGGATGACAGTAAATCCGAGGAACGGGCTATTTTTGGAACCAGTTCCGATTGGATTTACAAAATGGTCAACTGCTGTTTTAACTGCTAGTAGTAAATGAATTGAATGAAAAAATTAAAAAGTATGCTGTCTCTTATCAAGTTTAAACAACAATAGTTCCATGTTTTCTAGAGCTTGATCCAGGTGCTTCTCTTGTCCAATTTATTACAAACATAATCACACGTAAATAAATAAATAAATAGCGCCGGAAAGGGACCTCACAAAACCTTTTCTCTGACTGGTCAGGAAACCTTTAAAAAAAATCGTGACACAAACAACTATCGTCAAATGCATTATTTCTGCTTTATTTTCGTTTCTCCAATTGCATGGGAGTCGTGACCAAAATAAATTGAACTGTTTGCAATCAGTTATGGCTAAAGTAATTGACTTTCTTGTAATAGTTCACTATAATAATAATTATTAAATCTAATAATACAAAGACAGGAAAAATATTGCTAATATTACTTGTGTCGCGTTTTAAAAGTATGTACCTACCTATCATCAATGTAACTGTAGATTTTGTATATATAATAATGTCTACCCGTCGCAACTAGAAAAGATTTCAGAGGAAAAAGATAAGGAATTCAGACGACATTAAAAGAAAAAGCATTAATTTAACATTAACCCCTCAGGCCTCTATTCTGTTAGAAGGTCAGAATATTTCCAACTTCTGAAAGTATTCGAAAACTAAAAACTGTTCTTGAAAGGTGATGAAACATTTTCTCAAATTTTATTATTATTAGACATAATAATATAAAAAGGTGGACCTTGTGTTTTTCCAAGTAACTTTAAAAACACATTTTATCATTTACTACTTGACTCGGCCACGCGTTGCTAACGAAACACAATGCCATCTACTGGATGGTTACCCAACCTTTATAACCACCGCCATCTGTTAATTTGCAAACAAATCAAATCCACATCGCCCGCTTGCCAGCCCGCTAGTCCACCACATACAGACATTCTCCTTTAATTGTATATTTCAACCAATTTACACAAAACCTTGACAAATTATATACCTAAACCTTCCTCATGAATCACCACTCTATCTATTGGTGAAAACCGCATGAAAATCCGTTCAACAGGTTCTGATTTTATCGCGAACCGACAGACAGACGCGGCGGAGGACTTTAATTTATAATATGTAAGAGATGTCAGTAAGTATTATAAACGTTATCGTCACCTGAACTTTTTGTTGTTTCATGTAAAAAAATAATTAATTAAAAAAATCACAATTTTTTTCAAACTGCGGTCGGAAACTTTGCTTTCATAAAAGTGTAGGTACATTTAAATTATTTTGTGGTAAACTTTTCCATTTGAATATAAAGCGTTGTGTTTTCTCTTTCTAACACCGTTTAGATCATTTTTCGCACCATGGTAGTAAGGGAGACACAACGATATTGTGAAACCTTTACGAGTTGTTCCCAAAAGCGAACTAATTAGCCTGAGGGGTTAAATGTGTCAAGCTCTCTCGATTCCTTTAGTAGTATTTATAAAAGTGTGACGATGGTGGTTTCTTGGAAGAATCCGTAGAAAAATAACAAAGTAACAATGCAAACATGAAACATTGTGGTTATGAGAAGTCAAACTTTATTATTTTCTTTAAATTTGTGTTTCTGAGAGTTTTAAAATTTTATGAAAAATACATGAGCTTTTGAGCCCGAGCATTGAACGAATGGATTAAAAGGGAGGTAAGTATTCAAGCATCTAGTCATTCCTTCACAGTGGTAGGCAGATACAATTGTCCTTGCTTCATCAACGTTCATACATCGTGTCAGGAATATTTGGCAACTCTTGAAATCCACTTGAGTCATACCAACATGTATTATTTTCCTGAAACTCCTTTCTCACCCTACGTGTCCCTCACGAAACGGCGCCTGGCGCTCGTAAAAACCTCAAGGGTGCCTTATTAGGTGTTAGGTATTATCAGCTCTTTGGCGCCTTGGCAAGTCGGCGCCAGGAGGGACTGCTCCAATTGCGCATGCACAAGGCAGGCCCTGGCTTCCCTATCATAATGTTAATCATCACCATCACGCTTAAACGATCGTGACATCTCATAAAATATACTGCTGCTTTCGTCCTTTCTCTGCAGATTTCATGCTTCTATTCATTTTATGTCATCCTATCGGCTGCACCAATGTTATGTAGTAATTTAGTGTGTTATGTTAGGTACGTATCAGAACAGATCGACAATGATTGACACCCGGTTTTTATTTTTATGTAGTTTATTGGATTGGACCAACTTATAGACTGCTATTATAGCGGACAAATGACTAACTTGGATGATGGTACAGAAAGAGGCTGAGTGAGATCGCGCTACTCTACATGAAGTCTCATCCATTGTAGTCTCTCTCTACAACCACGTAAAATAACTTAGGGTCTTTCTCACCCCACAACTAACATACATCAGTGTTGGTATCAGGACTCCAATGTAGAATGCCAGCCTTGATTCCTTTTGACAGCGTTTTTAGCGACTACAGCCCTCAGTCCTTTATTAATTGAATTTCCTACATTCTCCCTTCGTCGTTCTCCTGTAAAGGTATAGGCGGGCCTCTCCAACACATTAGCTAAGCACACAACCTCATTCGCTTGTTCCAAGGATTCACCTTTCAGAACTGCATTACACAGGGTTGTCGTAATTTCATTTTTTACACTAACTTTATAAAGGTGTGGGAGTACAGGCACCATATCATATTTGCAACCTTCAATCCGTAACACAAAATGTCACACTCTACTGCTACGGACCATAGATATTATCAACAGTAAAAAAGTTTAGGTTATGTTAAAAAAAAAAACAAGGGAATAATAGCTGTCAATGTTACTCGGTGTCAGTTGCAAGGAAGAGCTTGGGCGGTGGGTTTGAATAAAGTTTAGTGTAGAATTAATAGAAGCGGACAGACACACAACCGAAAGTTGTTATGAAGTATTTGATTTTCAGAAATACAGTACAACGAAATTCTTAGTACATACACAATAAAACACGGTGTGATTAGTGGCGCTTAATATTTCTCAAAGCCATGGGCAGAGCCAGGTTTTAATTTAGAGTGGTGCAAAAAATAAGAATCTAAAATAGGTAGGCTCCGAAAAAAGTAGACTTCTACAACATATTCATGCTTTAGGCTCCACCCTATGAAATGCTGTAAATTCGAAAACGCAACTCGGTCGACAATCCCAGAAGTCATCGGCCAGCCAGGGTGGGGCAAACGCTCCACCTTGCCTCACCGTGCTCAAAGCTATGGCATAATATTGTAACGACGGCTTCCCTAATCCCTATATTTTCCTAAACATCAACGTAACAATGGGATCTTAAAAAAATCTTATTTCGAAATGCTTATCAAAAAAAATCTTCCAACATATTTTAATTCACATCAAAATACCAAACAAAGGGGTCGAAGATTCAATTTTACCGTCGATTATTTATCATTTTGCTTTGCTATTTTATTTTCACATTATAAATTTTTTCACAAAAAGATATATAAATTAGAAATAAATTTTATACAATAATTAATTACACAATAGATGTATTTGATGTACCCCCATAAATAAGCAGAGCTTGTGTGTATGGGGGTTGTTATTATATTGGTTTTATTTGACATGATTCAGTTCAAGTTTTCAATATAATTTTTAAGGTGAGTTTTAAATTCTTTTATATTAGTATTCATGTTTCTATTTTTTTGTGGTAATGAATTAAAAAAAATTACTCCGAGATAATTATGATTTAACCGTCCTACTGTTTTTTTAACATTTTGTAGTAGGAAGTATTGACGTTTGTCTAAGATTTCTGTTATTTTTAAAGGGCGCAACTTTATTTATATAATACATCGAATCCTATGAATGTAAACTGAATGCTGTTGAAATGAGATCCCTGAGAGGTATGTGTGGTAAAACCATGTATGATCGTATTAGAAATGTGGATATCCGCAAAGAATGTAATGGCTGATGCAAGTATAATGAGCAAAATTAAGAAAGGGACCCTCAGATGGTTTGGGCACGTAGAGCGAATGAGCGAAGAAAATAGTGTAAAAAGAATATATGATGCAAATGTGAATGGTAGAAGAAGTCGGGGACGCCCGAGGAAGACATGGCACGATCAAGTGAATCAGATACTTGAGACGGGCCATGTCAAAAGTCAGAATAATAGAAGAGTATGTATGAGACGATGTATGAATGTGAGTGAGGCAAAGACTGTGTGCCAAGACCGAGTTGTTTGGCGGTCCGTCCTCTCTGCCTACCCCTGCGAGGAAACGGCGTGATGGTTAGTTAGTTAGTTAGTTTATCGAATCCTAAAATGTAACCAATAAGAGCATGTTGTGCAGACGTAGACGCAGACGCCTCTCATAGCAGAGTTGAGTATCGTTCGTTGATCCCGCGTTGGTTCCAGTTCCGGATCAATCGCAAACACGATTCTGGTCCCTGATCGATTCCCCGCTCTGCAAATCGTGTCTGAATCGTATCCGCTTGTCCGGAACGGATGGAGATTACGACATTTTCTCTGGACAGACTAAATGATCAGAGACGAAGATGCTAGGGAGATTTCAATGCGGGGAGAACTGCCTTTTCGCACACTTATGGGCATTTTACACCATTTGACTTTCAGTACGGGTCATCCTTTCTTGTGGATAGTGGATTCAGGATGAAAAGTACATGTTCTATTTTGGTACCGATTCTCGCACAGTTTAAAAGACGGCGGACATTATTTAACAACTGTCGCCTGACATTATTTTACGTAACTATATATATATGTTTATTAAAATATTCATAAAAATAACGTAAATGCTAATCTCACAGGAGAATAATATTTTCATAATATGTGTAGGCTTGGCCTATTTCACCATATCGCTCGCCATAGGTTCCCATGTTACTGGATTGTGAGCGTGGATACCGTTCGGTTGGTTGACGACAACGGCAAAAACTAATGAGATATTCTTTTATGTGATCCATGGTCATATTCACTCTTCAAGGAATTGCCATGTGTTGAAGATTTAGTGCCGTCACAAATTATTATTGCTTCTCTAATAGCAACTATCTTTGTGTAATAGTAAGTATGAACATAATAATCGTGCAAAGCAGGGGTCTCGAAACTCTTCCACCAAATCCCAAGGGTTCAGCTATATTTGGAGACCTAGAGTAGAAGATATAAAGAAATTTACCTTCCGAATGAACACCGTTAGTAAACATGAAAAATAACGAAATCTTTTAAAAATTTAATCAAAAGAAATACATATTTCAAATAATACATATAGAATTACCTACATTATCGCTTATCTGAACAGTCAGTTCCTTTTTTGAAAACGACACATAATCGAAGCAAATTTGAGTTGAATGAGCGTGAATTTCACACAGGAATAGCTTACAATTCACGTGCACACAATGCGACAACCAAAGTTAATATTTTGATAACAGCATCGCGATGTGGTTGCAAATGTTAATCAGTTTAGCACACTGTGGGATTAAACGAGAACAGAAAGAAGTGAAAATATAAGACAAAAGACATTGGAGATTGGAGATAAACAAGTCACCGGACTGCAAGCCATGACCATGAAAATTGTAAAAAACGTGAGATTATCATCGGGTTAAATTACTTCCCTCGTTCATAAAACTGGTCTGGGTGAAAGGTTCTCCTGTCGGGAATCATATTATCGTATACCACGGGCATTTTTATTTACAACGGGAAATGGATAATAAGGCATTTCTGCATTCCGGAAATGACTTAATTCTAGCTAAACTGGTATTATTGGTAGAAATCTTCTGTGGCTCGACCAAGTGAGTCAGATACTTGAGTCGGGTCATGTCAAAAGTCAGAGTAATAGAAGAGTATGTACGAGACGTGTATGAATGTTAGTGAGGCAAAGAATGTGTGCCGAGACCGAGTTTTGTGGTCCGTCCTCTCTGCCTACCCCTGCGGAGAAACGGCGTGATGGTTAGTTAGTTAGTTATCTTCTGTCTTAAGGGCCTTTAACCAGCCAGCGGCCGAGAATCCACATTTCGTTGAAAGATGTTCTTACGATCGCACAGGGCGGTTCCAATGAAAAAGATTAATTATTCTCCGTACCAGCTTTTTAAAATTATAACTCAATATCGATTTTATATCATTCTAAACTTGCTTTAATTTATACCCACATCCAAAAATGCTGAAAGGCGTGATGATAAAACTATTAAAATTATGTACTTTTGGAAATTATTTTTGATCATAAGTATTTATAATTTTTCAATAATGTCTAAGCAAAATAAGAATGTAAAAAAAATCTTAACTTTATTAGATTGTAAGACCGTAAATAAACAGACAAACTGAAGTATTTTCGTCACAATCCGTGCGCGGATCTTTTTTTTAATAATTTTATTTAAACTAAAATTTAAATTCTGAAACATGCGTTTCCCAGATAATTTATTGATTTATTTTACTGCATGATTATATGATTTGAAATGTATGTTGTATAATACGAAATTTTGTTTGAAAATTTAACAAATCTCATGGACCGCCACTGGTAAGCAATGTTGTATTAGTGAAATTGATAAACTAATGTCATGTTCGGTCGAATTGCCATACTCTTTAGTAAAAGACAACATTTTAGAACAACGTAGAAGCTACACATTTTTTAAACTAAAGAAACCTCATCGACCTTCTTACTATTTATTCCTAGAACTTATCGATTCCCCCTCACGAGCAAAAACTTCATTTTGAGATGTTTTATAGAGTTGACATCCGTAGGTGGGCACTTGAATAATTCTTATTTGTGAATGTTTTCCAGTCACCTCGTTCAGTTTAAAAATGCTCCGTCACCGAGATCGTAAACCGACTCGTCATCGCGACTCGAGACTCAGACTCGAGGCGGAGACGGAGACCCGGGACCCGAGACCGGGGCACTGAAGTGTCGTCGGAGCTTTTTACTGTCACTCCCAGCTTTACGGTAAATTGGCGAAGGGCCCTGAAACTCACTGAACGTTTTCGTTACACAGTACAATTTAATTGCAAAACGGACTACATTATAGCTGGAAGAAAAATAACTTGTATTTCTGTCCAAAAGAGTATGTTTCTAATTTACTCTAATAGGTAAATTCGCAGCGTGCTTATATGTGGTAAGATTATGGATTACGGACGGCGGAATTCAGAGCTAAACTTAAAACTCATCTTTTCAGACGTGTCCATAAAGTCAAACATCTTTCACCTTCACTGCCCGCGACGCACGTTCCAATTAACTAATTTTGTAAAAATGCAAAATATCTTATTTGTAAGTTTTTGTAAAGGTCATTTCATAAAAATTCTCCAGCACTAAAAAGTTCTAAATTCTCCAGTCTTTCAAAATAAATATCAACTCTACTTTAGCACTAATGTTCTCATGCCGTAATTTTTTTTTTTTTTAATGTTCTTTATTCAGTAAAGTTTATACATTACAGTAAATGGATAATTTTTTGGCCATCACACTAGGCACATGCCCGTGTTGTAGTGGCCAACTAATACTACCAGTGATGGGGCTAGCAAATGTAAAATCATTTAAAGTCCAGAGTTTTAAATATAATGTCCTCTGCGTGCAAAGCCGTGTCTTCTCCAAACATAAACTTTTCGGAAGTGACCCCCCAGGTATTAAGTATGTTTTCTGTATCTGTTTGTAAATAATAAAATTAGATAGAGCCTAAGAATTCATAATATTGTATTATCATGCAATAAATTGTACACGATTTTTCTTTGTGGGGAAAAATAATAACAGAAGGTGCGGTGTGATAAATGCATGGCACAAGTTAAGTTAGCTAAGGTCACCAAATTTTTATCACAAAACAATATGAACAACCCTACCTGGGAACGGATAATAATGCAGTACCATGTGGCTAATAAATTAATTAGAAAATAAACGAACACTCGTTGAGGATATAAAAAAAACATCAAAATACCTACCCTGCATTCTGGACGAAGCTAAAAGAAAAAATGATGGGAGTGTATTTTTGAAAGAGAATTTTATAAGCACCATCATTTTATGTCATTACCGATTAAAACAAAATTGTAAAAAAAAAATCGAAAAAAGAACATCTAAAAAGTCACCGAAGACCAAAATTTCATTAATATTTTTTTACAATATTCAGCTATCTTAAAAAGTTACAATAAATCTTATTTTAGATAGCAGAACAAACTAAATGTACTGAAAATAAAAGTCTATTGTATTACAATGAACAGCTACTATCTCCATATTTAGGTTTGTTTTCAATAATAACGATAAATTTCTACGGCCAATTAGGCGACTCAAAGGATTAAAAGTGAGATAAAACACAATAATAATTCTACTTTATCACTTCTAACTTAGCAGCAGTTTGACTTTTTGTCTCGTGAAATAATGTAATCTCGGATGGGTTTAGGCAGATAACGCGGCAACCCCCCATCTCTTTCTAACGTAACAATCTGAATACATCAACAAGCGTGAGTGAACGGTATAATTTTTTTGATATTTTTTGCCCGCGCCGCATTCTGTGGGTATTAGGTACATGGTATTAGGTATGCATTGATATTAGGTATGAATTGATATTACGAGTAGGTATGAATTAGTATTAGGTACGTATGTGTTGGTATTAGGTATGCATTTGTATTAGGTATTTATTACGTATGTATTGGTATTAGGTATGAATTGGTATTTGGTAGGTATTGGTATTAGGTATGTATTGGTATGAAGTGGTATTAAGGTAGGTATTTGTGTAGTAGGGTGTGTGTGTGTTAGGTATGTATTTGTGTATCTGGAAAGTATTTTCGCGAGAGATGAAAAGGCTGAAGGCTGATATTGAAAGGACAATAAATGCAAGTAACTCCATCAATAGAGGACTGAACGCTATTGGCGCTAACAAAAAAACTGTCCAAATAAGTGACGCTAGCAGTCCACAATGGAGTGCTGGTACCTACCCCGATGTATGGCAGTGAATCATTGAACTGGCAGAGGAAGGATAAAGTGACTGAATGCCGTAGAAATTAGATTCCTAAGCGGGCATACATTAATTACGTGAGCTCAAAAGTGGAGGGGTGGGGTCCAGCAAAATCTCACGTTACTTGAAAAGAATATACGAAGTGGCCAAAATTTATCTCACCAAGGGGAGGGGGGGGGGGGGGTCAGGATTAGAAGAAAAACTGCTCACGTAATTAATGTATGCCCCCTAAGGTGTGTGGTAAAACCATATATTATCGATGATCGCGTGAGAAATTGAGTGAGAAATATAGAGATCTGCAAAGAATGCAAGCTTGATGTAAGCACAATGAGTAAGATTAAGAAAGGGACGCTCAGATGGTTCAGGCGTGTAGAGCGAACGAATAAAGAAAGGAGTGTAAGGAGAAAATATGACCAAAATGTGAATGTTAGAAGAAGTCGGGAACGTCCGAGGACGACATGGCACGATAAAAAAAAATACTTGAGTCGGGCCATGTCAAGAGTCAGAATAATAGAAAAGTATGTATGAGACCATGTATGAATGTGAATAAGGCAAGGAGATTATGCCAAGACCTAGTTGTTGTCCTGTAGGGAAATGGGGCGATGATTAGTTTTTTTTTTATTTTTTTATTTTTTATTATAGCGACTATATAAAAAAAATTTACATACAAAATGCAATGTGAAATTAAGTACAAAATATTGTATTTCTTAGTCCTCCTCACTAGGGGGTCCTGTGCCGAGGCGGACTAAAGTTATTTAAATATAGTTCATTTGTCTTCTATGTCGTTTTTAGTGTCTTCGCTAGGGTTTTCTCATTGACCTCTTTAAGCCATATTTTTATTCTTGATTTGTATTCAATTGGATTTTTTATTAGTTTTATGTCTTGGGGGAGGATGTTATGGAGTTTTGTTGCAAAGTATGTATAGTTTCTTTGTCCAAATGTGGTTTTATAACTTGGAATATTTTTTATATCATTTTTATTCGATCTAGTGTTATGCATACACGGTCTAGTAGAGGATTCATTATTTTTGAAGAGCTTCAATAATATATTTTTGGAATATATTTGTTGTACATTTGGTACGTCAAAGTTATTGAAAATTTCAATTGAAGGCGTTCTAATTGGTACTTTCAATATGGTCTTTATGATTCCTTTTTGAATCGTATTCAGGCTGTGTAGGTACGTATTTGCAGCAGATCCCCATCCTATGATTCCATATTCAATTCGAGAATAGTCAGTCAGTTGGTATTAGGTAGGTATGTATCAACATAAATAAAAAAGATGCGAAGGTCAGCCCGGTTGATTTGAATGTGTGTTTGTATCTTTGGTCCCATGGGGAACGAATCAACGAGTGGGAAAGGCGTATGATGTAATCATGGAAATTATAAATTCACGCGTTGGTTTACTCGCATGTTTATCTCGGTAGTGGGCCATTTCATGTCAAATGAAGGAGAACAGGAAACAATTGGCGTGTTTCTGTACTCAGAACTAATTTAATTCATTCCAAACCGATAAAACATTTCGAGCATACTGCATGTCAAATTTTAAAGTAATTTTTTTAACCTCCGGGGTATTTTGAGATTTTCTCGTCAAGTTACTGTAAATTTAAATGATGTTAGATTAGAGAATTATTTAGAAATATTCGCGGTTGACATTAATTGTTCAATAGATTCGTTTTTTAATGCATCACAAAATTAAATACTGTTTTTGAAAGCAGATGCGAGACTTCTCTCAGTTTTTTTAAATTACAAACGGACATTTTGTGACGAATTGTTTTTTTACGGCTAGTAAGTGAGTCTCTCCCAGATAAAAATTTCTTCCTCAAATACCACAGCGCTTTCATGAATTACCTACCTAAATAAAAAAAAGTAACCCAGAGTAAACTTAAAACGTATCTATTATGTAACCATGATATTATTGTACAGTTGTCCAAATAGAATAATCTACGACACTCAATGGATTCATAATGTTTATCAGATGTATTGTTTATTATTTATTGCCCTACAAACATTCCTGAAAAAATAAAAATCAAACAATCAGAACCTACCCCAATCAATGCAATAATAATTGTACCTTAGTTGGTGGTTCATGAGACGATGTATGAATGTGAACGAGGCAAGGAGTGTGTGCCAACTCGGTTTTGGCACACACTCCTTGCCTCAGTTAGTTAGTTAGTTAGTTAGGTGGTTATGGAACACCGTTCTCAATATTAATAATGTAATGAGTTTGTTTTGTAAACAAAGGCTGAAAGCAGTAGACATTTATTTAGTTGATAAGTGACAAGTACTGAAATAAGGAATTCATCTGCTCTGCTTAAAGTGGTTTTATCGTTCGCAGATCTTGCAGAGCACGTATTCAAAGATAATAGTCCTTTTGGTGTCACTTAAGGCGCCGCAACCGGGCTCAAAAAGAAGAAGATGGAGAGATATGAAATTATGAATGTTAAGAGGAGCGCGCTAGTATTTAAAGCGACAAAATCGATGCGAAAATTGTGAAAATGTTTAATAAAACACGACTCGTTTAAAATAGAGCAAAAATCTCGTGGGGGAGCATTTAAAGAAAAGTTTTCATACATATAACTTGTGAAATAACTGAAACAAACGGTGTTTATAATAATTTTTGGAGCATACTTTGCGATTTTTTTCTATCGAGGGAATCTTAATATATAAAACAAAGTCGGGTTAGTTACACTATTTATAACTCGAGATGGGCTGGACCGATTTTGATGATCTTTGATTTGTTGGATTTGTCTCCGCCCCGGATAACAGAATAACTATTAAAACATTGCAAAAATTCACGAAAAAGAAAGTTATGAAGAAAATTAATTTTTTCATACATTTTGTATGGAACGAATTCTCATATTTTGAAAAAACTGCAGCAATATTGTGATAGGTATAATATTTAACTGTGCGTGAATTCCAAAAATTCAAAAACATCAAATGTCAATTTTTTTTTTTTTTTTTTTTTTTTAATTCGTTTATTCCAGATCTCGGGGAGGGTGGTGCAGTCCCACGAGTTCCATATTATACATATATAATACATTAAATTAAAATATTTCAAGATGAAAGATATTTTTTTTTTACATAATGAAAGGAAATAAATAAAAGAAAATAATAACAATACAAAAATTAAAATAAAATTTGAAAAAAAAAAAAAAAAAAGTTAACTTTTTGTTATCTATTTCATCAGGAAGTGGCTCCATCGCTTATAAATGGGACCCTGCCAGAAGTGGAATGCTGCCATCACAAGAGTGTTTTCGCTCGAGGCCAATCGCGTTCTGTAGCTGGTGATCCGTTTTTTTATTAATGTTCGGAATCCGGGAATGCACTGATTGTTTTGCTTTTGTTCTTAATCATATAATGCTGCCCCTCTTTCTTACACACTGAATGTCAATAGTCGAAAATGAGACAAACGGTGAACGTGTGTCTCTGCACTCCTCCAAAGGATAACAATAAAAAAAATGTCTAAAATGAAACGCATTTTTTTACGTAAGCTCCACTCAGGACCTATGTCATCTTAGGGGATGCTGTGTAGAGGGTCTTTTTAAGGAAGGGTAGGATAGGAAGTTCTGGGAAGGAAAAAGGCTTGAGGGGTGGGTAGGAATCTGGAGGTCAGTGTATCCGGGAGTGAATCCATCCCTCCAACTGCGGTGCAAGGCCATTGCTTTGACCAGAATTGACGTTTTACCTCGACAGGTCAAAAGGCCTCCCTCAATCAGTCTTTCTCAATCCGGCCCGCCACGCAGCAGGTGGGCAGACGCATCCGCCGCCAAGACCCGCACAAAAGTCATCCCTTGAACCCGGGCATCCCTGTTAAATCACCAAACGTAGCGAACCACTTGGGGTGACCTATGGCAGAGGTGTTGGTTATCCAATAAATGGTTCCCGGGGCGGCGGCACCCGTACCCGCTTCCTTTCAAAAAATTCCCGTAAGTAAGTGGAAAAGTAAGAAAATCACGAAAAATAAAAAAAACCGTACACAATGCCATCTCTGATACTGACAAAAACAAAACACGGACAGTTGGGCATCGATAATTGCTTGATTGTGTAATTTTTAACTTAATAAAAAAACTTAATTTAATTCAACAGTTATTGATTCTGAGGCGGTACGAAGTTCGTCGGGTCAGCTAGTTTTATATAATTTACGTTTCGGCGCGGGGAATGTCTACATATTATTTTCAAGAATAGCATATATTTTTTTAAGAGCTTTAAAACTTAACGTGTGTCACACCTTTGACTTCAATAGTGGAATAGAATTAATGCATTGTAATGTCAGTGGCATTCAGTTGGATAAACTGGAAATTTTAGAAATCCGAAAGATTGTTAATGCGAATTTGAATATTATTAATAACCAAAAATTGTTCTTAAATGACCCAATATTAAACCTGTTCCCTTTGTAAATTGTCTCCCATTGCCCCTCTCTCCTCTACCCACTCTCACATTTCCATTGATACCATTGTCTATGTCAATTCTTTTTCAATTGATACCATTATCTATGTCCATTATTTATAATTAGCATCAATAAAAAACCCTGAAGAAGTGAGCGTTGCTTACGAAACATGTTGGTTTTGTAAACAATAAAAGTGGTAAAAACAAAGTATTTTCTTAATTTTAATAGTATTAATAATGTTTAAACAAATTAAAACAATATTAAAAATGTTCATCCAACATTCAACATTTCGAAGAAAACCAATTATTTTCATGGATGGAATTTATCTATAAACCAAACCGAGCGAAAGGTCCAGGTTTAAAAAAATAACTTCGCGTTGCATCCTTGTATAATAATAGCACCAATTTAATTGAAAACATTCTTAATAAAAATACAACAATAAATTCATTAAATCATATATTTATCCCGTACAAAAAGATCAGGATGGGATACGTGGAGGAAAATAACGTTTTAAAACAATAAAATTTCCAATTTGAAATAAAAAGTGGTGTTTTACAAAGTGTGTTTTTTCATTTAATTATAATGTCACACCACAAAGTATTTGCTTCCTTCGATATAAAAAAGAAATGCAGGTAAAACTTCGACAAACTTTGAAATAAGGATAAAGGAACTTACGTATGAGATGTTTAAGATGAAGCCCTAGTAAATAATGCAAAATCATACAAAATCATATGTTTTTGAAAATTTGATCGCTTAGAAGTATTGTAGATGCTTCAATTAAATACTGCGTGTAGAACATACCTCGGTCCTTAAAAATATCGGTCATCTTTTTTAAAAGTCTTTTAATAAGCCTATAAAAAAATAAAGTATAAGGTCTAAAAAACACACTTTCAAGTCCAAACTCTCCTATTTATAAACCCCTTTTCGGTTATGGTTTTATTGTATAATGTGGCAAATTCAGTTTATTTTATAATGATCGCAAAAAAAGTTGATATTTACACCCAATCTTCCCAAAATAAGTCGCCTATCTTTATGGATATATGGAGAAATTCCCCCCCCCCAGGAATGGACGAAAATTTGTGTATTTGACCGTTGATCCGTCACGATTTGGCGGGAACAGAGATTTCGGGAGATGGACGCGTCACTCCGCGTCGCTTGATTTCGTGAAATCAATTTTAAATTTCTGTTTTATTACAATAAACAATGCGTAAAACAGGAATTAATATTTTTTACAGGCCTTTACGAAATCAACCTGTAAAACAAAACTCTCAAATACCTTTCCAACCTTTCCAAAAGCTTTTTCTTAAGTATTTTTTTTAAACTCCTCCCATAAAGGGCGTGAATTCCGATTTCGATTTTTTTCTGAACTAGTGGATCGCTTTAAACAATAATAATTTCTCGGAGTTGGCCAATCATTTGTTGGAGAAGAATCAGACTTTTGACTTTAATAGTGGAATTGAATTACTACATTGTAATATTAATGGCGTTCAGTTGGACAAATTGGAAATCTTACAAATTAGCAAGAGAGTAAATAAGAATTTAAATATTATAAATAATCAGAAAATATTTAAAAAAAAAAAAAAAAAAAAAAACCAACAATTAAACTTGTTCCCTTTGTAAATTATGCCCTATTAACCCCCTCTTCCCCCTCCCCACTCTGACCTTTCTATTGACACCGTTAAGTCTATTGCTCTAATTAGTTTTGAGTAAATCCTGAGGTAAGTGAGCATCGCTCACGCAACATGTCCTTTTTTATAAACAATAAAGTAGTTAAAACTAAGAAATCTATTAATTTTGAAATAATAGATAATAATAATCGGATAATTTATATAGCGCCGTTTTTGTGATAAATCTCCTGGAGGGAGTTGAACAAATTTATTAATTGCTAGAATTTCTTAAAACGTACACACAGATATAGAAGTATATTGAACTTAACATAGTTATCAAAAATTCTTTAAGAAAAGTTTCAATTTCCGTAGACCGATGCATTTGTGCATTAGCGCACGAAATAATATATATTCTGTAAATGGCTTTAGGTAGATACAAACCGACTTAGTTATGTAAATTAGATTTTGAACTGTAGGTGTGTTTTAAGCTTCGCACCGAATTCTGCCAAGTCTTTAATCATTCTTAAATCGTGTGGCAGTTTATTCCAGGCTTTAGGCACTGACACTCCGCCAAGCAGCCTCACAGAATAACATATATACGTTGTGCTTTCTGTACCTATGTCCTCTAAATTAAATAAGCTACAAAAGAGCTTTATTTCATCTATTTCAGTTCCTTTTGTGACTATTTCAGTCCCCGATTGGCCGCTAGTCAATAGAGTTTTTTTTTTTAGAATCAATAATAGACCACACGAAGCTGAATAAAGTCATATGTTTATTCAATGAACACAAAAGCCTGCAATGCCCACAATGCCTATAATATTTTATCTGTTAGTGTTTATTTGGATGGTTTCCATTGAGCGTCTATTATTTCAAACATTCTGGACACTGAACAAAATATATTTAGAGGTATGAAATATTTATATTTATATATTATGAGGTATGAAATTTGCAAGAAAGCTGCTAAATGTAAGATCACTTATGTTCTCGCCAGAGACATTCGTAATTTAGTAAGCACATTCTCCAGCACTGTTTAACAGAAAAGACTTATAACACAGAGGCTGTTTATTGACTATAGTAATTTATAATAATACTTCTGAAGACAAACGTCCTTACAGGTTGAGGCTAGTTTTCTAATTTTGATTTGACGGATTCATTAGGATGAATCCGTACATTTACTTTCGGCACAACTCGGCAACAAGACCATGTGACTCAAAGAGCCCATAGACTATAGTAATGTAGGAACTAAATCATAGATGAATATGATACTCTACACTAAATTACACAGGACCTTTTGACTACTAGCCTTTCGACCCCAGAGAGACCAATTTAATAATAATATTTGGATGATTTATATAGCGCCGTTTTTGTGAAAAATCACCTCAAGGGCGCTAATTTGTTATTTATCTGCTCAAGAACGGGAAACCGGGTATGGAAAACGGCGCCGCCCTGGGAAACATTTATTGGATAATCTGCCATAGGTCACCCCAAGCGGTTCGCTACGTTTGGTGACAGGAGTACCCGGGTTCAGGGGGGTGAGGTTTGTCCAGGTTATGGTGGCGGATGCGTCTGTCGATGTGTGAGAGACGTGGATCGAGAGGACTGGTTGAGGGAGGTCCTTTGAACTCTTCAGCCACCCACTCTCGACCCATTGTCTTGCACTGGAGGGATAGATCAGTACGTCTGTCACTCTTGGACACACTGACCCCCAGATTCCTACCCACCCCTCATACTTTTTTTCCTTGCCAGAACCTCTACACAGCACCCCAAAGATGACATAGCCCCTGAGAGACCCATATTCCTCCTTGATTGATTTGGATTGGCCTCCTGTGTAAGCTAATGAAAAAAACGAATTTTTAATTTTTTCATATGTTTGGTCAATTTCAGTAGGAAGTAAGGAAAAATTGGGCTTAATTCGGGCACACTGACACGCCCATAACACGCTATTATGGTTGTATCTCTTCGTTATTTAAAAACATGGCGAGAACGTACGTATGTAGGTATCTGAAGTGCTGCAAACGCGCTGAATGCAGCAGCGTCGCCGCAGGTTGTTATTTCAAACTGTTTAAAATCTGCGGTCGCCAAAATGAAACCATAAACCTTCCAACTGACAGGCGATGATTGGCCCGGCCGCTAACAATAGCTATCAAATAACGGTGACGGATTATTTCAATTCTTTCCAGGAACGGTCCCAGTTCCTGCTCCGAGTCGTGACATCACTAGACCGCTGACTGGTGAAACGTTTCACCATCATTGGCTCCTAGTTTGAAATTCCGGGAAACTATAACTGTGGGTATTCGAGGGAAATTATTATTTTACGATACAGACCGGCGATAAGTGAATTTATTATTGAAACCGGCGACAGGGATTTATTTAGAATTGCACGACAGTTGAGTTTGGAAGCTGCTATAATCATCAGAAACGCTAAGCTTTATTAAGATGGAACAGCGATGGCGATAAGAATAAGAAATATGGAATATGTACATATATGTGATACGAATGATCTACCCAAGGCAGGAGTATAGTACGCGGCAAACTTAAATGCCGACCTGAACTTGATATGAGCCATTCTCGTGCAGGTTTCAAAAATTCACGAAGTTACAAATCCAATAGTACTCATACCTGCCAGCGGCAGGTCCTCACGCGATCTGTTAACGTAAGTGGCGCCAACTTTTGGCATTATTGGTTACTTGCTTGAATTCGGTTCTATTACAAAAGTAGCTTAACAAACTTCAAGTACGAAGATGGTTTTGCATAAGGCAGAGATGTATTCAAAGTCGGATTCTTAAATTTCAACCGTAAGCCTATTAATAACGATCGATTCGATTATACCAACAACAGAAGCTTACGGAATTATCAAAGAGAGACCATTAAATAGTACCTACGTAATTGATGAAATGCTTTCAAATAAAAACAAAAAAAATGAAGAAGGAAAATCGCTCTTAGCAGGGTATATTATTTTTTAACAACGCTGAGTTTAATTTATAAACATATCATTTTAAGAATGTAAGAATCTGCCAATACAAAGCAAAGCACCTTCGTAAAATAAAATCCATTATGGTGAATTTAATAGAGTCTCCCTACATGTTTCGGATGAAAACCTCCACAATGTTATTCGGTTAAACAATACCTCCATCATATCATATCAAAATATTCGACATTGCTTCACGATATTTGGCGTACTGCTAGGATCAGTGGGGTACCGATCGGTAAGAACTGCCGTGGTAGGTCAAAATTTCAAACCGAATTTTGAAAAAATTTAACCTGAAAAATTATTCTTGGTGTAATAAATACAAAAATTGGCGTGCTGCTAAAACTCTACTTGAAAAGTTTACTACTGGAACGGACATTGTAAGGATATCCAAAATGTTTGGCGTGAAAATTTAAAATCTTAATATAATAATATGTGGGAAGGGATGGACGTATGCAAAAAAATAATAAAATAAGTTAATTTTTTGAAGAAAACTTCTTCGGAAAGGTTTTCACTTTGTGATGGCATTATTTATTTTAATTAAAAGACAAATAACTTTGTTTATATCACTTTTATTTATATACAATCAATATGTTTCGTGAACGATGTTCACATCATCAGGATCAAATGTACATATACTAAACTTAAAAATTAAACATAGATCACATATGGGAGGAAAGGGTAGAAGGAAGGGGAAGGGGTAAGAGTGGGGGAAGTTTATTAAAATGAGGGATTTCAAAGTCATTAGCGGGGAAAGACCGGTTAAGTGGGAAAAGGTTCAAAAGAGGGTTTATAAAAATTTGGTGCTTATTAATTATGTCTGCTTTATTTTTTTACATTTTTCCTAATTTCTAAAATCTCTAAATTATTTATCTGTGATGCCTTATAACCCGTATGCAATATTTTAAGTCCATGGTTTTTATCAAAATTATGATAATTTTTTAATAAATTATCTGCGAACTCAGATTCGCTATTGCCATTTAATGCCCTGAGATGTTCTTTAACCCTTACTACAAAGTTTTTATTTGTTAGGTAGAACAAATATAGTATTATTTCTTGTTTAATTTTTTATTTATTCTAATAATTTATTTTTAATTATTATACATAGTATCTGGAAACTAGTGGTGCAAGCAGAAACTGGTAAACCTAAATCAGATTTCGAGCCGATTTTGTGATATAACTTTCATTGACTTGAGCTTTCGTTTTCGAGTAAATCTAGTCCGAAGTTGGACTGCGTTAGGTCAAATTTAAAAAAAAAATCAGTCGTTAGGATGTTTTAACATCAATTGTTTATTGTCTTTTATGCGTTGAAGCGTAGTCACGGCTCTAAAAGTTTGCTTAACCCTTTAGTTCCCGAAAAAAAATAAAACTGTAAAAAATTATATAGAAATAAAAAATAAGTATTGCGTTTCTACGTAATCTGTGATGTAGATACCCCAGTTTACCACTTGTACTATTATTGTTGGTAATATAAGTTAAAGCAATAACATTGTGAAAAGGATTTCATAAGTTTGTGGGGGCTCGGGAGTTGTGTGAAGTAGCCGCCACGCCACTGGCTAAGATATTCACACAGTGCACCATCGTAATCCTCACGTCCATCTCATGCATACTGATTACTGATATGTTATTATACGGCCGCTCTCAGCTCTCAGCTCTGAGCTCTGAGCTCTAGAGCAGTTAAAGATGCCCAAGACACATCATCAAAGTGACTGCGGTGCTAAAGTCGCCGGCAAGGGGAACATAAACAATTTAAACACAACCAGAATTCTTGAGACAACATGCTTTTTTATGGCGTCATGAGGAATATGGCGAGATTCGCCCGCGTGTAAGGGTTGTAAGTGGAATTTTTTTATGAACGTGACAAATGCCTTCTTTTTTAAACTTTCCAAGTGCAAAGTGGATACCCATTTTTGTAATTTTTCAACTTGATGTCAATTTATAGGCGTTCAAATTACATTATTGAATTCTGTTCGTTTTCTCGCTCATGTACATGTGTTAATTTTATTACATGAACGATTTGTAATAATATTGAAATATATATTTTTTTTCGTTATTTGTTTTTGGGGTGTTTTTATTTAATACGATATTATTTGACTAGGGCGGGTGTAAACTGTGCGCCGTAAAGTTTAATATTAGACTTACGGAATGCACAACGAAACGATACATTATTTATTTCGACGGTCCCGAAGAACAATGTTGGATCTGTTAAAAATAGATCGTTTTGTTGGCTTATTTTCATTTTCTTTTGACGATTTAAAAGTCTGTATTTTCGGATTGAAATGAAAAGCAAAATATCACAACAACACTATTTGTAGATCCCAAAAAATAGTAAAAATTCACAAACGAAATTTTAAACAGCTCTACAGCAAAACTACAAAATCGTACAAGTTAGGGGACCGTCGATTTATAAAGACCGAAAACCTATGAATTGAATAGTGGCTATATATTCGATAAGTTAGACGATTTTTACCTATTCCGAGCATTTATTTGTTTATTTATTAATTAATTACGTTATCCCATGGATAAGTTACCAAGAGGTTGGTGAAATATCCCCTTTACCATCACGAACAGTTTGGACTTGCGGAGCGATTGGACAGAGAAATGAGGACAGAAGAAAAACAAATTGAATATCGCAAGCGTCAACTGCCCGGAGCCGGTGGGATTATAACATTCCCAATTTGGGCGTGTGGGAGGCTGGAGGAAGTGGGGAGGAGGAAAGGGAGGGTAAGAGGATGGTTGGCTATTCAGACCTACAGGTTGAACAATGTTAAAGTCTTTTCAAGCAACGTTTCAATTAAGAATGATTATCTTTCACCAGGTATATATATATATATATATTTTTTACATTAACTCCACACAGGAGGCCCTGAGGAATATGGCTTGGTAGCAGTGAAATTTGGCATTTACGTAAATAATTGCACACTTTCGTCTAGCCGAAGTTTAAGTAAATTGCTAACATTTATCAGTGTTGGGGAACTTAAAGAGATAGGTACCCGAAAAGCGGAAAAAATAGGGAAAATCAAGGAATGCCGACTTACCCTGTTTTCTTCCGTCGCTTGTCTAAATTTCGCTGGTTCATCACATTAACCATCAAACTCACGAGCTTATGATGGGTTTTTTTTATCTGTTTCGACACGGTCGAACGTAATCACGTAAACACGCCTCCGTAATCAACACTCACAATATGTGTTGACAGGACGATTATTATTTTTTAACTGAACACGATGAAACATAACTGTACTTGGTCGGCATAAGCAAGTAAGTGGAAAAAAAGTATTCGCAGGAAGGAATTACAATTTTGGAAAAGGTACAATGATGAATGCTAGGTAGGTACGAACAATCAGTACGGACTTCAATGATTCATTAAGCGGTGAGGAATGCAGATGAAATTGTATGGTAAGTATGTACAGAAGGGATTTTAAAAGTTTTAATGTGGAAACAATTTGTTTTCAACGGTTAGTTCGTTATAAATTCACGAATAGTGCACTGACTCCAGCAAAACAAATAATATTTACAATTAGGTTCCTCGCATATGGCACCATGCTGATTGGTGTGGAGGACTTTATAAAAAATCAAAATTAAAATTAAAAATCAGTAAATAAAACCCGCGTAAAAACGAACGTCGCGATGACAGTTTGGTTTTGCAAAAACACACGTTCCCCTATTAAAACCATAGTCAAAACATGTAATATTGGTGAAATCTATGCTTACAAGTTGTAAGCATAGATATCACCAATATTACACGTTGTAAGTTACAACCTATACTAAAACCCGCGTAAAAACCAACATCGTGATGACAGTTTGATTTTGCAAAGAAACAAGTTCCCATATTAAAACCATAAACAAAACGAGTAATATTGGTGAAATCAGGATGTGACCAAGGTGAAATCTATACATTCGACCTTTACCTATCTCTAAAAAGTATGCACTAAGCTCATCATAACAACCAAGCGAGGATAAAGAACAACTGATATGCCGGCCCTAAGAGTCAGTTTTAAGCACAAAGAAATTCCAAATTCCGATAGAATATTTGCACGGTTGAAGATTATACTTGAATTAGTGGAGCTGGATATTATGAATATGTTTAATGTATGATGTATGAAACACAATGAAATTTACAAATCGTGATTATTGTTTTTTCAACTTACCTTCACAACCTGATCCAGAGAGGGAGAGCAAAGAGAGAGAAAAACAACAAATTAATTAGGTAGAAATTCTATAATTCAGTAGTTAGCACGAAAGGCAGTCAAACTTGTGTAGAGGTCTCTCATATGTCCCAACATTGGGAGTATGGAAGTATTGAACCTTGAACCCACAATTATTACTGAAGAAATGTTGAGGAGCTGAAGGAAAAGGGGATGGGGATACAGTAGGGAAGGAGGAAGACTCGGAAGTACCTGATTACTAAAATAAGTTAAAGCCTTCTCACTTCTCAAGTAACGTTTCAATTATGGATTACGGTATATCGCATACCTATTACCGGCTAAGTACAGTGGAAATACATTTATCAGTATGATAAAGGATTTTTTGGATAGCTCCGTTTTATTTTAGTGTTATTTCTATATTACCGGCTTTGCCGGCTAAGTACAGTGCAAATATATTAATGAATATAATAAAGGATTTTTGCATAGCTCCGTTTTAGTTAAATGTTATTTGTATTGTTCAAGGGCGCTGTACAAATATTACTTCCTAAGCTCAATATAAGCACAATACACAATACCAGCTACGATCAAACTAACAGAATCAATGACCAAATCCATACACGAAATAAAGAAATGGGTTTCAGGTATAGGACATCACACTATTGCAAACATCTGTAAAATAAATTGACAGAAATAACAATTTACTACGACCTAAGACATATAAAATAAAATAAAATGATTTTACTTCATCTCTTCGTACATTTGCAAGATCGCACTCTTTATGAGATTTACCCACACTTCCCATTACATTTTCTTTTGATTTTTTAAAAAATAAAATGTATTTAACCTTAAATATTCAAGTTACTATGTTTATATATATACTTATGTACCTGTACGTTGTCTCGACACAGATATATCCTATTGAAAAAGGTATCGAAATATCACACGTAAATAAACTTTATATAGATAAGTAAATAAAATAAAATAAAAAATCTAATTATGTACAAACATGATCTGGCAGGTAGGTTGGGTGATAACAGATAAACTTTCATATAAAACAATAAAGGTTTTATACTTGAAAGTTTAAGCTTGGAGAAGATACGATTTTGTCCGTAGAGGACAAAAAATTAAAAACACTGCCCATTGTATTTTAATGATTTTAAAGTTCCTCCTTTATTATTCTTTACAAATGATAATACATTTATTAGAAGATAAGCGGCAAAAGTATATTTGAAATTATTTTAAAAGTGTATTTTCAATTTTATTGGAACAACTTTTTTAATAACTTTTGAAGGTTATAAAGTTATAACCATCAATGTAATATTAATCATTGTAGAAGAAGATAATACTAATAAATCTAAACGAAACATGAAACAGAAAAACATAACTTATGGCACAGAAAAATAATGAAATAAGTTATGTTTATCCGAGACACCATCTAGGTTACAAATAAATTCCTTAGAACATTACAATCATTCAAAAAGATAACAGCTAAAAACATGAGAAAAATTAGTTAGTTGAAGATAATATTGTAAACTCCGAATATGAAATACAAAATCGACAAAAATTATCTAAAAGATCGACAAAAATAATTCCAATGGCCGACCCGTTTGTTATCCCGGTAAGACAAAGATCCCGGTTTCGATTCCCAGTTTTGGTTTATTTATTTTTTGTTTATGTGAATACCGCGTAAGAGTCCCAACACTCCCAACTGCTGCCGTCTGGAGACAGTGAGACTATGGCATCATATATGAAGGTGGGGAAGTATCTAGCTATTTAGATCTGATCACCAAACACGCCTAAAACCATTTTAAGCTACGTTTCATTGTCGAACGGCGGCCTTACGCCATGGCGACTCAGAACATCTTCCACTCTGGAACGTACCGCAAATATACTATAATAATATTTTAAATTGATAAATTGAGAAATAACACAAATTAAACAATTGAAATTTACTTGCGCATGCCTGAATTTGAACCCGCGACATCCGGGTTGCTAGTCGAGAGCCTCAACCCTCGACCACTGACAATCATGTTTAGATAACGAAATAGCTAATTATGAAGAATATAGATACAATTTTGCAACCTTACAAAGATTAATGCTAGTATTGCGTTTTCTTCAAGATATTAGGTAGGTACTTACTTATAATTCAAACACGTAACCATGTACAATGTGACCTTAGAACGGGGTACCTCAGTAAGGACACATTCTTTTCGAAAAAATTGTAAGAAAAATACATAATAATAATAATTGTTTTAATAGTACACTAATGACGATGTCATTAGACAGTCAAGGGAGCAGTTGTGACTCTTGTACGGTATTCACAAAAAAAATATCACAATGATCACGATCTTATACCAGGAAATCATAAACAACAGAAGGAACGTCTCGCGAATTCGAATGAAGGATGCAATAAATTCTAGAGCACGTGGCAGTTGCTACCTGCTACTGAGGCAACTGGCAACTAACAGCAGTCCACCCTCCTCAGGACAGATCTCCTCTCGCGGCGGAGGTAGACAGAGGGGAGAGTGAACCGTCGCGGGCGTTTCTAGGCAACCCCTCGCCCCTCACCCGCTCTAACAAGCTACGCCGCCCAGCCAGCCAGCCCCTCGAGAGTTGCAATACTTTGATGTTCGGCCATCCCAGTAGGGATTTTCAACGCTCTTTCAGGTAGGATATAAGATTTATTTACAGGTTCATAAAAATACATAAAACAACTATGTTGAACTGTTTTAAAGGATTTTAAACAATGTTTTACCATTAAAATATTTTAAAGGTTGGATAATGGAGTTGTGGATTATATTTTAAAGTTTTCATTGCAAGAATTTTACGGTATATCTATACATATAGGGTGGGCCCGGTAGTAAGCGTTCAAAAATAAGAAGATAGAGAGATATGTAAGCTGCATTTAAAGACACACAGTGATTTTTTCACAGCTATTAATAGAAATGTGTTTTTAATAATTTTCGGAGCTTACTTTGCGGTTTTTTCTATCGATTGAATTTCATATAATTACCGTTTCGACTCGACAATTTAGGTACAGATATTATCTTAAAAAATAACATATATTTCTTTAAGAACTTAAAAACTGAAAGTGTTCGAAAGAAATGTGTTATAAATCGATAGAAATGCGGAACTCTGCGGCCTAAGGGACGTATTTGACTTACTTTAACCAGTGATTCCTGACATTACATGAAGTAAAAATGTTAAATTAGTTAAATTTTAGACTCCGGTGATTTTTTTGATGTCTTTATTTTCAAACATTTTTTCACTAAAATAAAAAAAAAAAAATCCTCCACGTGTTGCTGGTCACTCAGCCAAGTAACGGCCCAACCCCTCAATCTGGTCTTGACCTTGCACCGCAGCGGGATGGACAGATTTATACGTCCGTCACTCTTGGAGACACTCAATCAATGGTGATGCCCCTGGGAAGACTCACCAGGTTAATTAACTGCCTCGCAGGAAATGTGGATATTTTCCACATTTCCTACAACTATTTTAAGCGTGAAATAGCACTTAAGTTTTAATTAAATGTATTACTTTAACTGTAAATGTATTTATTATTTATCTTTCTTACCGCTTTTGCAATGTATTGGTTTTATGCTGTTTTTTGCAAATAAGTAAATAACCATGGATTCATATCCACCGTTTATACCCTTTCCCCCAAAGATGTCATACGCCATGAGGAAAATTATTTTCATGTTCTCTTATGTGGGAGTTAATGTAGAAAAAATAATAATACATAAACAATATGAATATCACAAAAGAATTCAAGAATAATACAAACAAAGGTGACAGATAAAAAAAAACTTATGGTGAAAGAGAAAGGGTCCTTTTTGCCCCGGAGCTCTGTAAGCCAGTATAACAAAAAGGTAGAAAATTGATATAAATTATCGGCAGTTAAAAAGGTGAAAGGTGCGGCGAGAGGATTAAAATAACTGAACAAAACAATGAAAACAGATTTTTGAAAACTTACTATGAACCTAGGGTTTGACAGCGGATAATTTGAAAAAAATTAATATTATAAATATATATTATATTATTTAAAATATTAATTAAAAGAAAAATACAAGTATATTATTCACTATCCCACCGCGCAATCGTCTGAAACCTCAGACTTCGAATTTCCGCATAAACGGTCCACGCGACAGCTCCCCTCGGTGTCTTCTCCCTTCCCCCGCCGTGCGCCGCCTCAATGGGTGCGAAAGAAACAGACAAACTAAAGCCTAATTGACAAAAGGAGTCTTTGACGCTATGCTATTTTCGATACCCAGATTTTACAGTTAGACTTTTGCTTGAATCTCTACTAAAAACCTGTATAACTTCAGCTTTGATGACACTCATTATCAAAATAAACAATTTGATTCTTACGTTATAAGTTATAATAATATCACCCTAGTCAGGAGTAGGTACTTCAATACTGTTGCAACCGGTATAAAAATGACTTGTATGTACTGTAGATTAGGGTTTTGGCCAGCTCCTCTGTAAACAACCTCTGACGATAGGAAGAAAATTAGAGTACCTAATTAGTAATAAGAATAAGCAATATTGGAATGTAGGTTATGCAAAGATCAAGTGAAGGTTACGGAATAGTTTTTTTTTATGTTTTTTTTATTTTACATTATGAAACAAATTGAAATTTAATCATTTTGACCTATCTCTGCTCGCGAAGGCTTCGTGTAATCTTTATACTACATAATAGCACACCTCTTCAAACAAAGAAATGCTGTTGACAATGTCCAAACTGTTCGAGATATTAGAACCAAAGGACATAATCACTTGCTTATCGCTTTCGCTAAAACAACTTTTGGTCAAATAAATTTTAGATACTTGGCAACAAAACTATGCAATGCACTTCCACTGGCCATCACACAGAATATTTAATATAAATCAGACACCAAGTCTTGGATCATCAACCAAGACAGATCTAAAATTTTGTCAAAACCAATTTACATGTAGCTATGTATTTCCAATGGTACAGTGCTGAACATCTTTTGATTTAAACGCATCATTGTGTTGTTATTTGTATTTTTGTAGTAAACTGATTCATGTTACAACAAACTTCCCTCAGCTCTCACTAATAATCCAAAACTTGGCTGAATTCAAAAGGGCTTTAAAAACAAACTTATTTAAAAAATCATACCTTTCATGAATTTTAACTCCTTTTCAATATACCTACTCTAAGTAAGCCATGTTCCTCAAGCTTCCGGTAATTGTTTGGTTTCGATTACTTCCTTAGACCTTAGTTTTAATGATTCTTGTTTAAGACGACAATATACCCTAAAATATATTCAGAATCTTAAAGACGTAAGTAAAGAAACCGTGTGTACAAATTGCGACTCGCGACCCGTGCACTGGACGGACCTACTGTCGAATTCGCCGTATCAAAGAAAAGAAGAAGAAGATAAATAATGTGGGAATCTTAACGACGTAAGTGAAAAAAGCGTGTAAACAAATATACGCCGCGGCACGGCGTATTGTACGAACGTACGGTCGAATTCACCCTAGCAGGTCTGGAGATTCGACCTTTCTGCCGCGATCATTTTAATTAATTCTGAAGAACGTGCGACAAATATTTAAAATGTGTCTCCATGTTGTCCTCCCGAAATTATTAATTCATCGTCTAGAAAAATAAAATCTGGTGCTTACCGCTAACTTTATAGTTGAAAAACGGGTTATATAGTTTTAAAATCGTTGTACGTAAAATATATTAATGGTAAGGTACTGTTTTTATTAATCTAATATATAAATAACTCGCATTTCTTGTGCGGCATGGAAATAAAAAAAGTTATTTTGGTTACAAATTCGCCGGAAATGATTAAAATGTGAGTTTTGAGAGCGCAAAAATTATTAGGATTATGTACCGCCTTAAAGGCACCGTTATTGTTTATAATATCCTGTGCCAAAACAGCACTGCTCTTGTTAATATTGTTCTTCTGGCATTGCTTTGTATAAACTGTATATTCTTTGTTTCATATTATTCAATCAATTTTTATAAGGACTCGTAAGGAACACTGTAGGATTTCTTTTAAGATTATTAAAATTTAGCGCACTTGGAGTGAAATATAACAAAGCTGCGCTATATAATACTACGTTATTATTATTATTATTAAACTGCGCCTCCACTTATAATACGCATTTTAAAATGGTGCTTTTTGCGTTATTTGAATTTTTGTTATAAACTGCGCTTGCTCTCAACACAGAAGTTCCTAGTGAGTTCCTAATTGTGATAGAATTAATAAAGACGAATGACAATTGTTAAAAAAAACTGTCCGATTAACCGACAAAATTGTAGCAAAAATGCATCCAGCGCTTGGTGTGAGCAGAAGTAGCAACTCAATGCAAAAAAAAGTTTCGGCGCCGAATATTTAACTTCCATGTGAATCTGGCCTTGGTCACTGAGTCGACCTTTTCCGGGGAAAACGAAAACAACACGTAGTTATTGACATTATTTACTTGCGATTTTCAATCTCGACCTCGTGGTTAAAAAACTGAGAATAAGAAGAATTGTGAACAGGTGGCTCCTTCACTTGAGGAGATAATATGACTTAGAACTAGAAGGTATTATGGTTTAAATCTTATATTTTTGACGCACGGTTCGTTTTCGTATTTTATGTAAGATGGCCAACGAAATATGTAAGAAAATATCAGACATTTTCAGGTGAGGTTGTGAGTACCAGTAATCTTTTATACACGTGAAAAGGTTAGAAACGAAAAAACTGAGAATTGTTCCACTTTATACATAAACCACCTTGCCTTGGTAACATTGTTACGATTTGTCCAATATGCCACACGGTAGAAAAGACGAGATTAGACGAATGGTGCTATTGAATGAAATTTCTAGAACAGTAGATAATCCTAATATATTTAAAAACTCTTTAAATAACTTTACAACTTTTTGTATACCAAATTCCCAAATCTTGAGAATGTTAAAATGTTCGTACTGCAAATGAATGATTAAGCTTTCGTACAATAATTAAAAAATAATAATAAATAAACAAACAAAAAAAACATTGAACGGAAGTTCATGAAATTATTAATTTGAACACGCCGAAGCCGAAAACGTAAATAACAGTTTTTTTAGCTTTCATTGATCCTAAACACAGGGCAAACGAATGTAGAAAGAAAGGAATGAAAGGAAAAGATATGACGCACATGTATGTATGAATGTGATTGACGTAAGGAGAGTTGTTCGGCGGGCCATCCTCTGCCTACCCCTGCGGAGAAAATGCGTGATTTTTTTTTCACATTAGCTCCACACAAGGAGGCCCTGGGGAAAATAATTCCCCCCAAAAAATATGTTATTTTTGGGGATGCTGAGTGGAAGGTCTTTTTTAGGGAAGGAAGGAGAGTAAGTTCTGGGATGGATTTTATGATTATTTTTTGGGAAAAAGGTATGAGGGGTGGGTAGGAATCTGGAGGTCAGTGGGTCCAGGAGTGACGGACGAACGAATCCATCCCTCCCACTGCGGTGCAAGGCGATGTTCCGAGAGAGTATGGCTGGAGAAATCAAAATGACTTTCTCAACCATTCTCTCCCGATCCGGCCTGCCATGCAGTTGGTGAGCAGACGCATCCCCTGCCACGACCCGAACAAACCTCACCCCATGAAACCGGCACTCCTGCTAAGTCACCAAACATAGCGAACCACTCGAGGTGACCTACGAGGTGACCTATGAGGTTTAGCATTAAAATGGTTTGAATCGTACCTAATAAATCGTAAACAAAAAGTTCAAATTTCAAACATTGACGAAAAAATGATGCAGTACATGGTAGAATCCAAATGGAGAACAATCAACAAGGGTGTGCCTCAAGGAAGCATTCTTGGGCCCCTCCTGTTCCTTATATACATAAACGAACTTCCAATTATTGCTGGCACAGAATGTTCAATGTTTGCTGATGACACTGCTTTGTTGTTTGAATGTAATGAAGACGTTGACGAATTTAATAAACATATTAACGAGACTTGTCAATCAATAGCAAATTGGCTGTTATCACAAAATCTGTCACTGAACACTAACAAAACTCAAGTTTTACAATTTTGTCCAGTGCAAGCTACACCTATAAACATAAATGTAAACTTCAATAATAATATTATCGAACCTTCCCAAACTTGTTCACTGCTGGGAATACAACTAGATGCAAATATAAACTGGAAAGAACATGTATCCAAAATAGTAGCCAAAATAAGTAGCTTTTCTTTTGTTCTAGGTACACTGAGAAATATATTAAACATCGAATCGGTAATGGCCGCATACTATGGTTATGTATATTCAATAATAAAATACGGAATTATCTTTTGGGGCAACTCAGTAAACGCCAAAGATGTTTTTATCATCCAAAAAAGATGTATAAGAAAAATGACAAACTCTGCTAATCGGGATTCATGTAGACCTTTATTTAAAAATTTGAAAATTCTTACAGTCAGCGACATATATATATAATGGAGTTATGCATGTTAGTGCGATCATCTCCAGAAAAGTTTCCACAAAAAAAACTCTACACATAAACACGCTACAAGGTTTACAGAAAATTTGTTAATACCAAAAGCAAACAAAACAATTTTCCAAAAAGGACCCTTTTACATGGCCATTAAAGTATACAACAACCTTCCACATGATATTAAACAAATACAAGATACACTCAGATTTAAGTCATCACTAAAAACATTCCTTCTGAACAGGTCTCATTACACATTAAATGAATACCTCACATAGGTACAACTGTTTTTATATTTATATTTATATAATAAATTAAAACAAATTCACTTTGTATTACACCACTTTTATATTTATATTTCATTTGTGTTCATATCTGCATAACATGTTAGGTTAACTGGAAGAAATAGGATATATGTACCTATAAGTTATACCTTTTGTACTAAATGTAAATTTTGTACAATAAATGATTTTGATTTTGATTTATGGCTATGGCAGGGGTGTTGGTTATCCAATAAACGGTCGGGGCGGCGGTACCCAAACCAGCCTCCCAAATTGAGTACCCTGAAATTACTGGCATCAAAAAATTTGCAAAGCTTTTCTTTCTAGAATTTTTCGGTTCAAGGCAATTTTTCTTATTCGTAAAGCAATTTCTATCATCAGCTACGAAGATATGAAGTTTTAATTTCACTGTCAAAATAAGCAGACACCATTTATTTATCCAATATTTTTCTACTAATGACTAGACATAATTGTTAAAAAATAGTGTTAACTACAGTGAAACTCGGTTATAACGATCACGCTGATAACATAATGACTGTTTTAATGAGCAAAATGTCCCAACGTTTTAATTAACGCGCATTATTTCCTTACAATAACACGGTTCTAACGAGTGTGTCATACGGACATAACGAACTAAATTCAATACTGTAATGTTCTTTAATCCGAATGATTGATATTACTTGAAATATGTTCGGGAAAACTCCAATAAAGATGTAGATTCGTCGAGATTACCAGTTGTTTTATTTTTCGTTATCGTAAGGTTTACAAATAATATTTAAATGGACCAGACGGCCATACTGCAGGGGGCTCTAAGTAATTCTGCAGCTGGGCGCCTACACACTTAAGACAGCGGTCTATCATAAACCATCGGCTATTTCCGTAACCGTTCGTGCATTAGACATGAACGACGATAGATGATACTTTTCTTAGATCCACCTACAAACTACATATAATTATCTATATTAACGACATCTGTCGGAGCCCAGCGGTCATCATAACCCATCGACTATTTCCATAATATTAGACACGAACGACGATAGGTGGTACACTTCTAAGGAACTATTTAACTGACAGCTGTTGAGACATCTAAAAACTACATATAATTATCTATACCAACGACATCAAACGGAGCCCAGCGGTCTATCATAAGCCATCAGCTATTTCCGTAACCGTTCGTGACACGAACGACGATAGATGATACTCTTGTAAGGTATAATCAATACTAAGGACACATGTAGAGGGATGTTGAAATTACACGTCTAATCCTATGTACCTACTATGTACTACAAGTACCCAGTGGAACAATACAAAAATAATTAACGTTACAAAATTGTAATAACTAATAATCATTTTTATTTATTATTCATATTGGGCAACAGGAACGCGCTGTGCTTGCCCTTGAACAGTTCCGAAATCGATTCCCGGCGCGTTTCCTCTTAGATGGGTCAACTTTCCTTTTCTGTGACTTGTCCATTATAGATGCGATGCACACACACCCGCACTAACCCACACATACTCAAACCAACACATACAAATCCGAAACCCATACGTACCCAAACAAACCAACACTAGCACAAACGGATCCATACAGGTCACAGACATGGCGAGAAATATGTATAATCAATATAATCATAGAGAAATGCAAGACATCATTGTTGGTTGCATTTCGTAGCATACTATCAAAAAGTTGATCTCCAAAAATACCAATTTCGAGTTAATAAATGCGGCACTTAATAAAAACTGCATATTTCTCATTAATTGCGCCAATACAAAGTCCATGTACTTTTCTGCAAAGTGTACTTAAATAACTCGCATACTAATTTTAATGATTATTTTATACGAGTTGAGCACTATCGATCGTCCACGATTTCCCGTTTCATTCATACTTGTGTTAATCTGTGTAGATCTGTCTCTTTCTTCGAGTGCATGGATGCAGCGTCAGACAGAGATAGAATAAAGCAGTAAAGCACGTTATAAAAAAGGTGTTTGAATAGTAATAAAATTTACGCGATCAACTCTGTATTTTTACTTAGTGGCTCAATTTCTAAAGCTGAAAGTAAAATATGCAGATAATTTCGTAATTACTTTTTGTGATGTGTTTTGTATTATGTCTCTTTCGAACTTGAGCTTTTCATTATCGTTATCTCTATTCCTTTCTACAACTTAATCAATATAGAGCCCAATAAATTTATATGGGCGTCCCCGTCAAATTCATGTCCCCAATAGTCAAATTCATGATGCCCGTGAAAATACGAATTAATTAAAAAATATATATTTCGTGGTGGGTCTCTCTCTGGGTATATGAAATCAATGAACTCTAAAACTGGGATTTGATTTGATTTTTCAAAATTTGAATTGATTGTAGAAACGATTCAGACAAGCGATAAAGCAGTTAATAAAATTATGTTATTTTAATTAATTAATTAATATTTCGACAATTGAAATGCGTTTTTCGTAAGTTTATTTTTTGACAGATGTCGTAATGTGTTTACTAACGGGCGGCGTTAAAACAAAAGATAAATTTCTGACCGTCTTTTGAAATGTAATGATCCTAAGTCGAATTTTTACGAAAAGTGTGATCGGGCGAGGCGAACGGTCGGGCCTTTACACACGCTTGACTTGGAGAGTAAGCTGGCGAATGCGTGACGAGAGCGTTATGAAAAGTGTGATCGGGCGAGGCGAACGGTCGGGCGAGGCGAACGGAAGTTGAGAGGGAGATATAAGTTAGTCAAGTTTTACTTCAGTCGTGTGGTCTAAAGCACACTCGTTTTTTTTTTAATAAATACTTTCAGCTTCACAAATCCTACAAATTATAATATTTTGTGATTTTTATTAAATAATTTATCTAAGGTTTAACCATTCCCAAAGGTTAAGTTATTTACTAATTTAATTAACATGTACGAAATTGACGCTACACTCCTTCAATAAAGACATTACCTCCTACTTTTACCGTTTATTTTGCCTATAAGTAGACAGAAGCTGGTACCTATTTTCTTAGTATTTATTATCGCACAGAGTTTTAGTATCTTCTTTTTCGAATTCCACATCGATTTTACTCGCTTTCTTCGTCCTGCCTATAAATTTGTAACTGCCATAGACATTAAAATTAATAGACCCAATCAGGGAAAGGGGGAACAAACTACGTTGCGCGGGGCGCTGGAGGACCGTCCCCTTTTCTATGGTTTACCAATAAATGAATCTGAAAGCATACAGGAAACTCGCATTTTAATATTGGCGTCATCATTGTAATCATTTGGTACTTGAAAATAAAATCTGCTTTCGAATTACTAGTCCTTTGTATAGTGGGGCGCAAATTGCTGGCTGCGTAAACAAAATTTTGGGATTGTTTTCAAAATTTAATATTTTGTGATATATGTCCACCTCATTTAATTTTAGGATAGCTACGTTAGGCGATTCGTTCAAAAACGAACGTTCAGATCCTGCGCAGTAAAGTCCCACAATAGACTGCGCTGTAAACCTTTGCCTCACTTTACTTTTCTGTGGATGGTTTGATTATTTCAATGCGCGCTTTTCGAGGCAATGTACAACTGATGTCATAGTTTATTCAAAGCATTCTCGAATCTTCCTGGTGCCTTTTTTTTTTTTTTTTTACAGTGAATACCGCACAAGAATCTCAACGGCTCCCATCTGGAGCCAGTGAGACTATGGCATCCCCAAATGGGGTATGTTGTGAGGCTGAGGGTAGTGGGGAGGGGAAGGAGGTGGGGAAGAGGAAGGTTGGGAAGTGAAAATGGTGCTGAAAATATGGTCACGCAGTTTGCCTCAGTTCGTCGAAATGATAGCCAGATATCAATTTGGATGTATGGTAACTACAGATCTTCTATCTTGTTATACATACTAGTTTTGTGAATTCTCATTAGTAACTCGTTAGTAGGTACACAAATTCACTGACGTGCAAACAATGTGCAAAAAAATTACGAGGTAACTCTGACAGCACTGTCTAGCACAATGCCGAATTGCACTTAAAAAATTACAAATATTTAAAATAAACGTCACCCCAGGAGTATAGGAGCACAGAAAAAGCGAAACAGTTTATTTATAAACAAGTTCTGTTATGTAATTATTATTACGCGCGACAGCTGTTTTGCCCTCTGAGGGCATTATCAAACTGCCGTTAAACCACTTACAGACGATTATATCATTTCTAGATATGTAATTATGATGAAAAAAATTATTGTTTTTATTTTTATTACCTTTGCCCTTATTAATTTCCGAATAAAATGACGGAAAATATGAATAGTTATGACTTATTACGTTATTACCCTTTTAAAGTTTAAGCATTGTTTAAATTTGACTGAAAGTCTTTAGTCCAGCCGTTATGTGAGTTTTTCCAAAATGATGACTGATGGGGTTCATTTTCCAGCAAGTATTTAAAATTGGCTTCAACACATCAGAGTGGCGAGCGAATTATACTTTTTTCTTCTTTTATCAAAATAGCTTACGGATTATTAAATTTTTTCTAATAATATGAAAATATTCTCATAACAATACATGTATGCATTGAGGTTCCTTAGTAGGTACATAGACACGAAACTATTTCTCAAATAGAGGCATTCAAGAATTTCAAATATCACTTTTCTTTTGAACAGCCATCTTTCTTGCGCATCTGCATTTTTACTTCTTTTAAAATTCTCCAGGTTCTGATTTCGATGCCGTCTTTCTTTTCAATGCATTTCTAAGTCTCCCTTTATTGCTGAAATCCTGGCAGGATTGCTGCATCGATTGCTCCGGAATACTCTGAATTCCATGGATAAAACTTAATTACAAACTTACCAACTCGGGAGCAAGGAATTGCCACGTAAATTATGCATTTAGTATTAGAGGCAGAAGAATATGTGCATACCTGAAACAAAAGAGAGAAAAAAATTGGCGAAACGAAAAAAATTCAAAAGAACAGTCCTTTTTTACGCCCTGATGCTGAATGCATAGATTTCAAGAACAAAAAAAGATATAAGGGTGTTAAGGGACGTACTTGACTTACTTTAACCAGTGATTCCTAACATTATTTGGAGTAAAAAATGTAAATGAAATTTTGGTCTCCGGTGACATTTTTGATGTTTTTTTTTTTTTTTTTTCTACAAAAGCATTAAAAAATGGTAGTTGTTGAACAGTTGGAGGCGGGGTAAGGGGTTCGTCGGACACTCGGTTAAGTGACCAGTGACGACATGCGGGAGAAAATTTTTTTTTGTTTGATTTTGAAGAAAAATTAAAAAAAAAAAAAAAAAAAGTCGTCAAAAAAAGTCATCGGAGACCAAAACTTCATTTACATTTTTTACTCCAAATAATGTCAGGAATCACTGGTTAGAGTAAGTCAAGTACGTCCCTTAACACCCTGTATTGTATTTGGTGACCGAAGAACTCAGAATGAATTCAACACGACACCTCCTTTGAAAAGTCATTAAAAGTGATGAAAAAATATATTTAAAAAATTGGTTAAATAGGTTACGTTAGGTTAGGTTATGAGATATTTAAAAAAATTTATAGCCTAACACACTTTGTACTTCACTTTTTTATTTAAATTAATAATTAACAGCCAACCAGATTTCACTTAGCTCAAGCTTCGTCAGGGCTTATTAAATTTAAATGTTAAGTTAAACAAAACATTATATATTTTTAAAACATTATACCTATAACAGCATAAAATAAGGTGGTAACGAAAACAATATTATAAAACAAATCGTTAAAACTATGGTAAAATGGTTTGAAGGGTTCATATTTATTTAATTATTGCACTTTAGTTCCGGTAGTAAGTGTCCAAAAAGAAGAAGAAGGGGAGGTATGTAAATACGAATGTTAGAGGGAGTGCGCTAAAATTAAAAACGATATTATATAAGCGAAAATTGTGAACATTTAATAATAAAAAAAAAAGTTTAATAAAACACGACTCGTTTAAAATAGAGCAAAAATCTCGAGGGAAATGTCACATTAGCACTTATGAAACACTGCGAATTTTTACGTACAACTTGTAAAATAACAGAAAAAACGTGTTTATAACATTTTTTTTTCCATCGAGGGAATTTCAAATACCGTTTCGGCGTTGCATTTTTTTTCAAAAATAACATAGGTATATTTTTTTAGAAACTAAAAAATTAAAGTGTTCAAGAGAAATATGTTATAAAACTGTAGAAATTCGGAATGCCAAAATATAAAATTTTATTATTGTGTGCCTGTATACTACGTTTAAAAATTCAATTAAGTAATAGGTGTAAATAAATAACTATTAAGATAATATCTCTACGACGTTACTAGTAAAATACGTTTAAATACAGCTACTAGCAAGTTGTTAGTTATTTCTTACAAGTTACGCGGTATTGGTCGTAAGTAATAAACTAATTAGCAATAACTTATTTCTTATAAATTGTAGGTATACATTATTATTATTTTTTATTTTTTTATTCCGTGAGTATTCATTATTGGAACTTGCTTTTAAGTTACACGTTGAATCAGTTCAAAAGTTCTAAGAAATAATACATTATGTATTTATTATACGTTAGCTTGTTATCCATTAGGTATAAAACTGTAAATCAACGAAACTACACAGGGCCGGACTTACGTCTAGGCAAACAAGGCCCATGCCTAGGGCCCCAACCCCGGAGAGGCCCCGGCCAGTTATATTTATACTAGGTACCATTTACAAATTTGAACATAAATATTAAGTCGGATATAATTCTTTGATCTGAGAGTCTTAAAAAATTTATTTCTTTCATCAAGTAATTATAGTTTATTTTTCAATGGGAATACCGCGTTTAAAATTTATGTGTCTTAGGAATTTATATTGAATTTTTTCAATTGAATCGGAATGTATTTTAAAATGAGGGGACTAGATCGAGGAGTTATATTCAACTTGACTACGTACTAAGGACATATACAAAATTTTTGAAGTTGAAATATTCCTAAAACCTCTGGAATTTCTAAGTGGGGTCGTCCATTAATCACGTTTTTTTTAGCAACTTTTTAACCCCCCCCCCCCCGCCCCTGGTGATACGTGAAGAGGTTTTAAACTACCCTCTCCCCCTTTCCATTACCGATTATTGATAACGACACTTTAAGTTTTTAATTTCTTCCCTCGATAGAAAAAAATATACTCCAAAAATTATTAAAAACACATTTTGTTCTGTTATATGCCAAAGGTATGAAAAAATAACGTATGACGTATTAAGGGTCGGGTTTGGAAAACATCGCTCCGCATTAGCAGTAGCATCCGCGTCTCGTAGCAGCAATACTAGAAAATTATATACGGGTAGTTAGAAAAATGTGTAAAGTTACTAGTGATTAAATTTTTTTTACTGTAATCTTACAAATTCTATAAGTTATACATACTGCAACTTTAGTTAAAACGTTGAAAAAGGCCTTCGCGATTATCTCTCCTGAACCTGTTGTAAACATTTTTACCAAAAATCCTTCCGTAATCTCAGAGTAAACATTATGTTAAAACATGCTATTAAATTAAAAGTGCTTCAGTGTATCTAGATTTTTATTGTAATTCGCCTAAACTTTCTGAATTTTTCAACTATTCTCCGCCATACAAAAATGTATGGCAAAATAATACGCCGCGCGATGTCTTATATAACGGTTGAATTTCACAGAATTCATTCAGTCGTGAGAGAGCGGTCAAGGTGGGACCACGCATATTTTTTTCGCAGCAATTTTGTTCGCTGTTTATTCGATTTTTGAAGGAATCATTGAGGAGATAGGTGTTACAGTAACCGGGTAAGTAGAAATAAAATATATCTAATAAATTATTTTTAACTTGATTTACAGTTTTACAGACTTTATTTTTATTTTTATTTTTAAACTTCAGGTACCTTCAAAATGGGTAAAAATAAAGGAATTCTTGCTTACCGTGCCATAAAAAATAGACCCTCCCACTGGAAGAAAAGGAGAATAAGGTAATAATGTCAATTTTTTTTTTTTTTTACTGATTTCTATCAAAGGTAGTTTTAAGGTGGACTGAAGTCATTTTGCTTTTTGACTTCTAAAAATTTCGGCATCCATCTTGAATTTCTCTGTAGTTATCTACCGATTTGGTTCAATATCAGAATTCGGGCGTTTAGAAGTGCACTGAACTCGGATCTAATGTCAAAATGCAAAATTTCGGCATCCATCTTGAATTTCTCGTGTTCTCTACCGATCTGGTTCAAAATCAGTATTGGGGAGTATTGGCGAGCACTGAACTCGGATCTAATGTCCAAATGCAACATTTCGGCATCCATCTTGAATTGCACTAGTTATCTACCTATTTGGTTCAAAATCAGGATTAGGGCGTTTGGACGTGCACTGAACTCGGATCTAATGTCAAAATGCAACATTTCGGCATCCATCTTGAATTTCTCTAGTTATCTATTTGGTTCAATATCAGGATTCGGGCGTTTAGAAGTGCACTGAAATCAGATCTAATGTCAAAATGCAACATTTCGGCATCCATCTTGAATTTCTCGTGTTCTCTACTGATCTGGTTCAAAATCAGTATATGGGAGTATTGGTGAGCACTGAACTCGGATCTAATGTCCAAATGCAAAATTTCGGCATCCATCTTGAATTTCTTTAGTTATCTACCGATTTGGTTCAAAATCAGGATTAGGGCGTTTGGACGTGCACTGAACTCGGATCTAATGTCAAAATGCAAAATTTCGGCATCCATCTTGAATATCTTAAGTACTTTGACGATTTGGTTCAAAATCAGGTTTAAGGAGTTTGGGGTTCACCGAACTCGAATTTAATGTCAAAATGCATAATTTCGACGACCATTTTGAGTTCTCTACCGATTCCGTTCAAATTGTCACTAAGTTTTATTGAAAACAACGACAACATCCATTGATAAATCGAATGAATTTCGATGTTGGGTAAATTCTGGGTTGTATTATTACAAATAAATTTATTTTATATGTTTTTTTAGAAAAGCAGCAGAAGCAATATAAATGACGTCGTTATAACAGAAACTATCAGTGAACATGTAAGTTTTTTAAATAAACATAAGCGGCCTGAGTAATGGCCTTCCATATAAACTTTTTGCTATAATGAATGATCTACCACACTTTTTGTGAATGTTTAGAATTATCGATAATAGACCTGGAGAAAGGATGATGTCATTACAAAATGACAGTCTTATGAATAAATGAGGAGCTAACACTTATCTCTCTGCATTGTTTTGTATTTTTTTATTAATAAGTTTACATTACAAATGTATAGTATAATGTCCTCCACGCTAGGAATTCACCTGTGTTGTGGAGGACATTTTTCAATTTTAAAATTATATAATAGTAAACAAGTATATAATAGTAACTTTGTTATTTTTGGATAATGCTGTGAAATAACTATAATAATTGTAAGTAATAATTAATTTATTTTGAACTTACATATAACATTTGCAATTTTACCTGTAACACGCACAACACGAGTTACAGCGTGTTTTATACAAAGAAAAAAAAACTTTTCAATAGCCTTCTATAAAAAAACAGAGTGGAAGATACTTTATGTATCGCCCTGGTGTAAGACCACTATTCAGAATTGAAACGTTGCTTGAAATGGCTTTAGCCGTGTGTGGTGACCAAATCTGAATAGCCAGGTACTTCCCCTATATTATTCCCCTCCCACCTTATTCAGCCTCACAACACACCCCAATCACTGGCCCCAGGCGATTGATAACAGTTGGGACTTTGTAAGGTACATAAAAATAAAAATAAAACATTTAGTTGTTTTATAAAAATTTGTCTGAACTTCTTTATATTTTTGACTGTCTTTTTCTAAATGTGCTTCGTTCTACTTTATGTATATCAAAGATAAATTGTAAAATATATTCTTTCTTACTAGGTATTAATAAAAATCTGTATGCATATAAATAAACTTTCAAAAACAAAACTACCTGTTTTTTAATTTCTAAGGCACAGAGTAAAAACTGATTGTCGTAACTTATTCACACCCATTATTTTCTGGTAAAATTATAAAAAAAATTAATAACATTATACAAACCATATATGAACCAGAAATTTTTTCTACATCAAAACACCATTAGATTCTATGTCACATTGAGTCAAAAACTAAGACGTCTGTAAAGGTCCAGGGGCTAAAAAAAGTCTATGTATCCTTGTCCTTGCATAATATGATTTATAGTCTGTCGAGCTGTATCAATTATGTTGGAAATAAATTAAAATTTTACAAAGCAAGTGTATTTTTATTCCGTATTTTATCAAAATGCTGAGCAGCCGTGCCTGAATCTAACCAAAATACACAGTAGATCGCGGCGGCCGAGCTTGTTTGCAACTACCAAAAATACCTAACTGCAGTGAATGGGCAGTTTGACCCAGGCGCAAATGTCTCTATGAGCTATCCACGCTATTCCACAATATGATTCTTAGTATGTTAAGCTGTATCCATTATTATAGTAGGAACTAAATTTTAATTTTAGAAGGCAAGTGTATTTTTATTTCCTAAGTCCGTAGTGTCTAGTATACCCACATCTCCTCTAGTCAGACGCAGCCGGTCAGCTGCGGCCGTGTTTGTCTACAAGTACAAGAAATACCTAACTGCAGCGTCAGCGCGGTTTGATACCCGACCCTTAAGTAGCGTATCTTTAAACGCTACTTTAGACATTTGTTGAGAGATTTTTGCTCCATTTTAAACGAGCCGTGTTTTATTAAATTTTCTCACAATTTAGCTTATTTAATAATTGTTTTTTAACATTAGCGCGCTCCCTCTAACATTTTTATTTACATATCTCTTTTTCAAACCATCGTCTTCTTCTTTTTGAACGCTTACTATGGAACCTTAACCTTCATCGCAGGTTCACTGACGGCCAAAACGAAAACATTCCGTGCGTTCATAACATTATTGCACAAGGTGAGAAATGCAAAGTAAAATTAATTTGATAAATTACATTCATTACATTACAGTCCAAATTCAGTCCGCGGTGCGCTGAATCTCCTCCAATTAGTTGGCATAAATCAATTGGCTGCAGCGCTCTCTGTTCTTATTCTGTACACTCCGACCATTAAGCGCACATCCTAAAATACTTACGATGGGAGATGGGATGCTGTCGCATGGACCAGGAGAGCAGAGACAGGAAGGGAGAAGAGGAGAGGCAGTAAGAGGGGGTGGGAGATGCGATAGGACCAACGCAGGGTCATTAAGCCAACACACACATGACCGGTTATTTATGACGTTAATAATTAGTTATTCTAACACCATTGATGTAGGAAAAGACAGATGTTACCGAGGGAGGTTACCAAAATCGGAACGAGTGAAACAAGTTGTAATCAAATTAGCAATATTTATTTAAAGTAAGTTTTTATGCAGTTAGTAAATTAAAATAATATATTATCGTAAAGGATCTTACGTGCTATATTTTTAAGAAAATAAAAGACAATATGTAAAATACGATTTGCTAAAACTTCTGCCTCAATACTTAGGTTCGCTTAGTGAGGCAGATTAAAATATTATATATGCTATTCCTTTATTACTATTCACATAATACACATATAACGTACAGAATGTTAAGGGACATACGTGACTTAACCTCTAACCAGTGATTTCTGACATTATTCGAACCAAAAAATGCGAATGAAGTTTTCGTATATTTTATATCAAATACAAACCAATTTTTTGTTATTTCACATGTCGTCCACTGGCCACTCAGCCGAGTAACTGTCCGACCCCCCACTTCGACCCTAACTGTCCAATACCTACTGATTAGGGACCATTCATTTATTACGTAAGACGAATTTTGCTAGTTTTCGACCCCCTCCCCCCCCCTATTATAAGAAAAAAATAAGAATAGGCCGACCCCCTCCCCTTCTGTTTAATATTTATTACGTAAGAATCTAAAGGAAAAAGTGAATACACGTTTGGTTTGTTTTAATGTTTATTTTTCAAAGTACATAACAATTTTTAGAAATGTTTATTTGTACTTACAAAGGTACTAATTATTTTAACTTTGCGCATTTTTGTGATCTTACGTAAGAACTATCTAAAATATATATTTTTATTCTACATAATGTCAGGAATTACCGGTTAATAGTCCCAATTGGATGTCTATGCTTAAAAGTTAAAACCCGACGAATCTATAATTAATTTTATTAGGTTCTTATTTAAAAATAAACATCAATGGAAAAATTATATTAGCTACCAAGTACAAAGCAAACTTAGAAGTGTATAAATTCACTGTAAAATCTGTGTAAAAAAAGTTACTTCCTAAAATCGTGTGTACGGATTCTTGTCCTTTTTTTTCGTAATTAATTACAATTAGGTACTAAATAATTTAAAATGAAACAATGCAACTTTGTATAAATCACTTATAAAATGTGCAAATCCGACCGGTTTCGGAACAAACGTTCCTTCGTCAGGGAAATTACAAAAAAAAACCCTAAATCACCTAAATTATATGGGTTTCTCAAAATCCATAAAATAAATACACCCATCAGACCTGTAGTTTCATCATGTAATTCGCCAAGTTTTAAACTATCGTCATTAATAACTGATTTAGTTCATAAAAGTAATGTGTTTACACCAAAATATGTAATTAATAACTCTTTTGAAGTGATTGACTTATTGAAAAATTTTGTACTTCCCATTAATGCCAAACTTGTGTCTTTTGATGTCATTAATCTATTTCCTAATGTGCCTATTACTGAAAGTAAAGCAATTATTTCCAAACTATTGAAAGATTCTAAATTACCTACAGATCTGTCCAGTGACCTAACTCGTTTATTTAACTTAGTTTTAAATCAAAACTATTTTCAATACAATAATGTCATATACCAACAAAAAGAAGGCCTTCCAATGGGAGCCCCCACCAGCCCTCTTATTGCTGATATATATATGAATGATTTGGAAACAACTGTTTTTAATTCAAAATCAACCCTTTTAAACAATGTTTTACTATGGAAGAGATATGTGGATGATATCTTTGTCATTTGGACAGGATCCGAACGTCAACTCAACAACTTTCTTAAACTTTTAAATTCCTTTCATAATCAAATAAAATTTACGATAGAAATAGGCAATGAAAAATTAAACTTTTTGGATTTAACTTTATCTATTATAAATAATAAAATCGATTTTAGTATTTATCGCAAGCCAACATACACTGACATAGTAATTCATAAGACCTCCAACCACCCTGTCTCACAAAAACACTCCACCTTCCATTCCATGATACACCGCTTAGTAAATGTCCCAATGTCTAATAATAATTTCCTTTCTGAACTTTCTATAATAAAACAAATTGCTATAAATAACGGATATGAACCAAAATTAATTGATAACATCCTAAATAAAAAACTTAGTACTTAACTTAGCAAAATTTCAAAAAATAAATATCTATACAATTCTAATAATATTATTGATGGCGTAAAATTTTGTATATTAATAATTTTTCAGTTCAATTTTGCAAAAATTTCCCTTCTAATATTAAACCAGCGTTTTATACAAGAAATAATATCGGTAATTTTTTGAGAAATACTAAAGATAAAGACCATAAATTGACTAATTCCGGAATATATAAACTCAAATGCAATGATTGTCCCTCATTTTATATTGGAAAAACAACTCGTAATTTTGAAATCAGAATCAAAGAACATTTAAGGTGTCTTAATAATAATAATTTTTCTGAGTTCGCTAACCATATCATTGAAAATAACCATAGTTTTGAAAAAAACACAGGGATAAATATTCTTCATATTAATCATAAAGGAAAACGTTTAGATAACTTAGAAGCTTTGGAAATTAAAAAATCCCTTAAAAATAATGAATCTATTATCAACAAACAAAAAATATTGTCATATAGCCCAATCATGGATTTGTTCCCGTACCCACCCACTCTACACTAATACCTACCCACCCAATCTACATTATTAACTAACAACGGCTCCACCCCTACCCTAATAAAACATTGTTCTAAACTGTCAAATTAGTATAAGCTTTCCCTGACGAAGGAACGTTTGTTCCGAAACCGGTCGGATTTGCACATTTTATAAGTGGTTTATACAAAGTTGCATTGTTTCATTTTATTATAATGGATAACCACAAAGTAATAGCTACATTCAAAAATACTAAATAATTTAACTACATTTAAAAAATAATCAAATTAATTGTTATCAACCACGATAGTTATTTTATTTTATATTTATTATGTATATGTTTATTTTTAGTTTATATATTTTAAATGTACATACATTTACAGTTAAAATAATTAATAATAAAAATACATTATATTTACGTAGCAACATATTTTTTATTTCTTGAAAATGACCCCTACTCCAATTTCCATAGCGAACGAGGCACCTCTGATCCTGACCTGGTACCTGCGGACACCACACGCCAGTGATACTTGGTCACTCCAGTGCATTGATGGTCTTCCTCTGCTTCTGCTGCCTTTCAATTTGCCGGTGACTATGAGTTTCTCAAAGTTAAAGTCCTCAGTTTGGCGAGCAACGTGTCCAAAGTATCTTGGTACCTTGTAGGCAGAATTGAAAGCCTTTTGTGGGTGGCTACTTCTTCCAGAATGGACCCATTTGTGCGTCAGATATCATAGGCTGTAGAAATAATGGAAAGCTGACCGCTAAATAGGTTTCTAAATAATAAGCTTGCAGATATATTGAAAAACTTAAATCTGGGTGGCTGGAAGGTGTGTAGGTAAATACCGCATCTCAGAGCAAAATGAAATAAATAATATTTAATAATCGGAACGATAGTCTCATCCAGTAATTTTTATTTCATTGTCTAGAAATTGTACATAATAGTTTATCCGGTGCAAAACTGTTCTAGATATTTTTTCGTATTTTTTTCATTTTCTGGTTCAGCATAATCGTATCAATCTTTCTCTAATAAATTGAAATATTTATTAAAAAAATACTTTCGGGTTATATATAGTATATTAGTCCTAGACGACAAAACCGAGTAAAACTGTGCTATGTGCGTAGCACAGTTTTATGTATCTACACATAAATCAATATGCATTATTTTCATTTCTACCTTGTTTCTTAGCGCAAAGCTATTCTATGTATATTTGTGCAGTGCTACAATCAAAATTGTCTTCGGTTCTCACTCGACAATTTACTTTGGATAATTGTTGATATAGCGCGTGTAAAACAAACCCAAACTTCACAATTTCAGTAAGGATTGTGATTAGCCTAAAACAGCGAGCAGTCCGAAATGCCACTTTTTATTAAATACGTACTGATAAAATAAACTAGGATAAAAATATATTTGGATAAAAAATAATATAAAATGACACTGTCACCGAAAATTGCTCTGCTGGAAAGTATTTTTCGTCTAGGACAGTCTTACACTAGACTAGATGGAAGACATGGGATTGAAATATATGGAATGTCATAAACCCTCACTGGCAAAACATAAATATGTGTGTGAGTGAAATGACACGAATTGGCAAGGTTTTACAAGCATCTGAATTACCCACCGCGCGTGTAATGTCAGGACGGTTTCGTGAGATCGAGTGCACACGACGAGTGGATGCAGATAATTAAATCTGTGACAGGTTCGCGTTATTCTAGAACAAAGAATGCAGGCATTTAGATGCATTCAACCAGTGAAGCGCTAATGCGTTCTTCAAACACACAGGTATATAGGTAGGCAGCTACTCCCAGCTGAATTTATATAGGGAGTACTTATCTACAGAAACGATCATCGCGTGTCACATAACGACTGATTTTTAAAACATAACTAAACTAACCTAACTTAATACTGTCAATTTGGTATAATTTATGAGGTGACAATTTGGAAGGCGGGTGTGGGTACTGTCGCCCCGGAAACCATTTATTGGATAACCAACAACTCCGCCATAGGTCACCCCAAATGGGAGAATGGTCGAAGGAAACCTTTTGACCTCTCCAGCCGGACTCTCTCGATCCATCGCCTCGCACCGATTCATACGACTGTCACTCCTGAACATTGACCCCCAGATCTTACCCACCCCTCATACCTTTTTCCTTCCCACTACTTCCCCTCTTTACTTTCCCTAAAAATACCCTCCACAAAGGCACTTCAATACAGCATTACTTAAACAGTGTTTCGTTTTGCTTTGTTATTTACCACACATTCTTTTTTTTTGTGTTCTACATGGATTTTTTTATTTATTTATTTTGTTATAAAGAATACATTAACAGTATAAAGAAGCTTTGACTGCCCAACTACCTAGGAAGGTCTCCCGTTCTAGAACAGTCATTGTATTCAGTGTATGTATTCTTTTATCTGTGGGTATGTAGGTAAATGATTGTTCATATATGTAGTATTAATTAAAATTAACATTCACAGATTCCATTCACATAATTATACTATACGAGACAGTAGGATAGTAGTAGTAGTCTAGGTTCTAGAATCAATTTATTATCGAATATGTAAGAAACAGTGTTTGCGCGGTGAGTATAGAAGAAAAAACAGTAAAGGAAAAAAGTAAAAATTCGGGAACCAAAGAAAAATATAGGGCATTCGTAATACATAATTATCACATTATCACACACATCAATTTTTCAATTCTAAACTTCTATATACTATCTTTTGCTGTTTACAAGCTCGTGGCTCTTTCTTACGCAGTTCTAATTTATCATGTTGTAATTTATACCTTAGAGGTACTATGTTATATTACGTAAAAGCCGAAAGGCGTTAACGTTACAAATAAATAAATAAATGTACCCGAAAAGCGAGAGGTCCTGGGTTTGAGTCCCAGAGGTGCCAATATCTTTTTCTGATTTTTCTGTTTCCAGCTTTGCGATTGAGTTTCATTAATCATATAAAATAAATATAAACTGCATCAAGAATAGACCATGAATGAACATTTATTGAACCTTATTAACCCATCAAGCCTCAACCATAAATAATCTGTTAGCACATTAGAATATTTCTGTTTTGCGTTAAAATCCAAATAAATGGAATATTTGTGAACGTATATAATGTGTTTCACAAAGATGTACGTTATAATTATTTTATACAAACTTTTAGATTTGAATACATTGCGTAGTGTCTTCTCTTTCCAATTCCGTTTAGATCATATTTCACACTTTGCTTTTCTATTAAGCGAGATACAACTATTTCTATGAGACCTATATGAGTTGTTCCGAAAAGCGAACAAATTAGCCCGAAGGGTTCATAAGTGCAATAACAGCTTATCTAAGAGTATTAGTTCCAATAGTCAACACAACACTTCAGCAATCTGTATTTCTAACAGCAATTAAGATCACATGGGGAGCCGTAATACTAAAATAGACTCTGCGCAAACTCGAAACGGGGCCTGTGGGTCCACGGGTCTGACGGGTCACCCGACATCACACAGACACAGATATCAGTCACAACACAGCCAGAAGCGTGACAGCGACAACCTAAAGGGAATTAGTGACATTAGTGACATCAGTGACACCTTCAAGAACTAACTAAAATAACTTTAAGTGATTTGGCAAGTCGGTTTTGGAAATAGATTCTTCGGAATTGGGGGTTCAATAAGGAGAAGTCATCATTATGTAAACATTGTTACGGTAAATATTATTTACCAGCTGACCCGGCCACGCGTTGCTGTGGCTAACGAAACACAACGCCATCTACTTTATAGTTACCCAACCTTTAAAACCACCGCCATCTGTTAATATGCATACAGTTTAAATCCACACCGCCCGCTTGCCAGCCAGCTCGTTTACCACATACAGACATTCTCCTTTATATATTATACTAGCTGATCCGGCCACGCGTTGCTGTGGCTAATAAAACACAACGTCATCTACTGGATGGTTATCCAACCTTTATAACCACCGCCGTCTTTGAGTTTATCGCGAAGAGACAGACAGTTGCCGCGGAGGACTTTAATTTATAATACGTAGAGATGGTGTGAAAAATTATAATAATGTGCATGAAATGCTTGGGGTAACTAACGTATTTAAGTTAACAAGAATTAATACTGTATCCGTCTAAATAACTTTTGAATTACCGCAATGTACGTGACCATTTTTTTAGAAGATAGAATGAGTGTAGTAAGCTATCCGAAAAAGATAGATGTACGCCTTCGCGGACTTTTTTGCAGATCTATAAAAAGAGGAATATCCCACCATGAATTGTTTTGTTATATTCCAAAAAGATTAGGCAGCGTTTTCGATGAAAGCTACCCAGGCGCTCTAACTTTTTCCGACACTTCTAACAATTATCGTTATGTTTCAACCAATTTACACAAATCCTTGACAAATTACATATCTAAACCTTCCGCACGAAACACTTTATCTATTGGTGAAAACCGCATGAAAATCCGTTCAGTAGTTTTCGAGTTTATCGCGAACAGACAGACAGACGACGCGGGGGACTTTAATTTATAATATGTAGAGTTATTTCAACCAATTTACACAAAATCATGACAAATTATATACCTAAACCTTCCTCACGAATCACTCTATCTATTGGTGAAAACCGCGTGAAAATCCGTTCAGTAGTTTTTGAGTTTATCGCGAACAGAGAGACAGACGCGGTGGAGGACTTAATAATAGCAGAGATGACGTAGACTTTGGCAAGATTGTTTTTGAACGATTCATAGTTTTTTAGCTATAATTATATTATAACCAAATGTATAGCCAAGTTTTATTTAAATTATTGTACAACGGAATAAGGACGGTCGCCGAGAAATTTGAATAATACGTATTTAAGTAAACTTTTGCTTTCACTGTCGCTGTTACCAAAAACTGAGCGAAAAGGACAACTGCACCTTAAGCTGATAATACTTCCAAATAAAATCGTCAAATCACGGCTGAAGCCATTTCAAGCAACGTTTCAAATCTGAATGGTGGCCTTACACCAGAGCGATACTAAAAGTATCTTCCACTCTGGAACGTGCCACAAATGTAGCTTGGAGTAATTACGATTAAATCGTTAAATAACACAAATCAATAAAATGAAATTTGCTAGCACAAGCCGGGATTTGACCTGCAGTCCTCCAGATCACGGAGGCCGTCGTTTAAAGTGTATAATAGATTATCTTCATACTTTTAACAACTAAAGGTCAACATACAATACGCAGGTACCCTTTACCTGTCGAGAAAATTACGCAAAATAAAACAAAACATTATTGTAATCACGAGAAGAAGGGTCTATTAAGGGACAGCTAATGAATATTCCATTAGCCGTGGACAGGAGTCCACTCAGTCCACCCTGTGCAGACCGAAGCAGGAAGCACAGGCACTTTTTATACACCCAGTAGCCTGTGGCCAGTGTCTGTACCTGTACCTACCCTGCAGTCTGTGGGCACAAAGGGACTGTCGGGGGAATTAATTTACATCAACACAAAGTGCGCGCCTTATTATCATACTGGTTAGGTACCAGCCTACTAATCTAATTGTGTGAAAAACTACCTACGTGAAAAAATTAAACATATTCTAGAAGGATTTTTGTAATGCTTTACAAAATAAATCTGCTTGAAGGCGATCCACTAGTCCAGGGAAAAATCGAAATCGGAATTCACGCCCTTTTATGGGAGGAGTTTAAAAATACTTGAGAAAAAACTTTTGGAAAGGTTGGAAAAGGTATTTGAGAATTTTTTTTAAAGGTTGATTTCGTAAAGGCCTGTAAAAAACATTAACTCGTTTTATACGCATTGTTCATTGTAATGAAACAGAGTTTTAAAATTGATTTTACAGAACAAAGCGACGCGGAGCTTAATGTCCGTAACCTGCTCCGACCCCCCCCCCCCCCCCAAAATCACGTGTATTTTTTTAGTGCAAAGAATTTTGAAATTTTCAGAATATTATCACGAAAAATAAATACACGTGATATCCCATTATACCCCCCCCCCCCCCCTCCCCCCCGTCGTGATATTTCGTGATTTTTTCCGAACCCCCCCCTTTCGAGCATCACGTGATTAATGGACGACCCCTTATGTAGTCCGTCGGTGGACGGCATAGAGTTCACTTTGAAAATCCAAATTCGTCTACTGCCGGCCGTACGCCTGTCTCGACACAGGTATACCCTAGTGAGACAGGCATACAAATAAAACATTGTAAATATATTTTATTATAGATAAATAAATAAAAAAAAATAAAAAATAAAAATAAAATAAAAAATAATAAAAAATATTGTAAAATAACAACGCGAAAATGCATATTTTATTTTATTTTGTGAACTTCGGGTGTAAATATCAATTTTTTTGCGATTATTATAAAATAAACTGAATTTGCTACATTAAACAATAAAACCATATCCGAAAAGGGGTTTATAAATAGGAGAGTTTGGACTTGAAAGTGTTTTTTATAGACCTTATACTTGAATTTTTTTAGGCTTATTAAAAAATGACCGATATTTTTAAGGGCCAAGATGTGTTCTACACGCAGTATTTAATTGAAGCATCTATAATACTTCTAAGCGATCAAATTTTTAAAACAAAAACGTATGATTTTGTATGATTTTCCATTATTTAGTATGGCTTCATCTTAAATTTGTAAAAGAGCAGCTCTTTATTACTACGGTTTGAACTAGGTATATTTATATCTACATGTTGTCCGGTAAGTGGTGGATAACTTTTAACTGTGGTTGGACCCCAAGGCCGTACAGAAAATGGAATTTTAAAAGTCCCATAGTTTCCGAGGTAATTAAACTTTTTTGAATTTTATAAAAATTAACACCTTTGCTCACTCTCTTCGGTAACGATCAAAAATATATAAAATTGTAAAAAAATCAGAGCGTGCAGTTCATACGCGGTAGAAACCTTCAGAAAACTAAAGCAGGCAAGATTGGGGAGGCTACGAAGCACCGCACAAAGAGGAGACTGATTATACTATCTCATTTCTCGCAGGCTAAATCATATAGATGTATGTGTGTGTCTCTTTTTAGTGTCGCTATTTTTCGTTTCATCGAGTTTCAAATCACAACGGTGCTAAAGAAGTTTTCACTTCAAGTGGTTTAAAAAATATGTACGAGTATATATGAGTATGTATAGACAAAGATTATTACTATTAATTTGGAAGCGAAGCTTATGAATTATTTTTTATTCAATGAATTTAAAATGTAGCCTGCCTCTAATAGCACTGCTAATCAAGAATAAAATATTTTTTAAATAGACTGAAATAATAAATTCCAAACACATAAACACACAGCACATTTCTATCAGATTTTCTCAATCCAGGTTTATAAAATTGTAATTTATCATATTAGTCTATGATTTATTTCCTACATTACTATATGTGTCCATGGACTCTTCGGATCACATGGTCTCGTTGCCGAGTTGTGCCGAAGATGACCGAAGGTAAATGTACGGAGTCATTAAAAGTTCAGCAGCTCCACAGATCAAAACTAGCTTTCAGCCTGAAAGGTAGTCTATTTTCAGAAGTATTATAAATTACGATACATCAATAAACAATCACCGTCTAATAAGAAACTCCATCTTTTCAATAAGCATCCTATAGTGCTGGAGAATTCAGGTCCCGGTACCTCTTAAAATTACGAATTTTTCCGGAGAGAACATAAGAGATATTACAAAAAATTAAAGCAGAACTTATGCAGCTTCATCACTGTGACACTGGTGCCACTTGGTGAAGCAGACATTTTATTTCCTGGAGGAATTTTTGTCTTTCAATGTTTTATACATATTTTAATTATCATATTTATCAGGGAGATACATTAATATGAAATTATACTATTAATGAGCATCAGGGTAAAATAATAATTATGATGATCAGCATGTACACGGTTGAAGAGCCATGACATTTCTCTACCCATATGGAACATTGCGTTCAAGTGGATTTTGCATGTCTTTAACTAAAGGCAAAGATGAAAGATGCCTACGAAGAATCATGTTTTGATAATCATTTAACTACAGCTGCTAACTAGTTCCGTAAAATCTACAGAATTTAATCAAAATCATAAAATCCAAACTTCGCCAATCGGTATAAGAAAATTTAAAAAAAAGTGCTTTTATGACTTCATGTCGTACAGGGTTCCAACCTGCGGTAGTTTTGCCTGAAGTGCGTCTGTGTAATGAACTCCCATAAAAATATTAGGAAATACATTACACAAACTTGAGCCCTTGAGGTGATTTTTCACGAAAACGGCGCTTTACAAATCAGCCAAATATTATTATTATTATTTTACGCACCAGATTTAAATGTCCGGGTTTAATTTTCCCCACAGGAAAAACTAAACCCTTTCACACACTTCCCAAATGATCATCTGGTCAATCCACGTTAGGCAATTGCACTATATGTATTATAATTACAAAACAATACAAGAACAACATGTCAACCTACCAGAGACAAGATGGGAAAAAAATTCACCGACTCCAGATATTTTCATATCAGAGGGTTCGGCTCTGTGGAATTCCTAATTGAACCTATAAATCCTACTGATCCCTCAATATAAATATTTAAAAAATCTTTTGTAATCCTACATGTATTTAAAATTACCGATTTTTGCATTTTTATGTATAAATTCTTTGACAAATCTAATACGCCTAAATTTTGAATCAGAGACCTAGGTATAATGCCAGTAGCCGAAATAACAAATGGTAATATTTTTATATTCCGAGAATGCCAAATTCTTTTAATCTCATTTCCTAAATCTGTGTATTTTCTAATTTTTTCAGAAACAGTTTTTTGAATATTACAGGAATTTGGAATAGCTACATCAATGATATAAGTTATTTTTTTTAATTTTGTCATGTAAAACTATATCAGGTCTATTATGACTAATTGTTCTGTCTGTTAGTATAGTTTTATCATAATATATTTTATAAAATTCATTTTCTAAAAATGAATTTGGTTCATATTCATAATATGGTACTATATTACGGCAGTCAATCAAGTTATGTTTAATTACCAAACTTTGGTGGATTATTTTTAAAACCTGATTGTGCCTAAATGTATACTCGGACGGCGCTAATATAGAACATCCCGATATAATATGTTCTATAGTTTCCGGAAAAGCCAAACATTTTCTACATAAATCATCAATTTGATTTATATCTTTGATTATATGCTTTCTATAATTTTTAGTATTAATGACTATATCTTGAATGGCAAGCATAAATCCTTCTATTTCTGCGCTCAAATCTCCAATACTCAACCATTTGTTTGACGAAAGTTTGTCAACATACGTTTGGTTGAGATAATTGAAGTGTTTTGCATGAATAATTTTATTTGACCAGGAATCTAATAATTCCTGGTTAGTATTTATAAGAATGTTGGCATTCTCGTCATATAAATTTAAAGGTGTAATGTTTCTATCTGCCTTACAAATTATTTTGTGCATTTCTGAGCTATTAGCTTTCCTATGGAAAAAATTTCTAAGCATTTCTACCTGATTGTGTTTCAAAGATGTTATTTTGACTATACCTCTACCTCCTAAATTTCTAGGTAAATTAATTCGTTCTATAGCTGAATTTGGATGATGGCAATTAAACTTTGTTAACGTAGTTCTAATTAATCGTTCTAAACTATCTAAATCTGTATTGCACCATTTAATTATGCCAAATGAGTACGTTAATAAAGGTATTGCCCAAGTATTTATTGCTTTTACTAAATTTTTAGCAGATAGATTGCATTTTAAAATTTTTCTGATCCTAGTTTGAAATTTAATCCTAATATCATTTTTAATACTAGTGTGATCTAATCTATTCGATTGCGGGTATCCTAAATATTTATAAACCTCATCCCCTTTCATACTTTTAATTTTGAAATTTCTAAATATACCCTCGTCTCCATCTACAATTTTGCCTTTCTCTATATGGATCGTTTTACATTTATCTAAACCAAAAGTCATTTTAATATCATCTGAAAAAATTTTAACTACCTTAATCATTTTTTCTAAATTTGATTCAGAATTTGAAAATAATTTTATATCATCCATATATAATAGATGTGAAACTATACTACTCTCTCTTGTATTACCCTTAACTATTATTATAATTTTAACAATTTTTTTATTAGCGCGCCATACAAATTCCTTGACTATAATTCACTCGTCTGAATGATATCTACTCGTCAAACCCAAAAGCGAGTTCGCAATAATGAATCCCTAACCCCATAGGTGCGATATGTATATCAGCACCTACGGGACCTTCCGCCAAATTAAATTTCTTAGGTTCATACAAAACATACTAGTGGCGCCAGAGTGGTAGACTTGTAAACCTTGGGAATCTATTCGCTGCGTGAGTGTGCAGCACCTATGAAATTTGTTTTAACAAATTTTACGGAAGAGTATTCTGCAAGGTGATTATCCTATTTTAGGTTATTATTAAAATAAGTTTATTACTGAAGATGTTAACTAACTAACTAACCGACCACCATAACACATCAGCCTAGCATGATGGTCGAAAAATCCACTAATTATGTAACCATAATATGCAATGAATAAAGAAAAAGAAAAACTCGATCTTGGCACAAACTTCTTGCCTCGTTCACATTCATACATCGTCTCATACACGCTCTTCTATTTTTCTGATTCTTCACATGGTCCGAATGTCTTCCTCGGGCGTCCCCAACTTCTACCATTCACATTTGCGCCATATATTCTCCTTACACTCTTTCCTCGTTCATACATGCCCAAACCACCTGAGCGTCCCTTTCTTAATCTTACTCATTACATTACGCTTACATCAGCCTTGCATTGCTAATAGGGATCTCATTTCTACAGCATTCAGTCTACTTAAATTTCATTTTTCCTCTGCCAGTTCCATGTCTCACTGCCATACATCAGGGTAGGTATATACCAGGACTCCATTATGGACGGCTCACTGTAGATGTTACTTTTTTGTATTAAAAAACGAACAGTTTATTTAAAACCAAATTTTTGTAACCTACGACATTAGATTATTTAGCTACAGACGTTTTAATGAATCCTTAAAACGTCCTGTTGTCGCCGAATTCTGTTTTTTTGCTAGGTCGTTAATCTCTGGTTCAATAATATGATGAAATTCCTTTTGATATAAGGAAAAAAAATAATACGGAAAAGACAAACTTAGATTTTTTCATACATCTAAAGAGAGTATTTCATACATCTAAGGAGAGTATTTCATACATCTTGTGAGATAGCCTAAGAACCGCCCGTGGTTCCAACTGCCTGAAGCTGGGAAGCACAAGGGAAAAGGGAAGGTCACTAAACATAACTTAATACATTTATAGAAACATTTCGATCCTAATTAGGGGCCATCCATAAATTACGTCACACCTTAAGTGAGGGGGGGGGGGGGTAGAGAAGTGTGACATTCTGTGACAAGGGTTTAACGGGGTCATCAAATTTTACGGTGACGTAAAATGCAAAACTTAAAATATTTTTTATAAAAATAAAAAAATTTATTTGGATTGTTTTGATTAATTTTAGATGTAAAATTGCAAAATATGTGACGTCACACTGGGGGGGGGGTCTCACAAATGTGACGATGTGCGACAGGACGGTGGAGGGGATAAAATAATCATAAATTCGTATGAATTTCGTCACAGGAATTTCATGGATGGCCCCTTAGTAGTCTTTGTCTTCCGCTCAGCCTAGCGATTCCGTATTTTTGTGGGATATTGGATAACGGACGTTATTTCCTGTTAGATTTGTATGATTTTTACATATTTATTGTCACAAATTTTCGTTTAGATCGATTCAAACACGAATTTCTGCAAGTACGAATGATTATTTATTCATTTAATGTACGTTGTACATAGAAAAAGCAAATAACAACCATAAAAATCACACAAATCGGACAGCAGATAACGTCCGTTATTCAATAGATTTTTGCGATGCGGAGAGAATCGAATCCGCGACCTCCGCAACGGAGGGTTTAGTAAAATCATCCGAATTATTTAGCCTAGCTTTAGATTGCCAATGCCCTGCCACTAGTTTATGCTGTCAGATTCCATCGCAAAGCTCGTATCTGCAATACGTCTAAATACCTTCCAGTCAGATAGGCAGATACCAAATACCTGATAACATGCACCAGATATGAGGTATCACACGCCATGTACCAGTTACCAGATAGAGGTATCAGACACCAGGTACCAGGTTAGCAGGTATCAGAAGAGTATCTTCTAGCCTATGTCCTCACATTCAAAGGCTATAGAATATAGATAGAGGTATAGAGCTAGTCGCTGGTACCCGGACCGCTTTAATTGGTTTCCCACAGAGAGATAGTGATCGCAGCAGAACAGCCTTGAGAGGAAACACCGTGTAAACTGTAACCTGCGAGGTACCTACTTACTTGACAATGATTATTTATTTATACGACGCTAATTCTTGAAAGCCGATTGAGAATATGCAATGGTATTTGGATGACCAGGCATTTAGTTTAGAGAATGTGGGTTTGTCAGACAGTTAAAAAATCTTAATTATTATTATGGACAATTTTCAACACGTCGAAAATTATATTATCATTGAGTGTGAAATGCGACGCTAGTCCCTCGTGGAATTGAATTTCCCAATAAATATGAAAACGACGATCTCAATAATTGCAAAATTACTTTATTACTTTATGGTGCAAAATTATATCTAAAAAAATAATGCAAAATTACTTATAATGTATTAAATTAAATGAATATATAATCTTAGATTAAGCCACTATTATAACATATGTTGATAAATTTTATTCAATGTGTAGACAAAGTTGATTATTTTTATTCAAACTTTAACTTTGCCGGAAGGTAAAAATATTTCGGCTTTATAATAAAATTGAAGTAAATGGAGCACTTCTGAACGCATCCGAAAATTAAAACTTTTTTTGAAAGGCGATGAAATGCGCTTTCATTTTATACTTCGAAATAAACATATACTTTATGAAATACACATATTTTTTTTAACGCAAACATAAAAAGTTATAAAAATGGCTCAAGTTACGTTTTTCTATAAACGTTATCGAAAAAAATATTTTAAACGTGTCGTATTTTATTAAACATTTTCACAATTTTCGCTTAAATAATTAAATATTATTGTTTTTAATATTGGCGAGCTCTCTCTAACATTCGTATTTTCATATATCTCCATATTCTTCTTTTTGAGCGGGTACTTTCAAGTAATAATAATGAATAAAAATTTACATTTTTTGTTGTGAAGAGTTTACGTCTAGAAATTGGATTAATAAAAATTATAGAATGCTCCACAGAGTCGAAGAAGCGACCCGTTCTTATGTGACAAATGTCAACCATGTACATATGTTGGGCGCGCGTCTTGCGTGTATCCCGACAGTGCACCGGTGCCGAAGGGATCAATGACAGTACCTCGGAGCATCTTCGAGTGAAATACCGGTAGAGCAAGGATAGCATTCCTACCCGACGCCTGTGCTCTAAAGATTGCAATCCGTTTATTAAGTTGGGAGAAACTGCGATCCGTTTGTGCACAGAATTGAGTTTTTTTTCAGGTTTTGGAGCACCAGACCAGAGGCGGATGCCAAATTCAATCGTGGGGCGCACTTGCGATTTGTACAGGGTTAGCAGTTGTATCAGTGGGCCTTGTACAGTACATACGCCTAGTTTTTTTTATTACACAGACACTTTACAATATCTCTCCTTTCGTCAATCTGATCGCTCAAATTAGTCAAATACCCGATTAGAAAAAACGTTATCACACGAAAGAGTTAAAAATTGAAGCCTGTCTTCTCTATGAGTAATAAATGGACTTCATTAGTTATCTGCTTAGCCAAGTCTCGTTAGCAGGAAATAATTTATTTATCCTAAAGATGGCAGCTGCTACCTACTGATAGCAAATAGCGACTTCAACATCAATAACTTATCATTACGCACCGCAAAAAGTAGCAATTCACACACCTTCGTGCCATTAGTCAATTCTAGGTACCGTACCCTATCTACATAATGTTGAAATAAGTGGAATGGATATTCCATCTTGTTATTAAAAGGAGATTATCATTTATTTATCTTATCGGGGATATAATACGAAAGATCGAAAGGCATAATCACCCACCTGCATTGACACAAATTAACATTTATAACAATAACGCAATAAAAACCCGGTCCTCAACAAATAAGAGTTAGAATATAACGATAACACATACTCACACAGGCAAAGAAACCCTATAGGTACTATATAATTTATTTATTTATTACACGCCCTAGTGGGCTTTTCTTATAAAAATTTTACCAACTATTTGTATCAAAGTAAATACTTAAAAATTTAAACAATAAAGAAAATATAAAGATTATAACAAAAAAACGTTGCAACAAAACACAAAACAAAATACATAGATAAAAATGTAAACAGAAACTAAGAATCCTCACGCATATAATTGAATTTAAGAGATTCTTCAAAACAATATATAGTAGTAGCATAGAAGTTATTTGGTAGGTGCATAGGTCTATTTGTCTAATTATCTACATGCTCAACACACTGAACTAACTTGTAACTATAGGTAAATATATCTACAATATTTCACAAACAACTGTATCATAGCCTAGATTTTTTTATGTGAATACCTCACAAGAGTCCCGGCCGATCTCGTCTGGAGGCAGTGAGACTATGGCATTTCCAATGAGGTATGTTGTGAGGCTGAAGGTATTGGGGAGGGGAAGGAGATGCGGAGAGGAAGGTGGGAAAGTATCTGGCTATTCTGATCTGGTCTGTAAACGTTACAAGCAATAAATAAATAAACAACACAACTCACAAGATTTATATTTGAGAGTCCCTTCTCTATCTTTTTTTTCAATATAATTTCCTATTAAGGCGGTACACGAATTAATAACTTCGGCAGGACAACATGGAGACACATTTTAAATATTTGTAACACGTTCTTCAGAATTAATTAAAATGAATGCGGCGGAAAGGTCCAATCTTCAGGCATGCTAGGGTGAATTCGACCAAATGTTCGTCCAATACGCCGCGTGCCGCTTTCTTCACTTACGTAAGTAGTTAAGATTCCCACATTATTTTTCTTATTCACATTTTCTTTGATACGGCAAATTCGACAGTAGTTTCGTCCAATACACGGGTCGCGGTCGCAATTCGTATACACGGCTTCTTAATATTGTCGTCTTAACTAACGATTTTCCCAAACAGTTTTTTTTAAATAATTAGGTACCTACCGTGCAACTGTTAAAAAAAAATATGAACAATCATTCCTTATTACTTAGATTCTATGTAATTTTTACACAATCACAAACTAAGGACCAGTGGCGGTCCGTGAATTTTCAGTGAGCTGGAGTGCTAAAATTGAAAAATTCGAATTACTAATGTTGTTGTATCTGAAAATGATTTTTTTTTTCAAAATTTCCACTTTGTACAATCTATATAAGGACCAGTGGTGGTCCGTGAGTTTTCAGTGAGCTAGAGTGCTAAAATTGAAAAATTTGACATTCTAATGTTGTTGTGGCTGAAAATAATATTTTTTTTTATTTCCACTTTTTGTATGAAGATCTTCCAGTATGTGGATGCGGCGCTTCCCTTGACTGAAAGAATCCTGAAGATCTTCATACCAAAAGTTGAAAATTTGAAAAAAAAAAAAATCTGCTACAATAACGTCAATAAGGTTATATTTTTCAATCTTAACGCTCTAGCTCACTAAAAACTCACGGAGCCACACCAGGACATGTTTATATTATTATTGAAATAATTGAACTATTAAATAAATATTAAAATAATAACCAATTTTGGCCGATGCGTAATGCTGGAAAATTTTCCTATGAAAAGGAGGATTCCATTTCAGTAGCCTTCTCTCATTCTCATTAGCGTTTTTCGAAGTGAAAACTTCTTTAGCAACGTTGTGAAGCGACACTACAAAGCGACAAACACATGTAGGATTTAGCCTGCGAGAGAATGAGAAAGTGTAATCGATCTCTTCTGTGTTCTCCGTAGCCTTCTCACACTTGTCTAATTTAGTTTTCTGAAGGTTTCACTTATACCGCGTGTGAACTGCACACTTGTATTTTATTTATTTATTTTAATCTTAACTACCCACAAAGCGAGCTGTAATAGCAAAAACTCACTAACAGTGAACTGAATGTGTGAGAGAAGAATTTTTATAATGCTTCCCTTCAACACCGGTTTACTTCAATAATCAATTTTGTAATAGAAATGCAGGGATGCCGAAGGTCATTGGCGTAGATAGCGACAAACTACCGGGCCTCTGGCCAAACCTACAAGTAGAAATCTCACCTCTTCATGCTAATGCAATTTTCACCGTGGGTTGAAAACCATCAATAATAATACCACAGATCAAAATTTGAGTTATGGATCGAATGCGCAAATATTGCATCCGGAATTCATTCAACTCAGCAAAGCGATAATTATTTATATGACAAGGTAGAACAGTGAACTGAAGAACGTGACTGGTTTCGTACGACTTTAAAGATTTTACCTAGGTACTTCACAAAGGCAAAAGTGAGTGTTATGTTATAGGTATGGGTACCGCCGCCCCGGGAAGCATTTATTGGATAACCAACACCTCTGCATTGGTCGCCCCAAGAGGTTTCTCTATGTTTGGTTACTCATAAGGGGTTCCCGGGTTCAAGGGGTGAGTCTTGTCTAGGTCTTGGCGGCGGACGCATTTGCCCACCTACTAGGTACGTGGTAGGCCGAATCGGAAGAGACTGTTTGAGGGATACCTTTTGATCTCTCCAGCAGGACTCTCTCGAAACGTGAGTCCGAAGTCCAAGCGGACACGCGATCGCAAAAACGCGCCAAAACAAAGACAAAATGGCGTCTCCCTCTATTCGCGGCCGGGGCGGGGACCGAGGAGCTAGGAGCCTACCAGCTCCGGCCTTTCACACAGAGTGGTTATAGCCTCGCAGCTGTAGGCGGGCGCAGGTACCCCTCGCCGGGGGCCCTCGTGGAAACGCCTACCGTTAATGGGAGAAATGCACTACTTTACTTGCAGCAGATACTTATTACCGCCTGTAAGTGAATTCTTGCAGCCCTCAAGTAGTGGCCACAAGCCACAAAGTGCACAAGTTCCCTTGCCGTCAAATTACGGCTCATTATATTAACGTATTATTATGTGATGCCCTCCATTCCCAGTTCGTACTCAACTCCCACAAAGAAAGTAAAACGTTCTGTAACCTAAAGAGTTAACGTTTTCTGCTTTAAATACGTGGTTGTGGTTGACATTGTCGTCATGCTGAGTCAAAATATAAAGATTTCACTCCAATGTAAAACATGTATCCCTTCAAATATTTCATATCATCTTACTAATATTATAAACGCGAAAGTTTGAATGGATGTATGAGTGTTTGTTACTCATCCACGCAAAAACTACTGTATGGATTTTAATGAAACTTTACAATAATATAGCTCATACATCAGAATAATATATAGTATATAGGCTATAATTTATAAAGCTAGCTAGGAAGGGGACATTAGAGGGGAAAGGGGACGCACGGGAAAGGTGATTCAGGGAGAAACAATGTATTTCTTTAAATACGGCATTGCAACGCATGCCGAGAACCAGGTAGTCATATATATAATAACGATTTAACAACAATAAAATTAGATCATTAAAAATTTGTATTTATATTTGTATTTTCTTTTTCCTTTATTTTTTTCCATTATATCTTGATACATTTCAATAGTAATTTTTACACATTTTCTAAATATACTATATAACATAACACAAGATAAAAATAATGTAAAAAAAGTAAAAAATGTATACATATAAGACAAAAGTAGATAATGGGAACCCACTAAGGCACTGCCTGTGCGTGGGTAATATTAGGTAACTAAAGTGCTAAATTACACCAAAAAGTTGGCGGTACAAGTAAAAAATGTTATTTTCAAAGTGAAAGTTTAAAAATATAGGCAATGTAGCTTTGAAAATATAGTAGTAACAAAGTGACACATACAAGTTAGTTGATTTTTTGTTACGGTTTCAAGAAGATAAATAAAGTTAGTCTTGAAGTTACAGTAGAAATGTAAAAGTGAAGCATGAAGGTTTTCATAGAGTTTATAAAAACTAAGTTTATATTACTTGTAAGGTATTCCCCGAACAATATCGAAGTGAGCTACAAACTTGAGGTAATGAAGCATACTGGGAATAACCAAAATAATTAGAAATTCGACAGTCAAAGACGACTTAGTAAAAAATGTTATTAATATAAATGATTAAAATCCTTGTAGATCACCCCTCTCCCCCTCCCCCACGTTATGTATATAAACCGTAGGTTAAGAATACTTTGTACCAGTCTGAAGATGGCTTTGACAAGCTGAAACCGGTTACGGCCAAAGAAATTAAAATGGAAATAGTTTCGTATTTGTTTTATTATAAAACTAGCTGGTTCCCGGCATGCGTTGCTATGCCATTTAATACAGAAATTGTTTCTCCCTGCGTGTCCTTTCCCGTTCGTCCTGTTCCTCTTCGGCCTCCTCTTCCTCTCCCGCGTCCCCTTCCCATCTCGCGTTCCCAGTCCGCCTCCTCCACTTTCCCTCTCCACACTCAACACCCCCCCTTCCACCGTCCCGCGAACCCCCCCTCCCGCGAACAATCAACCCGAGTTCCCTTCCACCCTCCCGCATTCCATACATTCAGTCCCATCAGTTTTCAAACAGCTCGCGTGCCACATAATGCAATTTTTTTATACAAACTTCATAATGCCACAGCTCACCAGTAGTTTTATACAAACCTTGTCCTGACAATAAAGACCACAGAAAAAAAATTATCCAATTTTGTGCAGTCGTTCGGAATGCGCGTATGCGCGTACACACATTTCGGCGATTCATTATTATTTATATAGATAGATAGATAGATATAATAAATTTTTTGACTAAATACAGCATGAGCACAAAGGAGTATATCTGAAAGCACGTGGCATTTTAAAATTCCACAAGCGAATGATTATTACAGCATCATTCTGCCAATATTGTATTTGGATGCGGCTTGACTGGCTTGGCTTATATCAGATCCTCGTCCGATGCATTGTTCTTAAAAGAGTATTGAAACATTCTTATGTTATGGAATTTAGCTGCAAAGGAAAATATTGATTCGTAAACTGCCATAGAATGTGACGATAGAGATATCTTTATAAAAAGCCTCGTGTATTTTTTAAAAAAATGTGCTAATTTTATTAGCTATAAGCTAACTAACATGACGTCATGGCAAATATAAGTATTTGAACTAAAAATTATGTAAATGCTTTATTGCGCCTTTTCTATCTTTCTTTCTTCTCTTTCTCTATACGTACTTACTAGGTTTTATATTTTATTTTGTTTATTTTAAATATTACTAGCTGACCCGGCCACTCGTTGCTGTGGCTAATAAAACACGTTATCTACTGGATGGTTATCCAACCTTTATAACCACCGCCGTCTTTGAGTTTATCGCAAAGAGACAGACAGATGCCGCAGAGGACTTTAATTTATAATACGTAGATATGGTGTGAAAGAGTATAATAATGTGCATGAAATGCTTGGGGTAACTAACGTATTTAAGTTAATAAGGATTAATACTGTATCCGACTAAACAACTTTTCAATTACCGCAATGTACGTGACCATTTTTTTAGAAGATAGAATGGGTATAGTAAGCTATCCGCAAAAGATAGATATATGCCTTCGTGGACTTTTTTGTAGATCTATAAAAGAGGAATATCCCACCATGCATTGTTTTGTTATATCCCAAAAGGATTAGGCAGCGTTTTCGATGAAAGCTACCAGGCGGCTTGACTTTTTCCGACACTTCTAACAATTATCGCTATGTTTCAACCAATTTACACAAATCCTTGACTAATTACATACCTAAACATTCCTCACGAAACACTCTATATATTGGTGAAAACCGCATGAAAATCCGTTCAGTAGTTTTCGAGTTTATCGCGAACAGACAGACAGACAGATAGACGACGCGGGGGACTTTAATTTATAATATGTAGAGACTTCTGTTATTTCATTAGTAGCACCTCCACCTAGTAACAACTAAGCCTTGATTTACGCCAGTGATTCCCAAAGTGGTCCAGGTGGACGCCCAGGGGTCCACCGGAGACTCGTGGGGGTCTACGTTGGGTTGATAAAAAAATGGGGGTTCACAAGTTGTAAGTGGGGGTCCACGAAAATTTATCTGGTTTCGATATTAAATAACAAAAATGTCATTGGCAGAATGACTAGATGAGGATATTAGACACTCTTTCAACATTTAAATGCCTTCCATGATGACTTAAAAAATAGATTTGAAGATATACTGACGATGGAAATACCACCATGGATCCTATATCCATTTAATGAAACGGAAGCGGCGAATGTGGTATTACAACAGGAGAGCTACTCGAGCTTAGCACCAATGAGGAGCTGAAGGTGAAATGTTAAAAAAGGCTATCTAACATTTTGAAATATCCGAAAAATATCCCGTGCGAAAGTGCGAGCAAACTTTTGATAGCGTTTCCCTCATCTTACTTTTTTGTTGTTGATTTGCGTTGTTTGACTCCAATTTCAATCGTTAGATCTAATCTTAACATTTTTAACGAGTTTTGGGAATATGGTAGAAATGTAACAGCAGGGGGTCCACCGAAACAAGTAAAATTTTGAAAGTGGTCTACGAAAAAAAAAAGTTTGGGAACCTCTGATTTACGCACTCGATTGAGTTTCGCTAATACTTATTTAATCTTCATTTAATTAAATGTCACAATTTGATGTTTTACTCATTTAGTTAAAAATAAAAATTAATATTCATCGAAGACTTTCAGAAAAGTCAATAGATGTCGCATATTAAGAATAAAAATGACACTATCTAGATAGAATTTAGTTCGGGTTTGAATCTTGCAATCATACATAAATATAGCAGCCAATAAAATACGTGTTAAGAAAATGAAGATAATTTTGGTAGTTCTTAGTCGAAGTGTGATACAGTTAAAAATGACCGAATCGGATAGAGACACATTAGCTCGGTGACCGGACAACTCAGAATGAAACCAACTCAGAAGCACCTCAGAAAGGTCATTAAGAGTGATGATAAAAAACTATTTTAAAATTGGTTAAATAGGTTAAGTTAGGTTAGGGTTACCGACTATTTTTTCATAGCTTTTAATGAACTTTCTGAGGTGTTTCTGAGTTGGATTCATTCTTAGTTGGCATGGAACCATTAGCTCAGTTGGTAGAGTTGCGACCCGGGAAGCCGAAGAGGTCCTGGGTTCGAATCCCAAATGTGCACATATCATTTTCTGATTTTTATGTTTCCAGATTTTCGATTTTGTTTCGCTAATATTGTCTTCATTTAATTAAATAAATTAATAAATGTAAATGCAAATTATTTTAAAGTTTATTGTTTCAGCTTGTTGAATATTTTAGCACAACTGCGTGACGGAGTCAAGGTAAATACTATAATTCTATAATAAAACTGTACAGTACAGTCATTTATAATTCCGACTAAGTGAGAACTAGTAGGTATAATTTCAATGAATAAGCTCTAAGTTGTAATGCAGTCACGTGTTTTAAGGATTCATTAGGCAGTGGCAAGTCACGACGGATGATAATGTATTATTAAATCGATACCTAAATATAAATAAATAAGTAGGTACCGTGCCAGATTAGTGGACGATATACCTATGCATTTAAATTATGCTAGTAGTTTGCGAGCCTAGCATCCAAAAAAAGGATGTTGCTAATTTTCTCTTATTCAGTAAATCAAAACGAAAATTTCCTGTAAAGTCTAAAGATTTGTAAGAATAATCACAGTAGCCGAAATAACAAATGGTAATATTTTTATAGTCCGATAATGCCAAATTCTTTTAATCTCATTTCCTAAATCTGTGTATTTTCTAATTTTTTCAGAAACAGTTTTTTGAATATTACAGGAATTTGGAATAGCTACATCAATGATATAAGTAATTTTTTTTTAATTTTGTCATGTAAAACTATATCAGGTCTATTATGACTAATTGTTCTGTCTGTTAGTATAGTTTCATCATAATATATTTTATAAAATTCATTTTCTAAAAACGAATTTGGTTCATATTCATAATATGGTAGTATATTACGGCAGTCAAACAAGTTATGTTTAATTACCAAACTTTGGTGGATTATTTTTAAAACCTGATTGTGCCTAAATGTATACTTGGACGGCGCTAATATAGAACATCCCGATATAATATGTTCTATAGTTTCCGGAAAAGCCAAACATTTTCTACATAAATCATCAATTTGATTTATGTCTTTGATTATATGCTTTCTATAATTTTTAGTATTAATGACTCTATCTTGAATGGCAAGCATAAATCCTTCAATTTCTGGGCTCAACTCTCCAATACTCAACCATTTGTTTGACGAAAGTTTGTCAACATACGTTTGGTTGAGATAATTGAAGTGTTTTGCATGAATAATTTTATTTGACCAGGAATCTAATAATTCCTGGTTAGTATTTATAAGAATGTTGGAAGAAATAAAATAATAATAATAAAATTATCATTACACTAGATATTTATTAATTCTTTTGATTACATACATATTTTTTCGGTTTGGTTGGGTATTTTAATCTCAAATTCCAAAATACGATTTGTATTAAACGGGTGGAAACGTTCTTCATAAGTCCCAATTAAAAATAGGGTTTTTATAACGACGCAAATTTCTGCATGTCAATCAAATTCATCTAAGATATTATCGATGTTGAGATGAAGGGATGATATTAATTATCGAATGAAGACCAGTTGATCGCTACAGATAAAATTAGAAAAGGCAAATGCAGAAACTGTGCGAGGAGAGACTGGGACTGCGACGGACCGGGGCCACCGAAGTGGTGCAATTAGGGACGCCTGGGGGCTCCTTGTCCGTCCCGACTGGGAAAATGGGGATACATGTATATGGCGATGATGACGATTAGGTACTGATACGTAATTGGAGTTTGATAAAAAAATTTCAACCCACAAATTTTTTTTTTTTTAATCATAATACATCTATTTTCAATTTTCGACCTGGTTTTATCCTCTCTTGAGCCGGCTGGTAGCCAATTTGAATTTATTTATTTTTTAGTTTGGCTGAGGATTGAACTTTCCTCCCCAGGGACTAACTCTTAACTGCTGTACACTTATAAAATATCTTTAAAAAAATGTGAGTGTTATGCCGTGTGGCGCTACCCCCTTCTTTAGTCAACGTTTCGGACAGCGTTACAGTGTCCATCATAAGGGCAGATGTGCCCAAAAATTTGGTTTGACTGAGGATTGAGCCATCCTCCTCATAAACTGACTAAAATGAGTTGGATGGTGCCGAGATTTATTCCGTGCATTAACTGCCGTAAATGTTTAAATATATTGTCATCCAATTTTCAACCAAAATGAGCGTGTGCGCGCATGCATTTGCGATAATGACACCAAAAGTTGCAGTTAGAATGCATTGTCATCGACAATGAGTCTATCTGCCGTGTTTCAGCTCGATCGGATGTCAGGGAACGGGCTAATTTCCACTTTCAAGATTTTTATTAATTCATTTACGAAAACAAAATCGAAATTCAAATAATAGATGTATTTAAAAATACTCATTCTCTTTATTTATTTTATACGACAGATTATACATTAGGGGCATACATTAATTACGTGAGCTCAAAAAGGGGGGGGGGGGGTCCAGCAAAATCTCACGTTACTTGAAAAGAATATACGAAGTTTCCCAAATTTATCTCACAAAGGGTCTAGATTGGAAGAAAAAATGCTTACGTATTTAATGTATGCCCCCCTATGATGTAGATAACGCTACTGGCTGGTAAGACGGCTGTCACCGACGTTGGTGAGCATGACGTCAAGAACGCCATATTAACGAATAAAAACGAACATGCCGTTTTGGCGGCAAATCAAAAATGCACATTTTAAATCATGCATCAACGTAAAAATAAAATAAATCTGCCATCAATATCGTAATTTTTTCGGCAATAAAAAAATACTGTGAAGATACCACACATATTATTTATTATTTAGACACTGTATTTTTGACAGCGATAATACAAGGGTGACATTATTGCTGTGGCGATATCAGACGTGAAAACACACCCGGTTGAACTACCCTTAAAACATCAAAACCGTCCTACATTATTAAACATTGTGCCAATTACCAACATGCGATGCCAGAACAAGGGAATACTTTGCGATTGCATGACACATAAATAATGCATATTATCGGTATTCAAGAATAGAATTCCATCCGTCATATAATACGCAGACACCTAATTTTCTGTGTGTTTCTGTGATTTCTTAAAAGTGTCATGTTATGATTTTTTGGCTAAAGTAATATTTGATTACGAAAGGTACAATATAGAAAATTCCCAGTAAACCTAAAAAGATAAAGTTTACCTTTGACTATTTATAGGGTGTTACGAGGACATTTTCAAACAATAAAAATTATCAATAAAATTATAAGAAGCATGTTTTTTTAAATATCTTGTTTTCTGCCTTATGTCAGACGTCCACAATTTTATAGAAAATGTTTTGAAGTGTAAAATGTCCTATTTGCGAATCCCTTTTCCGGTGTGCTTTTATTGCACGTATAACTTGACCAAACTTGACTAAATAAATTCTTTAAATTGTGATAGAAAACATTGTAATATTTGTGCCTGAACTTCACAAAATAAAATAAAACAATTAATTTGGCGACGTTTTCTTTGCGTAGGTAAATCAAAACAGGCGGGCTGGTGTTAAGCGGGAATTTCAACCTTATCGCTAAGGAGTGCGTGATTTCGCCCTGTTCTGAATGTTACAAAGCCGAGGTGGGTCGCCTAAAAATGGAAACATTTTCGACCGCTTGCAGTGTCCATCATCGAGGCTGATGTCATATTCAATGGAAGGCCGTGACGTTGGCTGAGGGAGGAGGACGGAGGGAGGTGCGACTTAACACCCCAAAAGTCATACAACATAGAACTATGGCCTTGAGAATCTTCAGCGCAACATATACTTGCTCGCTGACAGATTCGCCAAGCATTTCCAGAGGTGAATATTGCGCTTTAAAGAATGTTTTTAAGATTCAGAATTTTCAAGTTTTCAAGAACAGTAGTTCATTAATATAGTTCCGTCGCTGAGAACCTCTTTGTTAGCAGAGGTATCCTTTGAGTAACGTTTTGAAAACATTTCTTGCAAATTCGATGCGGGTTTTGGGAAATATCTTCGCCGGGATTCCTAAGCTCTGTTTGCCTGTTAATTTTTATTAAATGCACATATTTTATTTGTAGTTAGTCAATCAGTGTCTATTCAGGGTGTTTAATAATGGCGCATCGAGGACTTTACAGTGCTACTTCCTGCATGACTGTGTGCACAGAAATCGTGTCGTACGCTGTAAAAAATACAAAAGATTCATCCACGATCCCGAGTGTGAGTAAGTGAAGAGATATGCAGTGAGCAGAGAGGAGTGTGGCATACTGGCATGAGGTATGGTAGTGTGGTGTTAACATGGTGGTGGTGGTGGTGTCGAGGTCTGGTGTCTGGCGCACTTGTGTTTTATGCTGACGCACGTTTCGTATAATAATTGTACACGATTCTCACGGCTGCCCCGGGCAGTGGTATCCAACATGCCGCCATGGAGGAAGGTAAATCCATTCGGATTACACTCCTTAAACCTTGAAGTCTCGAGCTATTTGTTCGATTATTGCGAATGTTAACGAATTGCAACCAGCTTTCTAAGAAGCAAGCATAAACCTAGCTTTATTTGAACGGGAAATATTGCACGCAATCTGCGGAATTGCTCAGAGTTGATTTCCTTTGTAAAGCGGTAAGATTCGTGCCTTTCAAAGATATTGAAATATAAGGGATGTGCTATCCGCAGTTTTTACTGGGTGGGACTGCGCTTCCGAGTGTCGACGATATTGTTTACCAATTAACGAATAAGCTAAATTAATGAATAAACTAAACAAACGTTAAACTAAATGAACGAATTCTTTCCGTATTCAAACTATATTGTTATCCAATACTAATGCACACCTTTAAAAAAATCAATAAAATGAACAAATTCTTTTCGTATACAAACTACTGCGATTAGGTAGTAGTCCGCCGACAGTCGCGCGGACAACATAACATATCTCTTTTGTATTTCATTGTCCTTGGTGCCTTTATTCCAGCTAGTAAGGGGTCGTCCATTAAACATGTGATGTTTTTAGCAACTTTTAAACCCCCCCCCCCTTCCCCCCCCCCCCCCCAAAATCACGTGTATTTTTTTAGTACAAAGTATTTTGAAATTTTCAGAATATTATCACGAATTTTTTGGGAAAGGAAGGAAAGGAAATTCTGAGAAGGAAAAAGGAAGGAGAGAAAGTACTGGGAAGGAAAAAGGTATGACGGGTGAGTAGGAATCTGGTGGTCAATGTGTCCAGGAGTGACATCTATCCCTTCCACTCCGGTATCAGGATCGAGAGAGTCCGGTTGAAGAGATAAAGAGATATCCCTCAACCAGTCTCTCCCGATCCTTCCACAAGTAGGTGGGCAAACGCCTACGCCGCCAAGACCTAGTCCTGTTAACCCGGGCACCCCTGCTAAACGTAGCGAACCACTAGGTCCTATGGTAGAGGTGTTGGTTATCCAATAAATGATTCCCGGGGGGGCAATGCTCATACCCGCCTACCAAAATGAAATTGTTGGGTTAATGTAAGTTATTATTTATGATTTCCGCATATTTATGGTTACCTAGTCGTATTTTGATATTGTTTGGATTAAATATTCGGCATATTCTTATCAGATTCCAATAATTGTATTCCAATGCTTACAATACACGACATCTTTTTTAGGGTTGTAACCTAATTATTATAATTTATTGTTTTCTTTAATGCATGTAATGTAATGTTATTAACCTCTAAATGTTCCTAATAAAATAAAATTAAAATTAAAATAAAATATCTACGATTTCACCTGGCATCATAGCAAATAGCATGGTTCATGTGTCATGTCTCTACGATTTCAAATGTCATCACTGCAAACATGAACCATGCTGCTAGCTGTGATGCCAACTGAAAGCGTAGATATGAAAATAGATGTGAAAATAGCGATCGCGCAAAGCGAAAAATGTTGACTTTGGTCTCTAATTAGAATCGGGCTGAAAAAAGATGTCGTGTATAATGGCCATTGAGATGAATGGTTAGTTCCCGGGGAAAGTGTTTCCTCTCCTACTAGTCCAATCAGTAAAGTTGGACGCATCTGTCCAGCTCGTTAGGTAGGTACTGGCTGGGTAGGCAGTAGGTGTAGGTACTGACCAGCGGCTAGGAGCTGCACATCTACAGACTAAATTACTTACTCGACGGGCAAGTTGGCAGTCAAAGGCACGAGTCCCACGCATGGGGTACCGACCAACACATGGATTCTGGGCACTAATGAAGAAAGTACTTTAATGCGAAGCCGAAAAACTAGAAAAAAGGAAAAGAATTCAAAAATTCAATTTAACAACGCAGCTGAATAAAGAAATACGATTCAAGTTTCTAAGTCTAACCACCACTGTTTAACATCCACATAATATAATACCCACGCACAGACTTCGCCTTTGTGGGATCTTTTTTGTTACTCTCGTATATTTTATGTTATTATGTTTGTACCTATTCCTACTAAACATAAGGCCCGCCATACCCACACCTTCAAGTACATGCAATGATTTTTCACGGGTATTACACCTTCACCTTACACCTTCAAGTACACCTTCAAGTTACACCTTCAAGTACATTCAATGTTTTTTCACAGGTTTACACCTTCAAGTACATTTAATGTTTTTTCACAGGTTCTTACACCTTCAAGTACATTCAATGATTTTTCACAGGTTTTCGCTAGTTATTTAAAAGTTAAGACAGAAATAAAATGTAATTTGAATCGAATGGGCGCTTTTATTAGTACCGCAACGGCAAAAAAGGCAATAAAAATACGATCCTTATCGCTATAATGCTGCAGCTCGTTCTTACACATTAAATAATGGTGAGACAAAAGATGAGACACACAAAATATGTGTGACTGTTTTCTCCAAAGTACTATTTTTTTTCCTTTTGAGGAAACAAATATATCTTATTAGGACTCAGCTACGGCGACGGGAATTGCGTTTCATTTTGTATTATACGTGTGAGGGAGATGTACTCGGTATATATGTTTGTATGTTTCCTTTGGGGAAATAATATAATAATCTTTTTAAAAGCGCACAAGGAATTAAATGTCTTAATATGTTTTATTTTTTTTTTTTTTTAAATACTTTATGATAATCTTTTGGCTATTAGAAGGTCAGCATTTGAACTCTTGTAAAAAAAAACAAAAAACTTGAATGTAAAAACCAAACAATTCAGACGGAAACAAAAAAATGTTTATAATAATTGTGTTCGAAACCTGTATTGGAATTCATAACGTTAAAATAAAAATGCAGACAATACAATAACGAAAACCTAAGCATTGAATTTATATTGGATTGTAAAGAAAAACCAAATATTTTTTTTATCAAAGTCGTTATCGATGAAGCCGTTTATTACTAAATTAAAGAAAAAAAAACTAATTAATACACATCAATACTTGTATCAGCTATAATCACAATCACTTGAACACCTCAGCACAGATTCTCATAGTGAGGTATAAAGAATCACAGTATATCACCTTTTAAATCCTACCTTACACTCTACATTACAAAAGACCATGCAAATAATTGCAAGGTAATAAATAAATATACCTAAGATAAAATAAATAATTAAAATTAAATTTTGGTCTCCGCTGACTTTTTCTGATTTTTTTTTTTTAAAACCAAACAAAATAAGTCAAAAACGTCCCTTAACATCCTATAAATTATGTATTCACATTATTCCAATAATTTTCTAATACGGCGGATGCGTCTGCCCAATAACTGCGTGGGAGGCCGGATCGAGAGAGATTTTTTGACTTCTCCAGCAAGACTCTGGAACATTGCCTTGCACCGCAGTGGGAGGGATATATTCATACGTCCGTCACTCCTGGACACACTGACCTCCAGATTCCTATCAACCCCTCATATCTTTTCCTTCACAGAACTTTCTTTCCTAAAAGCACCCTTCTCACAGCATCCCCAAAGATGGTGTGGGCCGTGAGTGGAATTATTTTCCTCGGGGAATTTTGTGTGGAGCTAATGTAAAAAAAATATTTATAATTTTTTATTTTATTATTTTAAGCAAATTGTAACTTATTTATAACTTATAACATAACCAAAGTATAGTATTATGCAATCGAGGTATAAAGACTAAACACTGATAGCTCTGTTATAAGTTATAACCCATCTATCTATCTTGCTTATAAAATATGCCAACATTTAATTAAAATTACAACAACTCTTGCACAACGTATGTATGAACATAACCCACAAAAATAACCAAATCTTCACAAATAAATAAATTAAACTGCAAAAAGGGTAGAGCATAACTTATTACTTATTACTATCATAACGAAATTAAAAATAAAATAAATGCAAAGAATTTAATGAAATAAATAAATAAAGAGGTTACAATGGAGTTCTAGGCAGTAATGTCGTAATAATCCGTAACCTCCGGGTTAAATTCAAGTAATATAGCCGCTTTACCATGATAAAATGGGTATCTTATAGCATCGACATCGCGTTTCAAGCCAGGTGTTTTAATTAAAAATATTAAATTTAGCCTTTAAAAAAAGAAACGGCGCGCTAAATGACCCGAACCGTAACATTATAGAGGCAGTCACGGGACAGTCACAAAATTCTGAGAATAATAAAATAAATAAAATATTTTGCTATTTAATTTTATTACATCTACAAATAATAACTATCTTCTTAGTAGCAACTTGAATCTCAGAAACTATTGCGGTGTAACTATGTACAATATATCGGTTCTTAACGCAGTAGCCGAGAAAATTGAAGCCGGGCTTATTTATTAGGGCTTGGAACACATGCTCTGAGGAGTGAGGATTAGAAGGAGGCTGGAGTTTAATCGACTGGTATACATGGCAACCCAATAAGCCAATATTGGAATTTAGGGTGGGTAGGAATAAAAGAATTGATTGAGCGTTGTTTTTTTTCTTCTTTATGTCTTCCCTTTTCTTGCCTCTTCTTACAGGGCCTTGCAACTTTTTGGTTCTTCCTGATTCATCTCGTATGGCTGACACCGACTCCAAAAATAACAATCGTGCCTATATATTATTAAGTTGTAGAAGAATACGAAATCATTTTTTTGCTTTTTAGTGCATTTTTTTAAGTCGTTTTTTTGTTTTGTAAAATTTTTGTCGTGCATCAGTATTAAATAAGTTAGAAAAATGAAACAATATAACTTTGTATAAACCACTTATATGATGTGCAAATCCGACCGGTTTCGGAACAAACGTTCCTTCGTCAGGGAAAGCTTATACTAATTTGACAGTTTAGAACAATGTTTTATTGTGGTAGGGATGGAGCTATATTGTTTCATTTTTCTATAATGGATAACCACAAAGTAATAGCTACATTAAAAAATAAGTTAGATTTTATTTTTCAATGTTTATCTATTTAAATAAGCACTGAATGCCCCGCGTGTTTATTTAGCACTTGCGGTGGTTAGTATCTATTAAGTTTTACCAATATTTGTCAAAATTATCGTGATTAATGATTTTTGGGTTATTATGCCATGTTGCACTTCCTCCTTTTGTAGCCAACTTTTCACTTGATGGTGGATAATGTAACGCTATCTCAAACGTTGTCTAAAGAAGGGATGCACTGCATAATAACCCAACAATTAAACTAAGTGCCAGTGAGACAGACGTCATTTACGTTCGTCCTCTTCCTTCTCACTCTTGTTTGAAAACGAAAAAGACAGAAGATAATAAATTAAAACGTCACGTATGCTCTCTCGCTGGGACTATTGTAATCAGGATAATACTTTCGGTCGTGAAAATCTCAAACCATATCTTTACCAAAATTGTTTAAAATTAAATAATTATCTGTGAATTATTAATACTTTAAAATCAATAAAAATGAAGCCAAATTAATTCGAGGTCGCGTTATACTCTAATATTATTTTCTCCTGAAAACAGATCGGCGAATTTATTTCGTCCTTGAAAAAAAATTCTCAGAACTTTGTAACTGACCTAAGAATAATCCTTTTAAGACTTTAATAAAATAAATAATAACTAGTTTCCATTTAGCATAGATGAAGACAATAACCATAATATTATGTGAAACCTCGTTCCAAAAAAGTAATGAATTAAAATTTAAATGATGTGATATTATGCAATATTCAATCCTGTTTTCCGTGGAGTAAAACCCTTCTCCCACAGGGCTAAGCATGTATCCGATACACGACGACTCTGGCGACTACCTATACATCTACATTAGGGTGGTCACAAGGAATAAGGTGAAAAAATATTTTCGTCCTAATGCCGGAGGGACCCCCCTAATATTTGCTATTTGTCTAGAAAATAAAGTTTGGAAAGTTTTAGCTTAATTGGATAATGTTAACCCGTGTCTTATCGAGGTTAAATTTGAAAAAACGATTTTTTGCAAAAAAAAATCGCCGTTTTTTCCTCATAAAATGAAAACAATTTTTCCTAGAAATTTGATTCTTGTTTTATTTCATATGAAATGTTGCTATCTCCAAGTTTTACTCTAATCACTTTTTTGTTAAAACGTTTATATTTGAAGATATCTATTATTTTCCAAGACGGACGTGATCCGAATCCTTAAAGTCGCATTTAAGTCGTCGATCCATTATAAGGTCGGATTTGTTACAAAAGAGCTATTGCCAAGGACCCTTTCTTCAGAGAATCCCTACCTGGAGTGTCATAAACCACACTCTTCCTTTTGTGTTCCTTGTCTGGGGTTCCTGGGGTTTTCCCACTCTTTCGAAGTGAGGGAGAGGGCTGAGAGGGCTTTAGTTAACGTTTGCTTTTCAATTCAAACAGTGAACAAGTGAACATTCTGAATATTATTGAACAACGTTCTTCTAATGAGTTTTTTCTTGTGAGGTTTGTGGGACTATGTCTTCTACAGCATTAACGAGCCATGCTCGTGCAGGTTCGAGTTCAAGGCAGAAAGAAATGGTGTATTTAATTGGCCACATGTCTCATCAAATCACTGGCAGTAAATTATCAACTAATTGTCAAGTTTTACGCAGCTTATTTTATAATATACGCCAAGTGAAATTGAACACCAGAGAAGCTGAGACTTACAATACAGGAAGTTGTAATTTTTTGGGAGAAAGCTAAGATATCAACCGGACACTTTAAAGATTGTGTTGCAAAGCTTGACAAACTGTACGAAGAGTAGAGAAAACTACAAAAAAACACTAACAGATCTGAAAGCACAGCTCAAAAGTAAAAAAAAGTAGAAGCTTTCAAGTTAGCCCTTGATGACCTTTTTGATATTGCTCATCAGGATGCATTAAAAAAACACTGTTGAAGAAGACAAGCAGTTTTTGTTACTCCAGTTTTTGATTTTCTAAAAGTTTCAGATTGGATGGTCGAAGCTAGACGAGACAAAATACAAAACTGCTATTGAAGATAAAAATATTAGACATAAAATTTGGAATTCAGATGAAATATCAATTTTTCTTACAGAACAATTAAAAAACCAACAGCCAAGGGATGATTACAAAGAATTAATTCAATTTTCGTTAATTGTGTTAGGACGTACTCCCCCAAAAGACACTTTATTCAAAGTACCTGGTGCTATTCATCACACTAGATCGGCTAGATGGATGGCAAAGGCCATTTATTGTATCAAAATGTATCTTTTCAGGGATCAATTTACATTAACAAATTTTGAAAAACACTGACATTTGTTTATTTTTAATAAACATTTATGTAAAAGCGTGGTTTAACGCCCCCAAACCCACTTTGGCCCCCAACAAAGACCTACAATTTTAAAAATCTCTTGTAAAATATAGAGAAATCGATAAAGAACTTGCAGACAAGGCACTGTCTAAAATGATAAATCATCTGTGGTACCTCAATTCTGAGCAAGTCGCATTTTCTTTCTCCATCAAGTGGATAATTTATTGGACAAAGATATTGATTTTTTTTGTTTCTCATCAAACTCAAAATTTTTTCAAAAGATTTGAAAGTGATACAGAATTTTTAAATACGGATCCTGATATATGGTGTGAAAATGCACATCATTTAAAAGCAAAAAAATAGTAAACGGTTTCAAGGTTGTCAATGACACAGCTGAAAGAGGGGTAAAATTAATCCAAGACTTCAATTCCTGTTTGACAAAAGACGAAAAACAACGACAGTTTCTGTTACAAGTTGTATCGGAATGTCGAAAAAAAATTCCTGACTCTTCAAAAGCCACGTTATCTAAGCCGTTACCACCTTAACCTGATAATTAAATGTAAATAATAATAATAATAACTTCTTTCTTTTATAAGGCTTTCTTTTTTATATTTTAAATAATAAAATTTTGAACATTATTTCTTCTTGTTCTTTATACCTTTTTGCTTTTCTTTTCTCCAAAATTCATCATTTTCAATTTGGATTGTGCTGTATTTTCTTTGAAAACAGTTTAAACTACACCCTTCTTTATGTACCAAATGAGAAAATAAATAAAGAAAAATCTGGACAGCATATGTTATTAAAACTTGCAATATTGTTATGTATTTTATAAAAAAAAACATTTTTATGGAAAGTTAAAACTTCAACCTTGATGAGGCACGGGTTAACCTTATCCAATTGAGCTGAAACTTCACCAATCTCATTTCTTAGCCAATAGAGAACTCCAGTCCAATTTTTTTATTTTTTTTAATGAATAAAGACCTTCAAACTTAAATAACTGCATTTTTATTTTTATTTTTATAGTTAGTTTTAATAGTTAAAATAATTGTCAAAGTTTTAATTTTTAAAGACTCCCAGAAACGCACCGTATCTATGGTGGTCTAATTTTTTTTACTTTTTAAGTTGTCATTTTGAATCAGTGATGTTATGTCGAGGGAAATTTCCCTAGATCTAGGGGAGAAAAATATTTTTTTGGGATAAGGGAAATCAGGACAAAATCTAGGGAAATTTCGAACTCTGGCAAAAATTTTATTACATATGACAGTATTACTGGTATTATTTATATATATACGTATATATATTTTTTGGAATTCCTATGAATCTTAATTATTTTTCATGTACTTACATGCCATGTTATTTTTAACACTGACAACTCAAAATGATATTAGGGAACGTACCCATACTACGTGACACGTTCGGGGGGGGGGGGGGGGGTCTTCAAAATACCACGCTTGGTACAAATGAGCGGCGGGTTGCTTATGATTTTTATTTTGCAAAGTGTTTTTTTTTATTATTTGGAATTCAGTTTCTAATTCAGTGGTGAGTGTATTCGTACTTTTAAATTTTTGTTCAGTGTTTTATTTGGAAAATCACGGTATTATTAGTATATTTACCAAGTTACGATATGTTTCCAATTAATTATCATATTAATTAACATATAACAGGATTAGTGTTACACAATCGGGTGGCTACGTAGGTAATTGCGTAAATGTGAAATTCTAGGGAAATTTCACTTCTAACTGTTGGCAACACTGTGAAGAAACCAGAATAATCATGGCGGATAATGACTTTTAGGTGTGAGGTGTGTTTTTTATTCAAGATTAACTGCTTTTAATATAGAAAAACATTGGTAAAATGTCCACATTTCACCGCTATTGTTATTGTATTTAATCAAAGTGCAATATAAAAACAATAAATCATCTCTTTCATTGCAAATACATGTGACATCGTGTTTTGTGTCGGGTGTTACTTTGTCGGTACATTGTTTTATGTATAATACATACAGAAACACTGGTATTTATAATACACTGATCATGACGAGTGTTTAACAACTTGTATAAAAAGCCCTATACTAAAAACAATTTGAAAATACATAAGCAAATGTCAAAATAGGACACGACTTTAACCTCAAATAGACAAAATTTATTGCAGATTGTCCGCAAATATAGCCCTTTTCGTAAATTGTTGAGGGCCTAAATTATGTTTCAATAAACACAATAACTATTATTTATCTAAATCTCTATAAACAGTATGAAAATAAACCAAAAACACGAAATGTTGAATTGCATAGGTACGTGTGCACTTCAAGTCATTTCAAATGTCAATACAATACAATAACAGGTGACAGGTTAACTGTGACGTCACGGTTAACCATTTCAGTAATGCCAACTTAACGCTGTGTTTTCCGAAGAGGTTTAAAAATGCACTTTTTAATAATTTATTAAAAACTCTGCATTTAATATTATGAAATAAAACTTATATATTCAGAATCAGCGTTTCTTGGTCTATATGAACATATTTTTTTAAAGCCATAATATTTTTCACTGGAGTTCCTTATTGGCAACTTTTAGGGGGGGTCCCCCCAAAAAAATTCCAACATTGATTTCTTGTGACCACCCTAATCTACATAAAGGCTTACGTTGCCGACATTCGTTGGTGACTCCAGTCTCCCGTGACCACCCAGTCGAAGTCGTTACCACTCTCGTCAGGGGGCATACATTAATTACGTGAGCTCAAAAGGGGGAGGGGGGGGGGGGGGTTCAGCAAAATCTCACGTTACTAGAATATATCTCACCAAATTTATCTCACCAGGGGGGGGGGTCTAGATTGGATGAAAAAGTGCTCACGTTATTTTCAATTTTTCAATTCAATTCAATTATTTATTCATTTTTAAAACATTACAAAATAGAATTTCAATGCGTTTTAAAGGAGTATTAAGACTTAAAATTTAAACAGGTTTAAGGAATTTATATTTCAATGAAGCACAATCATACTAACAACAACAAAGCTTTTGTCTGAATTGTGCTTAATTGATATTAAACATATCGATATTCGAAGTGATTCTATAAGATTCTATATTCAACAAGACAGCTCTTCCGACGGGCATAACCATTGGCAAGTTAGTTCTGCAAGCCGGGAGATAAAACACTCTGTGCTGTCGATGACGGAGATAACCATCGGGAACATAGAAACTAATGCTCTCCATAATAGCTGAGTTTTCGAACCTTCCACGAATCAGTAATTAATGTATGCCTCCTCATTGAGACTTTAAACATGCGCCCTCGAGAATATTTTTCACAAAAATCGGCGCACTACAAATTATCGAATTATTATAATTATGGCTGAGCAGTTGATAAATTAAAAACATCAGAGTGTGTAATTCACACGCGGTAGAAGTGAAACTAGAAAGTCGCTAGATATCGCTTTCTTTTCTTTTGCTTGTCTTTTTAAAGTGATTTGAAGATTGGATATTGATTTCACAAAATAAATATGTTTTTTTTTTTTTATTTCGTAGGATTCGAACCCCCGTTCGCTTGATGTCTGTTTCTCTGGCCGCTGAGACTTGTCAGGCACCTTGCCAACTACGCTACGGAAAGCACTCGCCGAGGCGCGAATTTACAGCATTAGAACCGAGTATTTGTGTAGAACTGAGTTGTGACGCATTTCCGTTTCACCCGAATTTCAAGTCACGGCGCTAAAGAAGCCGAATTTCAAAAAATCAGTTAAACAATAAAAATCCGAAAACTTCAATATCTACGACATCCAAAGTACGAGATATTGCATCTCATAATGCAGGGGGAAAGATTGCCGGAAGACGGGGCCCTGGAATAAGAAGAACATCATGGCTGATAAACCTAAGACGGTATTTTGGCCTGCTTATGCAGAGCCATGCAGAGCCGTTCCGGGCCGCGTATTTACAAAACCTATACCGATTCAGTCGCGGTAACGACAATTTACATTTTAAATATGCCTCTATATTGGTTATTTTTTATCACATTGCAAAAACAAAAATTGTTCTAAAATCTAGATAAAATAATCTTTCTGATGTGTATATTAGAAATTAATAATTTTATTTATTAATATTTAAAATTTAATATTATTCCCATATATTGTAAATACACCTCTATATTGATAATTTTTTATCACTTTGCAAAAACAAAAATTGTTATAAAATCTAGATAAAATAATCTTTCCAATGTGTATATTAGAAATTAATAATTTTATTTCTAAATATTTAAATTTTGATATTGAAAATTTAAAGCGACTGAAACGCGGTAGGGATTGTAAATACGCTTTCGGGCCGCAGTTAACGAAGTCCGCATAGCCAACATGATAGCCAACATCCGTTGAACTGACAGGGCACGAGAAGAAGAAGTTAATAAATATGATAGCCTCATCGTCAATTTTGTGAGATATTTTTTTTTTGGTCTCCGTGCTGGAGGGGTAAGGCTCTCGACTATCAATCTGACGGTCGCGGGTTCAATTCGCGAAGTGCGCAAATAAATATTATTTGATAAAATTGTTTTTTTTTTCACAATTAATTAATTAAAAATAATATATTCACAGACAAAACAATGCGTGTGCTTTAAATCAATGCTAGGAACAAAAAAATGTCGGCTTTACCACTAATAACTGAAATTATGAAAGCTAGATTTGACGTTATTTAGATAGCGACCGTGTATGGACTGTGCGCGGCAAGTACTTGCGACGTGAATACACAACATTGGTATCGGATATCTGTGTATTCCTGTGGGAGAAGGACCCCAGCGAGTAAACTGGGTGAAAAATAAAGCAGGAAAAGATATCGACGATCTAACAAAGAGTGGAAGTAGATAGGTACCCACGGTAAAATATTCATAGGAACTTTATGGACGTCCGATGAAAAGAGTGGGTAGTTGGAGAATTCTGAGAGTATTAAGTACCGGGAGATCAGCAGGTAGGGGAGGAAACAAACAGAAAAAAATCGATTCTCGATACCTTGAAGTGGATCAAACCTTGACTTGTGATTCTTCTTGGGAACAATTGATGAGCTTCAAAATGATAGGTTACCTGAAACAAGAGAGATATAAATCATTAGATACCTAGTAAAGTTAAAATTCAACACAGAAGTGTATAATACGTAGTTTTAACAAGTAACAAATAGTAGACGATTTACATTGCATATTCATTTACGGATAGCTAGCTGTTCTTTGTCAGCTGAATACATACATTTTTAAAGGTGCATCGGAACTAACATCCAGAGGCAGGTCTCTACCAGAATGCATTATAGCATGCATTTATCACTGCTGGTCCCCACCGCGTAGTTTCTTGTTAAAACGCAATCTTGAATATCCTAAGCACACATTAGCCATGCAAGTGAACATTATGCAATGACGTACTCAATACAAAAAAAAAACTTAACTGCTTTTAAAGCGAAAAACTGACGTAGAGGTCAATCCATAAACCTTTTTTAAATTTTATAAGTTGACAAAATTTTGTACCAAATCTCATTATATTGACATCTCTACGGCAGCACCCCGGGAGGGTGTGATTTTCCGACTTTCTAGAATAAAAAATGGCACTTAAAAATGATGAACCTAAGTTCGGTATGGCAGAACGTACTATTCTAAGAAATGTATAAATAGTTTATTCGTTGACAGCAAAACGATTGAGTTGAAATTAATTAATTCCGCAAAAAGTTTAATCAATGCGATAAACGAGAATAGCCTGAACACCTTTCCGTTCACCGGACACCTGTACAAAGTGAGAAAAACAAATCGTGCATAATTAATTCTTTATATGAATTTAATTCAGGTTTGAGGGTGTAAAAAGGACATACAGCGCGCACAATTGGACGTAAATGCCCCAATTAGATGTGGTCGCCTAATTCTCAGGTGACAAAGAGAGTCTTTGAAAGAGGTGCCAGTCGCTTTATCTACAGCAGGCCCTTCGACTACCTGCGCAGCCTCCGACTTAAGTGATATATCGACGGTGGGCGCCGGTTAATAACATCAACTTTTCAAGAATGTTTTTGAGTCTATTTAACCGCAGCGGAGGGCTAAACTTATTTAAAGCACTCTCAAGCTAAAACTACGAAGATCGAAACTGTCGTCACCAATACTAATTAGCAGAACTTTATAATTACAAAAAAGAATAGAAAAAAAGGAATTGCCTAAATTGTGTTAAAGTGATAGGAATGCATTTTAAAATAGACAGATTCAGCGTGAGGAAAGAGTTTCCTGTACCTATATTCAGTCCCATTTGTTCAATTCTTTCAATTTGGGAGGCGGGAGTGGGTACGTAACGTGGGGAGATAACCAACACCTCTGCCATAAGTCACTCCAAGTGGTTCGCTACGTTTGGTGATTTAGCAGGGGTGCCCGGGTTCATTTTGTCTAGGGGTGAGGTTTTGTCTAGGTCTTGGAGGCGGATGACCAGGACACACTGAACCCCAGATTCCTACCCACCCCTTAAACCATTTTCCTTCCCAGAACTTTCCTCCCCTTTCTTTCCTTAAAAAAACCTTCCACGCAGCATCCCCAAAGATAACATAGGCCCTGAAGGAAATTATTTTCCTCAGGGCTTCGTGTGTAGAGCTCATGTAAAAAAAAAACTAAAATCGGATCCATTACGTGTGCACAGAAACATTCGAAATGCTTTGTCATACTGTAAAATTAACTAAATCATGATTGATTGGTTATACAAATAATGTCAAGTACCTAGTGCATTGGCAAGTGTTATCAATATGCATACAAAATATTATTTCTGCAAAATTGGACGTAGAGATATTTGGGTAGATAAATATCGCGGCGCATTGCACACGAAACCATTCAACATTCAAACTTATCCAAAATATTGAAATTTATAAATAGACTTCATTAACCGTGTGATTCTATTATCCAGCAACCACCATTGCATGCAGTCGTATACCTGGCACAGGGCGTCCCACAAGGCACTTCTCCAGGCCCCTTATTGTGAGTTTTGTCACCCGAGAATGACAATTGAAGTGAAATCGCGCGTGTGACAAATAAAACAAGTGTTGACTGAAGAGGTTTCGGTTGCCCAGTATAGAAAGAATATAAAACTGAAGTAATAACTAACCACATTTGTCATTTTTAAATTATATTTAGGTACTAGTCGGATCTGTTTAACTAAGTTTCTCTCATGAGAGTAACATCTCGATTTCAACTTTTCTACACTTTTGACTGATTGAAAAATTGTTAACACAACGTCTATATAACCATATATACTTAATCGATGGTATACCATAATATACACTGAAAAGATATTTAATTAAAAATGGGGATTATTTCAAGGATCATAGATTTGCCTTTAATTTGTTTTGATTTACCTTCAATCGAAGTATTTTGAATTTTAAGTTCACCTCAGCCAACCCGATATAACATGGCATATATTTTTTGAGCGTTACAAAACATTTGAAAGCTAAAATGTCTGGATTATAATACCCATCACTAGGTACCATAAATAAAATACATTTATTGTTGACTTTTCCTATTATCAATTAAAGTTAACCACCCAGGCTTCCGGCATTTTATGCCGGAAGGTCAAAATATTTCCGCATTGCAATAAAATCCACAAAATGAAATATTTCAGAACGCAAGATGAGGAAATACGCTTTCAAATTTTATTATTATAAATAAACATAATTTTTGAAATATAAAATTTTTAAAACAAACATAAGAAAGTTTTAAAAATGGGTCAGCTTACGTTTTTTCTAACAAAAATTACTGATAACGAAAAAAAATAAAAACACACATATTTTATCAGACAAATGTATTATAAACGTTATCGTCAACTCAGTTTTTTCTCGTTTCGTGGAAAAATAATTCATAAAAAATTCGTAAAATTTAGTTATTTTTTTGTCAAATTGCGTCGGAAACTTGGTGTCATAATGGAGTACATTTTAATTATTTCGCGGTTAAATTTTAGATTTCAATATAAAGCACAGTGTTTTCTAATGGCAAATATAACCGTCGGGCAAGAGAATTAACAATACAAAGAAATCTTTAAGGCACGACATTTTTTCCATCGTCGATGTTCTCTCGTGACAGTAATAATCTGATAATTCATCACTTGTGACACTTGAACCCGGCCAATAAACCTTATCTCCTGCATTCACAAATAGTGGTAAGAGTTCTCTTATCACTCGACGCTTGTTTGCCGTGGGGCATTTTTAGTATACAAGATTATTTTATCGCGCGCTCGGTCCACAAATAATATATTCCCAGTCACCTTATCGAACGGAAGCTGTCATTCAATAAAAACGGACCTAAAAATATACATTTTTAATTTCACGTTTTTTGTACTAAAGTTTAAAACATCTACAGGTAGGGTTGTCATCATTTTTCAGAGTAAAGATCGGACAGTTATTAAATAAACACAACACCATGATTATTCACTTAAACGGCCTACTCACCATCCGATTTGCAGAACTGCTTGCAGGACCGCGTACACGGTCTCTGCAAATTAGATCGTTTGTAGGCAAAACCGCCAGTCGAATAATAATAATTCGGTTGACGGTTCCGCATTCTGTCCGTATTTTCGCAGGTAAAAATCAAAACATTTTTACATGAACAACTGGTAGGATGTTTGTATCGTTAATATATTATGATTCTGCTCGAGACTTGTTCTAGCTAATACCTTGGCCTTAAACAGTATTCTTAGAAATGAGAAATGACGAAAGTCCAAATACGACACTATACAAATGTACCACCCCAGCCAGGAGCATACCAGGGGGCACTGATTCGTTAGGACTTGGAACACGTGCTCTGAGGATGTTGGAAGTCAATCGACCGGTATACATGGCAACCTGATAAGCCAATATTGGAATTTAGGATGGGTAGTATTAAATTAATTGAAGAAGAAGAAAACAATATTAAATAATCTAAACAAAAATATGAAAGAGAACAAGACACAGAAAAATAGAAAAACACGTCCCGGTTAGACGAGAGGTCCGGGTTCGAGTCTCAGTTGCGACCATTGAATTTTTCTATTTTTCTGCGTCTTGTTCTCTATCATATTTTCGTTTAGATTATTATTGTTATCTCCTTCTTCAATGATATATTACATTGATGTGAATAACCTTAAAAAGTTATAAAAAGAGAGTTTTTCTTATAAAAAATTGAATAAATTAATTGATTGGGTGCTGTTTTTTCCCTTTATGTCTTCCTTCTTTGTGCATTTTGGCTTCTCATGGTTTTTCTTGACTCCTCCTGGCTTGCTTTGGCTATTCTTGCCTCCCCCACTGTCTTTTTCTTCTTTATAATAATAATATTTGATTTTCTTCTTTATATTAATAATACATGATTTGTATAGCGTCGTTTTTGTAAAAAAAATCACCTCAATTATTAACCTTACGGCTAAAAAATTGCATCCACCGGTTTACGAATAATTAGTACAAAAAATACGTAAAATGCATTTGACAAATGAACGCGACGCAGCGCAAAAATGAAAATAGGTATATTATGTTATTTATACTCTGTACAGGCAGAAAATATACAGGAACATACTAACCTGGGAGGTCACTTGCGATTAACACTGCTTATTGTTTATTTAGAGAAATTTAGATACGGGTTGCAGAGAACATAATTGAAACACGTGTAATTGGAAATGCCATATACATATATTATGTTCTTTAGTAAACGTGTTTGTGAAAGCAAAACCAAAATTTTATGATGGGCGGTACCTAGTACAACAATTTGATTAGAATATCTATCTTCCTAAATGTGATTCGTCCATCAGTAAGAGACAGATTGATGTGTAAGTAAGTGTTAATCCAATAATAAAAGTAAGATTAAGACGTATAGAATGATACTCTCAGAGAGATATATTTAATTTAAGGGTAAGAGAGCCTAAAAATGTAGGTTTTTGTCTCGACTTAAATTGTTTCTTCTTGATTTTTCTCAATTTAATGCAAAAATAAAAACAGAGAGAATATCATTCCGAGGTACACAACACCTACCAAAAATTTGTGTCCCCATCCCATTAATCAAGTAATCAAAACGACTGTCCACAAATTATTATATTAGTTATGTAGGTTTGCGTTTGCAGTCTCAGCACGATACAATTTCACAGCAATTTTTATACAGCGTCTGAATGAGAATACAACGAACCACGATCTATTCATTGCCGCGGGAGATCAATCTCCATCGAATTAGTATCGGCTTTATTATGCAATGACGTCAGCGGAGTCTTTATAATTTGATCATTTTCCGTCATATTCATCCATTTCACAGTTCACACGGCCGCGGCTGTATTCAATTTCCTCCGTGGAGGAAGTCGTCTGTCGCCAGTCGCCAGTCGCCATCTTGTCGCCATTCATAATAAGTAGCTAACAACACGACACGTGGTGTCGCTTGTTAACAAATTTATTATAATTGATAGGCCTCTGAGACAAGAGATTTGGGCACTATTTTAAAGTGTCAAGAAAAAAAAAACAGCATTAAAAACAATATTTTTTCTGATTATACAGGGTGGGGACGTACTTGATTCACTTTAACCAGTGATTCCTGACATTATTTGGAGTAAAAATGTAAACGAAATTTTGGTCTCCGGTGACATTTTTGATGTTTTTTTTTCTACAAAATCTTACAAAAATGGTAGTTGTTGAAAAGTTGGAGGCGGGGTAAGGGGTTCGTTGGACACCCGGCTGTGTGACCAATGACGACATGGTGAAGAATTTTTTTTTTGTTCACCGGAGATCAAAATTTCATTTGCATTTTTTACTCCAAATAATGTCAGGAATCACTGGTTAAAGTAAGTCAAGTACGTTCCTTAACACCCTGTATACAGTTTTCAATTATTCGGCCGGGCTGTCTCTTGAGCCAATTTCAGAGAAGCGCCTGAGCCCCTGAGTGCCGTCAAATGTTGATACATGCATTGTTATCGACAACGAGTCTATCTATCGAGTTTCAGCTCGATCGGTTACCGGGAAGTGAGTTAATTTCCACTTCAAGAATGCATTCATTCAAGAAAACAAGGCCAACTGCAGTACCTACCTACAGGCCTTGTCGCGCGACGGATTTTGAAATGTCACGTGATCAAGTCAGTGCCACCGAGCAGACAATTTGCAAATGGGATTGTTGTTGATACTCTTTGTTACTGCTGATTATAGCATATTATTAAACAAAGAGAAGTGATTGGACGATTTTAAATAGTGAAGTTTACTTGGCGACAGCACTGACTTTATTTGGAGGCCGAGCGCCCAGGCCTGTAGGTACTCTAGTCGGCGTTTCGTTTTGTTTCCGTATCTAACAAAATTTCTACATTAACAGAATACATGATTTAAAAAAAATGTATTATGTATGGTTTTATTATAATGTCCCTCATATGACAGTAAGAATTGTTCTGCGTTATGGGAGACATTTTGCAATATATTTAACGTTTCAGTTAAACTTAGATAAATAATTTAAAGATTAACACAACGATGAGTGTAATGTAAGTTATATTTTTTCCACGGTTTTCTGCAAAAGAAGGAGAAGAATATTTTCGTGGCAACTGCCGAATAATGTACTTGTAAGTATGATAATTTTAACCGATGAACACAGATATACATGACTTAAATTCAGTAGGATTTATAGGTCAAATTAGGAATTCCACAGAGCCGAACCCTCTGATATGAAAATATCTGGAGTCGGTGAATTATTTTCCCATTTGGTCTCTGGTAGGTTGACATGTTGTTCTTGTATTGTTTTGTATTTATAATACTTATATAGTGCAATTGCATAGCGTGGATTGACCAGATGATCATTTGGGAAGTGTGTGAAAGGGTTTAGTTTTTCCTGTGGGGAAAATTAAACCCGGACATTTAAATCTGGTGCGTAAATATAGCGCAGTTTTGTGATATTTCACTTCAAGTGCGCTTAATTATAATAAACTTAAAATTAATCCTATAGTGTTCCTTATGAGTCCTTACAAAATACAAAATTGATTAAATAATGTGAAACAAAGAATATACAGTATATACAAAGCAATTCCTAAAGAACAATATTAACAAAAAGAATAATTAATACTAAATTATAATAATAAATGCGTACTTGGCATAGTAACATAGCATAGACAGCATGTTTTATATGTAACTATGCCAAATACGCTATGTAAGGTGCAAACCAAATCTCGTGCGAAACCGGCTGGTAAAGTTATTTCCAAATACAATATAGATGTCTTGTTGAAAGTTCAAACATTCACGAAAACCCGTCACGTGTGTGGGTAAGAACCTAAATTAAATATAACATAATCAAATAAATAAAATAAAACTTTGTAGGTTGAGCTTTTGAAATGATGTAATTATTATGCATTATAAATACTATACATTCGCTCAATATGTTCGACTTACAAAGCCGACAGCCCAAATTCCGTGTTTTTTTATCCTATTTTAAAGCCGTATATTCTGTTTTGGTTTGGGCTAAGCTTCGTTCAAGGTCTACTTCCTTTCGAGGCCAGGCTCTGGGTTCATTGGGACGATGAATCTTAATCAAGCAAAACTATTTTTTATACATTCTCTAAGCCATAAATAAAAATCGTAAAATAAAGTACATGAGGCCTCCACAGAATTGCGAGTTGAATCCCCGAGTTCGTAATAAACTAAAACCATTGATAGCTCCGTTGTAATTTCTCACAATTTCTGATAAATGAAGCGCGTAATAGAAAATTAGATTACAAGGAGCTCTCGGCGGCAAATTCTAATGACAAACATTCCCGGGTAAAGAATTACAAAACAGAATAATCCCTAATATAAGCGGAAAATGTTACTTGACGACCCAGCGTGATTGTTCACTCGGCCACTAACATTTTTGTACATTACAGGTCCGCTCAGGAGGCCTTGGGGAAATTATTTATCATCTTTGGCGATGCAAGGAAGTAGAGGAAGTTCCGGAAAGGAAAAAGGTATGAGGTGTGGGTAGAAATCTGGGGGGTAATGTGTCCAGGAGTGACGGACTGACAGCTGGAGCCGTCAGTATTTGCTGAAATGCTGACCAGATCTGTCTATGAATGCAGGAAAATGGCGGAATTACTATTAATTTTTAAACCGCGACCTTCAATGCTAGAAGACGTAAACTGGCTATACAGGCGTCTGTGTGTCCTTTGCACTTACCCTCCACTTATTAAAATCAGGTCAGATGAGATCGATCTTTCGAGAAATTGATTGCGAAATAAATTCCTAGTGCGGCCATGTATTTTTCAAGCAATAAATCAAAACCCCCATCGACAGTTCTAGACCTAATACCAAGAAAGTTCTAATTTCACAAAATATAATAGGTATAAATGCGATAAAATTGCGAGAAAGATTTATTTTTTTAATGAAAACCAAAATCCATTTTGGGATGCAAAAATCTTCAAATGGGCCGCAGGTTGAGCATGCCTGACTTAGTCCGTTTATGGTAGTTTTATTAACTTATAAAACCGTGAAGTGAAATTAAACATCGTAAAAGTTCGTTACTTAGGTACAATTTTCCACCCCGACTTGTTTTCAAAATAACATCCTTGAGTGAATCCTAACGATTGGCGGCTGATGAATTTTTCGTGACAAAACTGAAAACTAATTTAAAAATGTATTTATAATATGTGTATCCACCCTTATTAGAGGTTTATGTAATAACAAATTAAGAAGCCTTTATACCAACGGCGTATTGAAAAAAAATTACGTCAGCTCCACACAGGAGGCCCTGAGGAAAATAATTCCCATCAGTGCCTATGTAATCTTTGGGGATGCTGTGGAGTATCTTTTTAGGAAAGGGAGGAGAGGAAGTACTGGGAAGGAAAAGGGTATGAGAGGTTGGTAGTAATCTGGGAGTCACAGTGTATCCAGAAGTGAAGGTTATATGAATCTATTCCTATTACTGCAGTTCTTGGCGATTTTTCCGAGATATCCTGTTGAAAAGGTTAAAAAGTCTTCCTCAACCAGCCTCTCCCGATCTGGGCTGCCACGCAGTTTGGTGGGCAGAGCCATCTGCTACCAAGATCCGGACAAGAATCCTCACCCCACGAACCCGGGCATCTCTGCTATAGTGTTTTATTCCCATTCTTGTTGGTTCCATTCCACTTAAGACGACAATATACCCTAAAATATATTCAGAATCTTAACGACGTAAGTAAAGAAACCGTGTTTACAAATTGCGACTCGCGACCCGTGCACTGGATGGACCTGCTGTCGAATTTGCCGTATCAAAGAAAAGAAGAAGAAGATAAATAATGTGGGAATCTTAACGTCGTAAGTGAAGAAAGCGTGTAAACAAATATACGCCGCGGCACGGAGTATTGTACGAACGTACGGTTGAATTCACCCTAGCAGGCCTGGAGATTCGACCTTTCTGCCACGTTCATTTTAATTAATTCTGAAGAACGCACTACAAATATTTCAAATGTGCCTCCATGTTGTACTCCCGAAATTATTAATTCATCGTCTAGAAAAATAAAATCGAGTTATATAGTTTTGAAATCGTTGAACGTAAAATATATTAATGGTAAGGTACTGTTTTTATTAATCTAATATATAAATAACACGCATTTCTTGTGCGGCATGGAAATAAAAAACTTATTACAGTTACGGATTCGCCGGAAATGATTAAAATGTGAGTTTTGAGCGTAGAAAAATTATTAGGATTGTGTACCGCCTTAAAAGTTTTATTTTAGTTTTTTTTTTAGGCGAACCCAACACGCCAATATTTATTGGAATCCGCAGATATTTATCAAATATCGTTATATTTATTGAAAGTGTATAATAGCATATTGCGGACAACAATCGTGATATAAACCTTGACGCGTAGGTTACACATTCAATATTTATCTCGATCCATATCACTATTCGGAATTCAGGAATCTACAAATCCTGTGATCCATATTTTGATCCGTCAATACGTTAGCCTACACGTTCAATAAATATCACGATATTTGATAAATATTTGTGGATCACAATAAATATTTAACGTCTAAGGATGCACTCCGATCCATATTAAACGTGTGGCCTACGCCTTAGCATGGGTGTCTTTTTAAAATTGTGTTGTTCAGGAAGAATATTGTTCTATGCAGTTTAAACCGAAAAGTGTATTTGTTCGGTTTTCGAAACAACTCATATAGGTCTCATAGAAATCTTTGTGTCAGTCCTAACTATCAGAGTGAGAAATATGATATACACGGTGTGAGAAAGAGAAAGCACCACGCTTTATATTCAAATATAGAAATTAACCACAAAAGAAGTAAAATATAGACCTTTATGAAACGGCAATCGCATGCTGTAATTTGAAAAAGAAATAACAAACTTTGGGAATTTTTTAATGAATTATTTTTACCTGGAATGACAAAAAACCGAGGTGATAATAACGTTTGTATATCACATATAATGTTCAGTTAGAATTATCAATAATTTTAGATGTAAAAAAACGTAAGGTAAGTAATTTTTAAAACTTTTTATGTTTTTTATGCATGTAAAATTTAATGTTTATTTCGACTTATAAAATTTGAAAGCACATTTCATGACCTTTCAAAAACGGTTTTAATTTTCACAGATTTTATTGTAAAGCGGAAATATTTAAACCCTCTGATAAATAAGATCAAGGCTTAAGGGGTTAATCAGTACACAATGTTAAGATTTGAAAAACAGAATAAATGGCGTTCTGCTAAACAATGCGATATAGTTAGGGTAGATTCAAATTGGTTTGAAATAGTTTGTAACAGAAAATGACAGAAAAGAAAAGAGCAAAATCACCTGGTGATATTTCCATAAGTCGGAATCAGGTGGGAAACATTCCCACAGGGTAAAGTTGGGCGGAGTTATGAAAGCAGAAATCGCCCTGATGTGGAGCTGCAAGTTTCCTACCTACTCGGAACACGGCAACTTGTAACGAATCTGCTGGGTAAACTTTCCCACTTCGCGGTGGAACTGTGTAATAAAACTTTCAACTGAAGATGTATCATTTCCACTGCACTTATAATTCCAAGAAGTTTCATCAGATTTTAAAGATTATTGATGTTGCCAGTTTACGTAAGACCTTTAACCTCTCTTTTTTCTTCAGGATCCGTCATCTTTATGGATGCTGTGTGGTGGGTGTTTTTGGAGAGAGGAAAGTGAGAACATGGGTTTTGATGATTAGATAACATATCCCTTTTTTATTTAAGTTTTTATTCCAGCAGGGCTGGGAGGGTAGTGCAATCCAAGTCTGCCATATTACATAAACTCCGAGTATAGTACAATAGATTTTACAGAGTAAATAAAAATCTTAAAGAAATAAAATATGATAACGTTAGGTACCTAACGAAAACAAAAAATGAAAATAAAATTCGAACATAAATAACAAAAAATTAAATAAAATTAAACAATAATTAAACAGAAATTAAAACGAAAACAAAAAATATTTGTTTTTTTTTTTAATCGTCCTTCATGGAGATCGCCTCATCATTTGCATCCATCGCTCATTTAGTGGGGAACTGAGCCACTCGGATGCAGCCACGACAATGGTGTTGGTTGATTTCCGTGTCCTGCTCCAGAAGCTGGCTAGCCGGTGACGAAGTAATGCTGGGAATGAGTGCACTCACCCTTCGGTGAACATCGTGGAGGCGCTACAGAACCTCGGTAGTTGTAAGAGGAAGGAAACACAAAGGTCGGCAAATCGTTCCACTGGCGAGCTGTTAAATTCAGGAACGGCCGTTATTTCCAACCCAACTGATCAAATCTTGAGCCGAAAATTTGGCTTAACACTCGTCAAATGCACAAATACGCTCTTCCCACAGGAGATTGCGTTACTAAAGCAATCACCTAGCTGATCGGAGGCTCAGATTGATCGATCGAAAAGTTGGGAATAACGGCCGATAGAATTACAACCTTATGACAATCAGAAACTTATGTTACAAATATCAACCGTTTACGTGTTGGGAGCGCGTTTGGTGTGTTTTCCGACTACACACTGATGCCGAAAAGGTTAATGAATGACACTAGTTATTTCCACCTGAAGCCAGTGCTCTAAAAATTTCAAACCGCTTGTTAAGATAGGGGAATCCATCAAACGGACCGCCCTTTTTTCTGCACAAGAGTTTTTTTTTTAATTATGAATTAATTTGTAAAAGGAAGAATAATTTCGATATTTGAAGAAGTATCCCAAGAAGTAAGGAATAATTTAATGTTATTCAGACGGACACGCCCACAGCACACTTCTATTGGTTGCTCCGAGGAATCTGTCGTCGTGCGATTATAAACCGCGCTAGTTTTTTTGTATCGGAAATTAACACATGGCTTTTTAAACGACTGTGCGCGCACGCGATAAAAAATGGCAGCGACTTAATAATTGGTACATTCTAAGGAAATGGGGCAGAATGAATATTGGATAAAGAAATAAACTTACCAATCCAACTTGATGTAAACTTGTACAAACTTCTAAAAATGGAAGCGAAGACCTTTCATTTTGTGGCAAAAGCGTTGTCGTAATTTGTTACGTAATTGCTTAACTAGCAAGAAATGAGAGATGTTTTATCAATTGTTACCTACTTTAATCGATACGTCGATTGCGCCGCTTCGAAGCTGTCTATAAATATATTCTTTAATATTCATAAAGCTGATTAAATTTTTAATGATAAAGTCTGCGAGAACATCTAACTAAAATATTTGTAACATTCTCTATTTCGTGCTGATAAAATGATCACAAAGATAGTCTAGTGAGTTTGAAAGAACTTCCTGGAAGATAAATTTGGTGCGTCCATACCAACTAAAGGTAAAAAGCAATGCTTCTTCCGATCTTTCGACTGAGAAATAATGAACTTTCTTTTTGATAAATGTTTTCTTAAACCAATATTTTGGGTTTCGGTGTTAATTTTAAAATTCATACGCCTGCACATCCTACTAATATTATATTTATAAAGGCGAAAGTTTGTATGGATGTATGTATGTTTGTTACTCTTTCACGCAAAAAATACTGAATAGACATTAAAAACTCTTTCACTTTCACTAGAAAGCTACATTATGTGCGAGTAATAATAATAATAATAATATACATGTAGGATTACAAAAGATTTTTTAAATATTTATATTGAGGGATCAGTAGGATTTATAGGTTCAATTAGGAATTCCACAGAGCCGAACCCTCTGATATGAAAATATCGGGAGACGATGAATTATTTTCCCATCTGGTCCCTGGTAGGTTGACATGTTGTTCGTGTATTGTTTTGTAATTATAATACTTATATAGTGCAATTGCATAGCGTGGTTTGACTAGATGATCATTTGGGGAAGTGTGTGAAAGGGTTTAGTTTTTCCTGTGGGGAAAATTAAAATCGGACATTTAAATCTATTCCAGAATGTATGCAGGGGAAGTGCAATGCAATACATCCCATATTTTAAAATAACAAAAAAAAAAATAATAAATAAAAAAAAAGATAAATAATAAGTTAAGGTAAAAAGTAAATAACAACACATAAATTAAATTAAATAAACGAATAAGCATGAAAAATGAAACTGAAAAAGATGTATATATCAAACACTAAAATGAACGTAAATAGCCGTTTACGGAGGGTATTTCATCGTCTCCCGTCTCCAGAGGGTCATCAGGGGAGATTCCATCCAGGCAGTCATGGCGGTGATGATCGCATTCTTCGAATCGCGCAGTCTGCGCCATAAACTTCCCATGCGGTGGCGGAGAAGTGCACGGAAAGTATGTACTCGTCCCTCCAGGAACATTTCCGTAGCACTGCAGTATCTCGGTAAAAGTTGGCGATAAGCGTTATTGTAAGCAACTTTACAATAACGCTTATCGCTTATATAGGCTGTATATATTAGTAAGCTCTGGCGTTATGAATAAGCTCTGGCGTTATGAAATTATTTATTTTACGTTTATTGTCCAAACGAAAAGCAAAACAAATCGTTGCTTGGTAACTAACTATAGGAAAGTAAATATTTGACATGCGCTGTCATTTTGCTTTTGGTTGAGGTTACTATGAAGAGCCCTTTGATATTAAAAGTCCAAATATGTATAAAATAGGGGAGAGGAGAGGAGTGGAGTGGGGATAAGGAAGGTGGAGGAGGCGGAGTGGGAACCCCCCTAATACCATGCGAGCGAAGCCGGGAGCAAAAGCTAGTATAATAATAAACTTGGTCGATGGAAACTATTTTCTCTCTCCTTTGTATAGAAAATAAGACCGCCATACCTTTAAAATGTTTACCTTCGACCTCTGCTAGTAGATGACTCCGTAAGACGAAGTACAACGAATCGTTGAACGCTTTGTTGATAGAATGAAATGAAACATTTATTTGAGCATCGAAGTACGTGACCGTTTTGTCGCCTGAGTCAATAACTTCCCCTTAGGAACTAAGAGTGTGTTAGCGATGGCCGATGAGTCGCCGTCTCCCACTCTCTGTCAGTATTATAAATATTAACGTTGTGTGGTATCTCTGATTTATTGAGGTAATGGGAAATAACAGTGATGATAATAATATAATCATTGTGATATCACATTCTGAACAAAATCATATGCTAGAAACGTAAAAAGTATAAAATAGGTTTATACTAACTTTACCTACACATGAGAGAATATGCATAAGTACTAGCCATCACTGTATTCAGTATCCATTATCCATCCTTGTTCAATGCTAGATTTCAACACCTTCGAAGCCCACCGAAAAATATTTTAGGTAAATATTTTTTTAAGTTAATCTCTGGAACTATACTTAATCCACCTATGTCGAAAGAGGTTAACTTATAAGTATACCTACTTCGTCCCTAATAAGTATACCTACTCGTGGGAGTTCCAATATACTTTTTACGCCCCGAAAGCGAGGACTCCTGCCTATCAGACGCGCCAATGAACAGAGCGACTCTACTGCTTTTGCATTTTGATATTGGTTTAGGACGAATTTCCAATAATGTGTAAAAATTTATAAAAATCAATAATGAGCGGATGTCCCTGCGTAGAATTATTTCTTCGATAGTCTTACGTATCAGACATAAGACCGATGACAGACTATACTATTACTGTTTTACCTGCTCAATAAATTTGTTTTGTAAACTTATATCTACATTTATTCGGGTTTGGTACTTGAATTCTCAATATTGGTTTCATCATTTGTGTTCACGTATCGTAATTATTATCATAATATGAAAACAAACGCATAAGGTTGGACACATGTTTCAGTTATAGGCATTATTTATAAAACTCATTCATAATCCAATAAATTATACTGTAAGTGAAGCAGTTAATATTTACGAAGAGTAAACAAAATACGGCGTAAGATAAATAATAACTTCACAGAACAACTCACACTCCAAAACACTTCAAACCATAAATTAAAGCAATATTAATAATAATTATTGTGGAGTCTGTGAAACTAAGGATGAAATAAGACAAAGGATGGTAACTTGAAACGGTTAGAGAAAATTAATCATCAATTAGGTTTCTATGACGATTGAACTATTAATTACACGGAGTTGTAGGTAAAGAAAAACTCTTTGTTGTGGTCTAAAGCTTTCTTTGTTGACTAATTTTAAAAAAAGTAAACCGATTTTTACACTGGAGACGAGTTTCAGTTTCCTTTGCAAAATTTACATGTAACTGTTGAATAGGTGACCGGCCAACTCAGAATGAAACCAATTCAGAACCACCTCAGAAGGTCATTAAGAGTGATGATAAAAAAAAATAAAAAAAATGGTTGAATAGGTTAAGTTAGGTTAGGGTTACCGGCCATTTTAACATTATTTTTTCATAGCTTTTAATGACCTTTCTGAGGTGGTTCTGAGTTGGTTTCATTCCGAGTTGGCATAGAACCGTCGAATATGATAATGTGTGACGATGGACGCTTTTTTTACATAACACCACACAGGAGGCCCAGAGGAAAAAATTCCATCAGGGCCTATATCAACTTTGAAGATGCTGTGGAGGGTCTTTTTCAGGAGAGGAAGGAGTTTATAACAGCCGAATTGTTGAACTCAAGAACGAATCATTGCGAAGCGATCCATTCGCATATGACAAATGTCAACCGTGTGCATACCTATGTTGGGCGCGCGTTTGGCGTGTTTCCCGACTATGCACTATGCACCAACATATAACAACCGTGTAGGTAAGCTATTCCATTTTTGTAAATAAATACATAAACAAATTGTTAGCCATTTTCTTATTTCCAAAATCTACGATTTAACCATACTTGACAGTAGGCATATGCAACAACCGATTTATCAGATTGGTTACCATCTTATAATTCAATTTCTCAGCAAACGCTGATTTCTGAATTACACTGTTAATTAGTTGTAGTAATTACCCCACTACATAATAACTGTGTTAAATATGAGTTTTTAAAATGTAAACTCCATCCGTATAAAAGTAAAGCTCGCAGTGAACCGAAGACCGCTACCTCCCTCCAGAACCTCCCACTTGAACCCCTCCCCCTCCCTCTTGGTGAACACCAGGCGACCAGCGGGCAGCAGCGGGCCGCGGAAGAACCGGTTGCTTTGGTCGCCACACGCCAAAACTCTTTAGCTTTAGGAAGTTGGAGGCTTTTTTCTTCACCTGCCGCCAGCCGGCCCGGCCGCGCCGGAGATGCATGACTCGAGGCGGCAGATAGAAAAAAAAAACTCATACCAGAACTATCCCGATATGTACTTAGGTCCTCGCCTGGGAGATACGGTCAGTTCGTCGATTCATTTTCACTTAGAAAAATGCAATAATGCTACTTTTCCAAACGTCCTCTCTCCAGTTCCTGTTTTATGTAACGCAATATTTTTATTTAAAAAATCCATTTACATTTATGTACTAAATATATGTTGAAAAAGGTTAGCTTATCCTAACAAGTGTACCTACCCGTGGGATATCCCACGCACTTTTTTATGCTCCGAAAGCGAGGACTTCTGCATCAGAACGCACCAATAAACAGAGCGACTCAACTATTTAACGATTTTGCATTGACCATCGACATTTTTAATGCCACTTAGGGACAGTTCGGCAACTATCTTTTGACGCATGTCATAAAAAATTAAAACTGCCCCATGCCTTTTTTAAATTTATAATCTTCTCCATGATATATTGGTGAATAACCGTTGTTTCCATGACAGTTGATCCGCCGACAGTTGAGACCCCGTTATACTTATATACAATGTGCAGTCGGTTTAGGGAAAATACGGCGTACCTAATTACACAAAATATAACTAAGTGACCCCGAAGGGATGTGCAGAGAGGATGCAACGCCGAATAACAAAGTATAAAACATGTTTTCATTCAAGTACATCAAGTCTATACCGGAACACAAGTACAAAAAATCGACACTGAATATAAATTGGTTTGATACTCATACCAACTTACTATTAACTAGCAGACCCGGCCACACGTTGCTGTGGCTAACGAAACACAACGCCATTACCCAGCCTTATAATAATAATAATTGGCTAATTTATATAGCGCCGTTTTTATGGAAAATCACCTCAAGGGCGCTAAAATCCACACCACCGGCTTGCCAGCTGCCCGTTGCCCGCTGCGAATTTCTCGGCTTTTCTCTACTATAATAAGCATGTATTATACATATAACTATCCAATCGCTTACAAGCCGTTAAGGTTGGAAATAAGCTCTCTAACTTCGCAACACTTTCTTCAGGGGTACCCCAAGGATCCGTTTTAGGCCCACTTCTTTTCATCCTTTTTACAAATGATGTCGCCAAAATAATCGAGTCATTTGGTCTCCTGTCCCACTGCTACGCTGACGATCAGCAAGTTTATTTTTACTGCTCTCCAAACGAAATCAACAGTCTCAAAATCCGCATAGCTGAATGCCTAGAAGCAATAACTCGTTGGATGTCTTCAAACAAGCTGAAGCTGAATCCATCTAAGACTGAGTTTCTATGGGCGGCCACAAACAAACGCCAACATTTCATAGACAATACACCTATTTCCATTTCCGGCAACGATATTATTCCAAAGACAACAGTCAAACTTCTTGGCGTTAATTTAGATTCAGACTTTTCGTTAAAAAGTCAAATAAATAGGACAGTAAGCACCGGTTTTTTTCACCTAAGACAACTCAAGTCAGTTCGAAGAAACCTTCCTACAGAGGCGACAAAACTATTAATTAACTCTTACGTAGTCTCGCGGCTCGATTACTGTAACGGCATCTACGCTAGTCTTCCCAAATATCAAATTGACAAACTTCAATCCGTGTTTAATGCAGCGGCAAGGCTCATAACTGGGGTTTCTAAATATTCGCATATTTCAGAACACCTTCGTAACCTTCACTGGCTCAAGTGCCCTGAGAGAATCCAGTACAAATTGTGCTGGATGGTTTTTAAATCAATCTACGAAATGGCCCCACCTTACATCTCCGAATTATGCGTCCCGGAAAATACCGGTCCGAGACAATTAACCCTTAGATCAGCAACTTCATCTGCTAAAGGCAGACTAATAGAACCTAAACGAAAGCCAAATACTATGTTTGGAGATCGTGCTTTCGGAGTATCTGGGCCTAAGGCTTGGAATAGACTCCCTCCGGAATTAAGATGCATAACAAGCCCAACAGAGTTTAGGTCCAAACTAAAAACCTTCCTTTTTGGGCTCTCATACCCGTAATTTAAATATACCTATTTGAGAGTATCATACTTGTATTGTCTATGATATGTCTTAATCACACTTTCCTTACTGAATTAAAATTACTCGATTCCTTACACATCAATCTGTCTCTTGACGAATCACATTTAGAAAGATCAAATCCTTATAGGTACTACTGCACCACCCACCTTTACATGTTGCTTTTACTTTCCAAAATACACTCGTCAAAGAATACATTACATATTAATATTAAAATATTTTTCAGGATTAAATAACATGTGTTCACAATAATGTCCTCTGCGTGCGAACTCTATCTAAATTTCTTTAAATGGACAATATACAGTGTTAATTTCAAGCGACCTCCCAGGTAAGTATGGTCCTGTTTTCATAAAATTTTAGGCAGCATCGCGTTCATTGGTCAAAATATTGTACACATATTTTCGTATCGGTGATCAATGAACCGATGTATGCATTTTTTAACCATAAGTTGTTTATAATTGTTTGCCTAGCTTGTAGTTTTTAGATTTTAGAAATGGATTATAAGTTTGTACAGCGCCCTTGAGGTGATTTTTCACAAAAACGGCGCTATATAAATCATCCAAATATTATTATTATTATTATTATAAACCTTCCTTTTGAATCACTCTATCTATTGGTGAAAACCGCATGAAAATCCGTTGCGTAGTTTAAAAGATCTATGCGCACATACATTTTGAGCGACTTCATTTTATACTATGTAATGCAATTCGAGCGATCGCCACCAATTATACAATGCTTGCAATGCAACACTGGATATTTGAAAAGGGAAAATCAATTACCTACTTATTCTAGGACATCTATTTTCCAATTTCTTCCGTAGAACGAATTTCAAAAGTGACTATAGTACGGCCCGCCAGCCGTTTTAAATCGCCCAAAAATATGTTTTCTTTGAATTTCTCGGCTTTTCTCTAATATTATACATATTAACATTCCTCTTCAATCACTCTATCTATTGGTGAAAACCGTATGAAAATCCGTTGCGTGGTTTAAAAGATTAACGCGCACATACATTTTGAGCGACTTCATTTTATACAGAGTGGGGCAGAGTGGAGTTACTGATTTCAAAAAATCACTGAAGGTCCCCCAGACCGAGCAGAGGGGTGGGGCTGGTGCTGTTAGGTCGGGGAAATGATGCCGTTTATGGTAGTGACCATACCGTGGTCATAAGTACCGGGGCTTTGTTGTGGAGACGTTCTTGAAAAACGGGGAAAGCGTTGTGGCTACGCATGGGGCTTTGCTTTCCGGGTCCGGTTCGACAGTTAAATCGTAATGATAGCGTTCCTGATCCTAAAACCATTCGGAAATGGATCAGTAATATAAGGTGGACAGGAACTGCCGATCCTAAAATACCAGTTGGGTGAATTAAAAGTTTGCAAACACCTGAAAACATTTCGGCAGTAAGGGCGTGAATTGAAGAGTCTCCAAACCGAGCAGCGCGGAAACATGCCGCTGCGCTTGGAATATCGTCCAGAATTAGAAGTCAAATCTTACACTCAGACCTTCACCTGTACCCCTACAAGATGATGCATACATGGGAATTCATCACACAGGATTTTGTGAAACGTAGTGATGCTTGCACTGCAATCGTTACTGTTGTATCCCTCGCGCTGTTTTATGCACTAGCGACGAAGGATTAACCATTACTGTTATTCAGTTCCCCTCGCTCTCCCGATTTGACCCCGAGTGACTTTTTTCTGTGAGGATACGTCAAAGCTGAGGTAAACATACGTCGACCTCGAACACTTGAAGCTCTGAACGAGGTGATTAAGGACGTCATCGCTGGAATTCCGCAAGATATGCTGGGAAGAGTGGTCAAAAACTTCTTTGAAAAGCTGAATTTGTGTATTGCTCGCCAAGGCCGCCACGCCAGACGATATCATTTTAAAAACATCATGAAAAAAAAACGGCATCATTTCCCCGACCTAACGGCACCCGCCCCGCCCCTTTCCTCGGTCTGGTGGGCCTTCAGTGATTTTTTGAAACCAGTAACTTCACTCTGCCCCACCCTGTACTATGTAATGAAGGTATTTTTGAAGTCGTTTTAAAATTCGAAATTGGTAAATAATGGGCCAAAAATTATAATTTTATAGTAAATGTCATTTCGGGGGGCAATTGTCGGCGGATCAACTGTCGGGTAGCCATAACCGTTTTACAAAATACATAAAGGTTTATTTATCTGCTGCTAAATGTAAGAAGTAGTTTTTTTTTTGGGAATGATATTAAAAATCTATTTCAACCCTGCTTTTAAACCTGCGGTTGTCTCTTTGTAAACCTAACTGCCCACCGTATTTTTAATTTTTGTTTTTTGTATTTTTATTTCCTGTACTAAGTATTTATATGTATTGTATTTTTTTCTCATGTTGAAAATAATTTCTCATGTAAAAATTGTGTTACCTACATTTATGAAAAAGCCCCCTGGGCCTAAAATAATATAAATAAAGATGCAGGCGAATTCTCCAGTTAATATTTTATACTGCCTTGTTAATTGTTGTCTTTAGGTAACTGTATTTTGTCCTTAAATTAACTCCGTATAAAGAGCAAGCGAACAAAAGCATGGCATTATCGCGAATTAATGTTATAATGTATAACATGAGTGTATAACATTTGCATTGTCATAACATAACATATTTAAAGAGCATATTATTGCGAATAATACTTAAATAATAATTGTCACTAAATTTCGGTTTCCCGACAAAAACGGAACACCAAGGGTCAGTTGTTTTACAGAATTTGAACAATTCATCAAATTTCATAGTTATTGCATCATTATGAGTCAGCTGTTTTACAGAATTAAAATAAAAACAGAACTTGAATACCTAGACTTTCACGGAACTTGAAAATTAATTTTGAAATAGCGTTTTTTAAGTGAAAACTTCTTTGCACCGTCGTGATTTGAAACTCGGTGAAACGAAAAATAGCGACACTAAAAAGAGACAAACAAATACATCTAGAGGATTTAGTCTGCGAGAGATTGAGATAGTATAATCGGTCTCCTCTTTGTGCGATACTTCGTAGCATTCCCACTATTGTATTCTTTAGTTTTCTGAAGGTTTCACTTCTACTGCGTGTGGATTGCACACTTTGATTTTTTTTTTCGAAAAAAATCAAGAAAAAAAATTACGATGATGAACGTAGTTTTATTTTAGTTTTAAGTTGATGAATACATTTTCTACAACGATTTAAAATGTATTATTTTCGATTTGCCGCCAAAACGCCACGTTTGTAAATTCGGCGGCGTTGACGTCACGCAGGGCAACGTTGGTGACAAACGTCTTACCAGCAAGTGACATTTTCTATGACGTTGCCAGTTGGAACCGTTTCGGAATGTGCGGTTTTTTCCAAATCAATAATTACGAATAAAAATAACAAAATAAAACACTGTTAGTACAATGACCAGGATCAGAAAATAATTTTAAATCTTTTACACATTTTTAATGGTATTCATAGTTTGTGAAAATACCCTATTTAGTGAATTATACAAATTCTGTGAAACAACTGGCCCCAGTTTCAGCAATCGAAAGCGAGGAGTAAGAAATAATAATAATCACCAGGACGACAGAAGCGTCCTCCATTGACACTGCAAACATTGAGGGAAATTATCTTCTACTCTTCATTTATGACGCCATTATAATATCGCATCAAAAGCGCTTCGGGACATAAAGGCGCACAGAAAACAACGAGTCTCTGAAATTACTCGCTACATAATAAATAATAAGTTAACGTTCCGCTGGCGCTGGTACTTACTTCTAACACAGAAGCTAATCGGAGATCGCATTTCCGACACTGATGAAAACTAATGCTTAGAAAGTAAAAAAAAACGATAAAGACGCTGTGGTGTCTTCAGAGGTTGATTACAGCAATGGGTAGGTACGATTGAGGAAGATTATACATTGTAAAAATAGTTTTTTTAACCCTTAATTACTCGCACAAAGAACATTACATAACTGCTCGCATGGGGTCACAGATGACCCCAAATAGTATGAGTAGTTTTTAATATACAGGGTGTTAAGGGACGTACTTGACTTACTTTAACCAGTGATTCCTGACATTATTTGGAGTAAAAAATGTAAATGAAATTTTGGTCTCCGGTGACTTTTTTTGAAGACTTTTTTTGAAGACTTTTTTTTTTTTTTTTTAATTTTTTTCTTCAAAATCAAACAAAAAAAAATTTCTTCCGCACATCGTCACTGGTCACTCAGCCGGGTGTCTGACGAACCCCTTACCCCGCCTCCAACTGTTCAACAACTACCATTTTTTTATGTTTTTGTAGAAAAAAATAAATAAAAAAAACCATCAAAAATGTCACCGGAGACCAAAATTTCATTTACATTTTTACTCCAAATACTGTCAGGAATCACTGGTTAAAGTAAGTCAAGTACGTCCCTTAACACCCTGTATATTGAAATATATAAGTAAATGAAACTATTTTATTATTAAAGTGCTTTGTTTATTCTGTAATATCTGTAAGTAATAACATGAATTACTAACTAATTATACAAAAACAAGAATAATTAAAATTAACTAAAATAATTATCAATAATTAACAATTTGTACTTAGGTATACTGAGATCATAGTTAATACTCGTATATTTAGGAACTCTCCGAATCACTCTTGTCACACTGTTGACAGTATATTTCAGAGTGATCATTGCACACAAATCTTATACATTTCTTGCATTTTGATGGTACTTTGTAAAGTAACGTAATTACTCGAACGGGGTCACCGCTGAAGAGCGCAGCGACGCGTCCTTCCACTCCCGTGACTTAATCGCTACAAAAATACAAACTTAGACGCGCGTTATGAGCTAGCGAGGGCGCGGGGGGAAAGTGCTTCATTTTTTAATCCAAAAATGCTTTGACCCCATGCGAGTAATTAAGGGTTAAAGATTGATTATTAATAGCTAGCTACTATAAGAACATTATACTATTTTCGTTTTACTTATAACCACGGTACTTCCATCGCTTTATTTGTGGATAATAAAGAATATTGTCAGCATATTTTTCGTTTTCCCTATCACCACAGTACTTCCATTCCTTTATTTGTGGATAAAAAAGAATATTGTCAGCATATTTTTCGTTTTCCTTATCACCACAGTACTTCCATACATTTATTTGTGGATAAAAAAGAATATTGTCAGCATATTTTTCGTTTTCCTTATCACCATAGTACTTCCATACCTTTATTTGTGGATAAAAAAGAATATTGTCAGCATATTTTTCGTTTTCCTTATCACCACAGTACTTCCATACATTTATTTGTGGATAAAAAAGAATATTGTCAGCATATTTTTCGTTTTCCTTATCACCATAGTACTTCCATACCTTTATTTGTGGATAAAAAAGAATATTGTCAGCATATTTTTCGTTTTCCTTATCACCACAGTACTTCCATACCTTTATTTGTGGATAAAAAAGAATACTGTCAGCATATTTACTTTAGTTGAGACACAAAAAGCATGTGTTGCACGAAGCTATGGCTGGTAGCTGACATCACCGGTTTCATCCCGCGACAAAATATCCTCCAACAAAATATCCCACGGACAAAACATCCCCTAACAAAATATCTACTAAAATCTAGCCTAACAAAAATAATACAGATATTCTGTAAAGGCAATAAATTATTCTTCAAAAATATTAAAATGGAAGAAAAATAATACAGATAAACAATAATTTATTGTCTTTACAGGATGTTTGTCCCATTTTTTTGTTATGTTAGGTTAACTTTGGTTAAGTACATATTTTGTTGGGGGATGTTTTGTCCTTAGGATATTTTGTCGGAGGATATTTGTCGGGGATATTTTGTCGCGGGATGGAAACGCGCATTTCCGATATCACCATTAGCGAGTAGTTAGTTCTGTGAACAGTTTGTAAACCTCGCGTAATAAATCAATACCAAAATTACCTCTAAAATCATAAGATTTATAAGCGGGTACTTAAATGCCTACCTTTTATAAACCATACGTTATTATTTATTGTATGTAACTTTTTATTTACTTAAAAAAAAAGTAATTATACAATTTGTCCAAAGAAATGTCACTATCATACTATAATGGGAATAATTCTTTTTTCAAACTTTCTTCAGACAGGTAGGTAGGTACCACAAGATTGAAAAAACGCGTATAAGAAGGTACAATAAAAACGACGAAATCACATTTGAATAAAATATCTTTACTAACTTCCCATCACCTTCCAATTTCAATTTAAGAGGCGGGTGTGAGCACCTCCAACACCTCTGTCATAGGTCACCCCAAGTGGTTCGCTACACTTGGTGACTTAGCAGGAGTGAGGTTTGTCTAGTACTTGGCGGCGGATGTTTTTGCTTGCCTACAGCGAGGCGGCCAGATCGGGAAAGACTGGTTGAGGGAGACATTTGACATCTCCAGCCGGACCCACTCGACCTATCGCCTTATGGGAGGAATGGATGCATACCTCCGTCACACCTGGACACACTGAACCCCAAATTCCTACACCCCTGTTATACAAAAAATTTCTTCCCAACACAACGATGACACAGGCGTGGAGGGAAATTGTTTTCTGTGAAGCTAATGTAAAAAAGGTTATGTGAAGCTAATACAAAAAACTCTTTCTCTTAAATTCACCGTTTAAGAGAAAAGGGGATAGTTTACATTAATTGTTGAACAAAGGCGACAGAATTATACAAAATTAAATTAAACAATGGGACAATATTATTTTCAAGGCCGGATTCAAATCATTAGTTTCACGTTTTTATCGGTCCCGCTTGCCCGAAAGTTCCGTGGTTCAATTACAAGGGTCAGGGGAAGTTCCCAGAGGTGGCGTCACCTCCCCCTCGGGGAGGGCCTTCGACCAACCTTTCCCGAAACACGGACTTCCACTCAATTTGCCCTTTACAGATAGAATGTTGGCTATCCTTTTCCACAATCTCACCACGTCCAAACTCACAGCTAACAACAATAATAACAACTTACGAGTATATTATAAAACCAAATGAACCTAGAATATAATATCGTCAAATTTCAAAGACCCAATCATGTTTGATAACGTCTAAAAGGGATCGAAATGAAAATCTAGTCTCCTTCAATGGAAGCAATCTTCCGAACAGGACCTCCATCGATATGCTTGGTGTAACTCTAAATGACCAGCTCAGGTACGGGGGCTCCATCGAAACCACAGTTAAACTAGCCTCTCAGAAACTGGGCGTACTGTACAGGGCCCGCAGATACTTTAATAGTACACAACTGCTAACCCTGTACAAATCGCAAGTGCACCCCACGGTTGAATTTGGCAGCCACCTCTGGTCTGGAGCTCCAAAATACCTAAAAAAAACTCTTGACTCTGTGCAGAAACGGGCGGTCCGTTTGATAGATTCTCTCATCTTAACAGACGGACTGCAATCTTTAGAGCACAGGCGTCAGGTGGGAATGCTGTCCTTGTTCTACCGGTATTACAATGGAAGATGCTCCGAGGAACTAGAGTCATTGATCCCCTCGGCACCGGTGCATAGTCGGGAAACACGCCAAATACGCGCCCAACATTTGTACACGGTTGACATTGCTCACATGAGAACGGGTCGTTTCTATGACTCGTTCTTGAGTTCAACGGCTCGGCTGTGGAACGATTTGCCGGCCTCTATGTTTCCTCCCTCCTACAACATGGGTCTCTTCAAGACCCATGTTCACTCCTTCCTTTCCTCAAAAAGACCCTCCACACAGCATCTACAAAGATGACATTAGGCCCTGAGGGAAATTATTTTCCGCAGGGCCTCCTGTGTGGAGTTAATGTAAAAAAAAAAAATAGCAAAAAGCTTTAAAACGGTCAATCAATTTAGGGGTCACCAAATGGCGGACCGCGGTCCGGATCCGGACCGCCGACCTATTTTGTGCGGACCTTGTGTTAACAATATCAGATAATTTGCAGATGTAACTTGAGTACGTAATTTGATAATTTTTCCCGCGCTTTGTCTTTGCTGCCGTCTGAATAATCTCAACCTTAAACTTCAAGGCAAAGGAAAGCTTGTATGGAAGCTCCGGACAGAAGTAAGAAGCTTTTTGCGAAAACTCGATCTTTTCAACATCGATCTTGATAATGAACGCCTGCACTTCACTAACTTAAAAAAAAAAAAACAGGGATGACACCGAGCTTGACGTCGGCCAATCCAAGACGTTCATTAAGGATCTTAAATCGGAATTTGAAAATAGTTTTACAGATTTTAAGAAAATTGAAAGTGTCGTCGACATCCTCAGTAACATTTAGTGATACTTACAAGATTCTCCATCCTCGTGCGCGTATCATATGCGCCGATAAGTACCCCCCGTACGATTTTCTGGTTCCCGTTCACGGCGCTACGCGGTGGCCGTCGGTTTCGGCATTTGTGTCTGATACTTATTCGTTTGACGTTTGACAGAAATGGCGTCGGAACATGAGAGTAATGTTAGATTTGTTCTGGAAGTGGAAAAATACTTGTTTATATAACTACATATACTTTACCAGAATACGTAAGAAAGGATTTAGTGCAGAAGGCATGGATTGATGTTGAAAAAAAAAAAGTCATATGACATCGCTCGACAGCGTGGTAACTCCACGGCTGCACTTGAAAAATGATCAAGTTCAGTATATATCGGATAGCGCGGTGTACGGAGACTAGTATTAAAAACTAGCATATCAGCAGGGTACTTTTAGTTTCGTCACAATTATGTAGATTGTAAGTATCTCCATGAACGGAGGGCCTTACTCCGCATCCTGGTGATGAGTGGAGCAATGAAAATGCAAATATTTTCGGGAGTAAAGCAGCTCTCCAGATGGAAATGATCGATTTTCATGAAAATACATTTTTAAGACACCTAAAACAAGAGGTTTCTTGTCAAGAGTTTTGTATAAAATTTGTTTGTGCAATAAATAAAAAATAATCCAAGGCAAAAAATGTCACTTTTCTCATTAATATTGTAAAAAATCCTTGGTAGGTACTTCTATTTATTCATATAATAAAATAATGTTCTGGAACCGATTCGTTTTATGTATTCATTAATATTTTATCTACACATATTTAACCCGTTAATCATAGTACAGTTTATTATTTCAATTGTTAAGACAGCTGGGGAGGGGGGGGGGGGGGAGGGGGGGGGGGGAGGGGTTAGGCTTTTTCCCTTCCGGACCGCGACGGTCATGTTATTTAAAAAAAACGGACCCCTTATGAAAGTAATTGGTGACCCCTGATCTATATAAATAAAAATGTAGGTTCCGTATCTTTGCGTCCGCACTTTAGCAGAAGAGTGTTTCTATATACATTGGTGAGCTCTGTCGTCATGAATTTTGTATAAAAAGAATTGCAATAGGTGGCGCACGAGTTGTTTGAAAAATGAGTGTATTTCGTGTATTTTAGCGGCAGGGAGGGCAGGCGGGAGGGGGAGGGATGCCGGGAGGGACGAAGGGGAATGAAGGGGGAAGGCGGGGAGACTAGAGAGCGAGGGGGGGGGGGGAGGTCGAGGGACTGGTGGAGGGAGGGGGAAAGGCTTAGAAAGTGGAGGGGGAACGCGGGAGGGGAATTGGAGGCGGAAGGAGAACGGGATCGAATTGGATAGGACACGCAGGGAGAAACAATATCTTTATTTAAGTGGCATTGCAAGGCATGCAGGGTTCAGCTAGTAATATATATAATTATTCATTGGTCACAGCAACTAGATTTTTCCGCATATATATTGTGTAGGCACTCGCTACTATTCACTCGCTACTTAGAACTCGGAATTTTACAAGATGCCGTGGTTAATACATAAATAACAAAGGTATAAAAATTTGGGTTGGTGGAACAAAATGATTATTATTCCAAAGTTTTCAGAAATGTGACTTGAGTAGGATGCTTTGTTAGAAAAACTAAGAAAAAAAACTTCTCGAAAGCGCTGTAAAAATAGCCTCGTAAAGTTTATGTATAAAATTTTATTTGTACATTAAAATCAAGCTTTTGAAGGTTTATTACCCCGTTCGGTCCATGACGTGTCACATTTAGTTAGGACCTGGCCGCGCAGCCGCACAGACGGCTCCCTGTGCAACGACCATTTTTAATAGGTTGATAGTAAAATATGCCAACAAAATTATTTCGATGATAAATCTGGTTTATGTTGGTTTTTGACATGATATACGCGTAAACAGCTATGACAATATCGGCTTTGGAATAGCTTGGATATTCTGGGGCAAAACACACTTTATAAATAGCCAAGTTTCAAATTTCATATGGCATTTTTTTACATTAACTCCACACGGGCGGCCTTCGGCGAAAAACTTTCATTCTCGGCGTATGTCATCTTTGGGGGCGCAGAATAGACTGAATTAATTTTACTTTCATTAGAGTACTTAAGCCACTGAAATATGTTTTCCATGTGAATTTAGCTGTATTCTACTTTTGTAACACTTCAGTGGGAAGGACGGTTTCATACGTCCGTCACTTCTGGACACATTGACCCCCAGATTCCTGCCTACTCCTTATACATTTTTCCTTCCCAGAGCTTCCTCACCTTCCTTTCCTTAAAAATACCCTTCACAAAGCATCTCCAAAGATGACGTAAGTCCTGGGAATTTTTTTTAGGGCCCCCGGTGTGGAGCTAATGTAAAATACAATAATTACTGAATGTAAGAGGTGCTGAGATTTCAATTAAGGCCTACTGGCGCGGTGAACGTTGAAAAAGAAACGGTTCTTGAAATATCAAAAGTGAGTGTTGAAATAGAAACGGTTCTTATGAAATATCAAAAGTGAACGGAGTAAAAGAAACGGTTCTTAAGAAATATCAGAAGTGAACGTAGAAAAAGAAACGGTTCATATGAAATATCAAAAGTGAACGGAGTAAAAGAAACGGTTCTTAAGAAATACCAGAAGTGAACGTAGAAAAAGAAACGGTTCTTATGAAATATCAAAAGTGAACGGAGTAAAAGAAACGGTTCTTAAGAAATACCAGAAGTGAACGTAGAAAAAGAAACGGTTCTTATGAAATATCAAAAGTGAACGGAGTAAAAGAAACGGTTCTTAAGAAATACCAGAAGTGAACGTAGAAAAAGAAACGGTTCTTATGAAATATCAAAAGTGAACGGAGTAAAAGAAACGGTTCTTAAGAAATACCAGAAGTGAACGTAGAAAAAGAAACGGTTCTTATGAAATATCAAAAGTGAACGGAGTAAAAGAAACGGTTCTTAAGAAATACCAGAAGTGAACGTAGAAAAAGAAAAGGTTCTTATGAAATATCAAAAGTGAACGGAGAAAAAGAAACAGTTCTTAAAAAATAAGTCAAAAGTGAAAGTTGAAAAAGAAATGGTTCCAAAAGTGAACAGAGTACCTAAGCATTTGATATATCCCCTGGTTTCCGGGGTACTCCTAACGCTTACCCAGAGCACCTTTCAATAAAATAACAAACAGACCAAGCATTAATGATTGAAATCTATTGTAGATTTATTTGAGGTATCGAAATGTTCAACGGAATATAAAATTATTCGATTAAACACTGCTAAAACCATGATTTCGATTTGTTTTTCGATGCTTATTTCAAAAAAATACTAAGTAAAGCAGGTAGTTAATGCACAGTGCTCCTTGTTATTATGTAGTAGTTACATTGTGTTGGTGATGGTGATATTGATCATGATTTCCTCATCTTCATCTATGTTTGTTAATTTCCTCATGTTCATGTTTGTTGATTGTGTGTTACTGTCACTCATAATTTTTATGATTTCCTCATCTTCATATTTGCTTACTTAACCATATAATATGTTAATGCTGTTTTTACTTGTTTATCTCCATGGTGTTTTTAACTTAATTTTAAACGGCATTATATAATTTTATAGCACGAAATTTATGGTTTTTCTACCGAAAAAATATATTTAATTTTGGGACGTTCAGTAGATTTAAGGTTATCGTCCTTGTAGTTAACAGTAACGTACTCATATATTATTGATTATCCGTGATGTATAGATTGTATAGGTTAGTCCCCCTCAACAGAGAGTCTGATGTCCTCCCGACGGTGTACCTACGAGTCCATGTTTAAGTTCGGTCGCGCGACAGCTGGCTTATTATCATACAGTACTTTTACCGAGAAAGCAGCGCAATATCGGCCGTGTCATCTCGCAGCTGAACACTGCTCGCATACCTCCATCAACGCTGGGCCGAACTTCAAAACACTACAACGTCCAACCAAATGAATAAGCAATATTATCATTAAAAATATACAGCAGTCACTCAGAGCGCGTTTGAATAGGTAATTTTTACGTGGGTTTACAATAAAACTTCTAAATGGTTATTTGCAGAATGTACGAGGCGTTTAATGTGTACGCCCGCCCCTACAGAAAGAGGCGTTATGTTATAATATCGTCACTTTGGTTGGATAGGGTTCTATCTACACTTCACCTATTTTTTTAAATATTAGATGTCTGCGCTTTTATTGTTACCGTGACAATCACACAAAGGGCAATAAACATACGTTCCTTATCTATAATGCTGCAGCTCTTTCTTACACATTAAATAATGGTGAGACAAAAAATAAGACAAACAAAATACGTGTGACTGTTTCCTCCAAAGTACTAGGTACTTTTCCCTTTGGAGGAAACAGATATATCTCAGATATATACGTTGTAAGTAACGGCTCAGCCACGGCGGTAGAAATCGCGTTTCATTTTCTTTAAACGTTTGAGGGAGATGTATGATAATTAATGCATGTTTCCTTTGGGAGGTGTAGACATACGTTCATCGTTTGTCTCATTTTCGACTGTTGTTATTTAGTGTGTGAGAAAGAGCTGCAGCATTATACGTTTAAGAACAAAATCAAAACCATCTTCGCATTGACATTTGACGTTTTTGAATTTTTGGAACACTTCAATATTATCCTTGTAACTATATTCCATACTTTCAAAATTATTGTCACGCCTAGAAGTATTGTAGGGGCCTTCGGAGACGTCACGGTGCGGTGTGTAAGAGAGATGCAAGAAAATGATTACATTTATTCCTTTGGAGGAAACAGACCTACGTACATTGTGTATCTCACCTTTTATTTATTTATTAACGCTCTTTTTCGGGGCTTTTACATATGAGTAGTAAGAAATATACAGTATTTATTGTACATAACTGAACTGCCTTCGTAACAATATTTTATATTTGTTTAAAGATAAATTGAAGATGTCCACTGACTTGGTATAATTGTTTCCCTCCATTAGTATTCTGGGTAAAGAGGAATACATATGGTAGTTAGTTCCAGAATTACTGCACTGAAATAAATCCTGACTTCTAGTATTACGTAGTGGAATCCGGAAGCTTATCAATTCGAGCAATACCGGACTGTCAACTAAATCATTTAGAATTTTATACAGAAATACCAAGTCAGTGAAAGTTCTTCTGTCTGACAATTTGAGCATATTCATATCATTCAAAATAGTATTGTAATTCAACATAATTGCTGGAATACCCATTTTAAAATTAAGAAAACGTAAGAATTTGTTTTGTATTCTTTCAACAGCTTGTACATGTATATTGTAATATGGGTTCCAGACGGGAGAATTGTATTCAAGTTGACTTCTAACATATGCAAAATATAACAGTTTTATACACTTAATATTGTTAAAATTTCTAGTTAGCCTAGTTATAAATCCCAACATTTTTAAGGCCTTATTAGAGATTTCTGTTATGTGGTTAACAAATGAAAGATTAGATTGAAAAGTGATGCCCAAGTCTTTAATTTGTGTTAATGTCTCCAGAATATTGTTATCAATGTTGTAGTTGAAGATCACTGGATTTTTTATTCGAGAAAATCTAACTATATGACATTTTGAGATATTTAAGTAAAGTCTATTTTCATTACACCAAATTAACAATTTGTTGATATTATCTTGAAGAATGTTGAAATGGTAAATATTTTGAATTTTTCTAAAAATTTTGAGGTCATCAGCAAAAAGTAAGATCATGAAATATTTTTGAAAGATCATTTATAAACAAGATAAATAATATTGGGCCAAGGTGTGAACCCTGTGGAACTCCACTTGTTGCAAAAAAAAAATTTCCGACAAAGAGATTTTATTCTAACAATTTGTTGTCTTCCAGTAAGATGAAAGAGTTTATTTATTTATTTAATACAAACGGCATAAGTATGCCATAAACATTAATTACATGTCACAAATTCATATTCAAAATATTAGTAATGGTGATGTAAAGTATTGAAAGAGTTGCAGCATTATTTGACAAAGAACGTACATTTATTGCCTTTTTTATGGCGTCACGGTACCGTAATCGTTAATCGTCACGGTAATAATAAATGTGCTCAAAGTTTGCTGACGATTTCTCATAATCTATTTACCAATTTCTGATTTTGAAGGAAAATATTTAAATAGGGTGTGTACTTACTATTTTAGAACGGACCTAAACGTGCGGATAGAACTATATGCAACCAGCTAGGGCAAAATAATTAATTGCATAAGGTTCTAACTACATTTCCCTTAGGCCATGCCAAGATAGGACGATGTTCTAATTTATTTTATTTATTTATTAATTTTATTTTAGTAATTTGTACATTTAAGTTTACAAATTTCTAATTAATTATAATAGGGGGGGGGGGGGGGGGGGGGGGGCCGGGATGAAACTCGGTATGTACCCGGGGCGCCCCCCCCCCCCCCCCCCCTGCCCGTTATGTCACTGGTATAATCGTGCAAGTGGTCCTGGGTCAGAAAAAGGTTGAGAACCACTGATCTACGGAAATACAACACAGATGATGGTCTTGAAAATATATATTATTAATAATTTTGGTTACTTGTAGAAATGGTTTTTGAAAATAATGCCAACAATGCCTTGTCCAACGGAGGTGAGATATTATATAGACAAATACCTACGTTTTCTTTACAAACTAATCGTAGCTTAGTGTGAAAAATTACAGTCATGTGCATCCGCAAAATGACGTTATGATAAATGCATGTGCCTGGGCTTCAATAGTGTAATAAAATTTAATAGTTTACGTGTGTATTTCGAATAAATGCAGTTTCGACCATTGCAGACATAATATTCAAAACGTGGTTCTTGCCAGATTGTAAATATGGACTTATATTTTCTTACATTTTACGCTGACTTATTTACACTCTTACACCTTTGCTTATATGATTAGTATCTACACCAGTTTAAATACTATGTCCATTGAGAAAAATCATTTAAAACTAAAAGTAACTACACACAGTCAGTAAGACGATAAATATTCATATTTTATAACACTGTTGTGTACTGTGTGGAGGCAGAAGCAAATTGTATAAGGGAAGTTTTTTATTAATTTATTAGTGAGTTCCCGGCGTGCATTGCAATGCCACTAAATAAAGAAATTGTTTTTCCGTCCCCGTTCCCCTTCCCCCCTCCCGCGTTCCCCTACCACCCTCCTGCGTTCCCTTTCCACCTTCCCCCCTCCCGCGAACCCCTTGCCATCCTTCGTTCCCCTCCGCCTCTATCGAATTCCCCTCCCCCACACTCCTTCCCTCCCTGCCACTTAACTATATAAAATATACTAATTTTTTAAACAACTTGCTCTCCACATTTTATATAGAAACCATCGTGGGCATGCGCACATCAAATCCCCAAAGTATAATCACAACTGCATGAATGGTTTAGGAAGGCGTAAGGGACAAACAAAGAAACGTTCATTTTTATATATTAAGATTATTTATTTATTTATAACTGATATTTGTACAACAAGCAAACCTAAAAACTGTTTTTAAATCATTTCTCCTCCATTCTTCAGACTTTCAGGCATTTCATCATTCAAATTTTAGTTTGTTTAGGTTTCCTTCATTGGACAAATATAATATCGTAGAGCAGCAATCTTTTCAGATCCAGTTACTTACTAATATTGCCAAAATTTTGTTTTGGTCCCTCATCGGGACGATACTATGTGATTTTTTTAGTTGATCCTACGGAGGCGTCTACTAATATATACAGGATTTCCAAAAACTGAACAAATCGGACTAATATCTATGAGAACTAAAGTGCGTACGAATATCTACAGCTCAAATTGCTGACTAATATCTATGAGAACAAAAGTGCGTATGAATATCTACAGCTCAAACTGCTGACTAATATCTATCTATGAGAACAAAAGTGTGGACGAATATCTACAGCACTGGCAGAGGTTGGATTTGCAATTATGTATAGCATATTGGAATAACGTAATATTGCGTATGCAGTTTAAAAAACTTAATTTATTTATGTATGTATGTAAAAATCCCTAATATCGGACTATTGGACACATTTAGCTGATTATTAAGGATTTGGGTTTTTGTTTTAACAGCTTTCTTTATTTCGAGTGCTTCTAAATTATTTAGTCTGTTACCATGACCATTGTGTGACCACTATGTCAGTTAAGTTAGGTTAGGTTAGGTTAGGTTGTGGTGCCGTGTATTTCGAAATAAACAAATATATTTGTATTATGACCTCCATGTATGTTCAATAAATTATTGTCCTCGTAAACAGCAAAATACGTAAAATACTTCATGTACGTACTTTAAACTTTTAAGGGCCCGCAACCCGGATTTCTACCGATTTATTACATGTTTCCCTTAAACGCGGTAAGTATTAAAGCTCTTAAAAAATATATGTTATTCTTGAAGATAATATCTAGACTTTGCCCACGCCGAAAAGCAAATTATATAAAATTCCCTCGATAGAAAAAAATCGCAAAGTATGCTCCAAAAAATATTATTAACACGTTTGCTTCAGTTATTTTACAAATTATATGTATGAAAAAATTCACAGTGTTTCTTTAAATGCTGTTTAAGATAATGCCCGCGAGATTTTTGCTCTATTTTAAACGAGTCGTGTTTTATTAAACATTTTCGCAATTTCCGCATCGATTTTGTCGCTGTAAATGTTAGCGCTCTCCTCTAACATTCGTAATTTCGTATCTCTCAGTTGCAGAGCCTTAAGCCTTTACGTAATTAGTAATTGAAGTAATTTATGCTTTTCCGTACAACCTCTTGCTCAGCTGCCCTCTGTAGATATTAGTTCAACCCGCTCCATAGATATTCGTCCGACCTTAGCTCTGTAGATATTAGTCCACACTCTGAAGTTCGTAGATATTAGTCCAACATATGAGCTGTAGATATTCGTCCAACATATGAGCTGTAGATATTCGTCCGACATACAGGCTGTAGATATTAGTATCTGGAGTCGATCCTACGACCTCTAGACTCAGAGCCAAGTATCCAAAGACCCTACGCACGAAACCAGTTTTACTAGGGCTTGTAAATCACTACCACAGCTTTCTAGGTAACATTTGTGGGTATACCTAGTCAAATAAAATATAACACTCTAGAGAAGAGAAATAACCTACAATTGTCGGCTCAAGCCCTCTGAAAAGTTGCGGAATTGTTCATTTTTTAAACACCGAGACGCCAGCAGTCATGTCAAACTCGACGTTTACGTAAATAATTGCACATTTCCTTCGAACTGAAATTTGCGCAAATTGTCTAATTTTATCTGTATTGACTATAATTATATTCATCGAGCGGTGAGGAAAGTCTATGTTATTAATTGATAAAATCAATCTAAAATAGACTTGTAAGGGATTTTAAAAGGTTCAACGTCTTTTGGGATTAGTTGATCATAATTTCATGAACAGTGCACAAATTTGCGCACAAAATTAATTAAAAAGAGTATCCTCGTGTATACCATACTAAATGAAGTGGGGAACTTTATCAAAATCAACTCGTAAATTGAACCCGCTTAAAAATAAACTAGGGTCGTTGACATTTTGAAAGATCGCGATCTCCCGATAACAGCGGAGAGCTTAGATGTAGTTTGGTTTTACAAAGAAAAAAAAAATTAGAGTAGATATAATTCACACGCCATAGAAGTGAAACTAGAAAGTCGCTAGATGTCGCTTTCTTTTGCCTGTTTATTTTAAAGTGGTTTGAAGATTGGATATTGATTTACAAATTTGGAGACCGCGCTTTCGGAGTGTCTGGGCCTATAAAGGCTTGGAATAAACTCCCTCCGGAACTTAGATGCATAGCAAGCCCAACAGAATTTAGGTCCAAATTAAAAACCTCCCTTTTTGGGCTCTCATACCCTTAAATAAAATCCTTTTCTGAGAGTATCATAAAATTTTGCTTTTATTTTCAAAATACGCTCATTACAGAACATATTATATATTATAGTTCCCAATTAGGTATGTCCTCTGCGTGCGAACTGTACCTAAATTTCTCTAAATAAACAATAACAGTATTAATCTCTAGTGACCTTCCAGGTAGGTATGGTCCTGTATATATTTTCTGACAGTACAGTACATTTTTGCATCGCGTTCAATTTGTCAAATCATTGCACATATAGTTTCGTATCGGTGATCAGTGAACCGGTGGATGTAATTTTTAGAGATAAGTTGTTGTAGTGGTTTGTCTAGTTTGTAGTTAAAAGTAGTATTGTAAGTTTGTACAGCGCCCTTGAGGTGATTTTTCACAAAAACAGCGCTATACAAGTCATCCAAATATTATAATTACAAAAACAAAACGTTTTTTTTTTTGGATTTCGTAGGATTCGAACCTCCGTCCGTTGGATTTCTCTGGCCGCTGAGATTTGCGACGCACTATACCGCTGCGCTATGGGACGCGCTCGGCGAGGCGCGAATTTACGCATTATATTCCGACGACCCGTGAAAAAACAAAGCGGCCAATGAGTGCAGACCTATCGTCGTTTCCGTTTTATATCTCAACCAATAAGAGCCTTGAGTGCAGTCTGATGCTTCGCAGGTGCCGTAGTGCGTCATTTCCGTTTCATCCGAATTTCAAATCACTCTAACGGGGCTAAGGAAGTTTCACTTCAAAAAACTTATTCCTCTATTAAAATCGTAGACAATACGTGTAATTTTAGTAATATCTAAGCTTACGACCTATATATGGATTACGTTCCAAGTCTAGCTTAAAATCAATTGATGTACCGGGCCATAATAATAGTGAATTCTCTTCTTGAGTCGAGGAAGGAAACAACAGTTAGCACGGTCATCGTAACTCGGAACCGAATCCGAATGGCCCACATAGTTTTTTTGTTTATGGACGGAATCGCAAACCGGAACGGACCATAATATAATAATATTATCTAAACAGGAAACGGCCACAGTGGGCAATCATTCATTGTGGTCCGTTGGGAAACCGATCCAACCCGCCGACAAATCATTCATAAAAACATACCCACAACAAACAATGTCATCTGGAAGTGTCAAAAGTTGTAATGAGATTTACGGAGAATAAAAAGAAAGAAGAATTTTCTGATATAATAAAACATAAAACAGAAGTTATACACGTGTCACACGAAGCTAGTATTTCAAGCCAGGATAGCAAGCTAGTAACTCTAGCAACATACGAGTATAAGAAGAACTAGCTTTAAGGCAATCCAATAGTTCAGGAAAAAATCGAAATCGGGATTTTCAAAAATAACAAGGAGAAAATGCATATTTTATTTTATTTTGTGAAGTTCGGGCGTAAATATAATTTTTTTGCGATTATTATAAAAGAAACTAAATTTGCCACATTATACAATAAAACCAAATCCGAAAAGGGGTTTATAAATAGGAGAGTTTGGACTAGAAAGTGTTTTTTATAGACCTTATACATTATTTTTTTATAGGCTTATTAAAAGACTTACAAAAAAATGACCGATATTTTTAAGGGCGAAGGTGTGTTCTACACGCAGTATTTAATTGAAGCATACTATAATACTTCTAAACCATCAAATTTTCAAAACAAAAACATACGATTTTGTATGATTTTGCATTATTTAGTATGGTTTCATTTTAAGGTTAAACGTAACGTGCGTTATCATCTACGCATTCACAGATGGCGCCAATTAAATTATTGAGGGTTTTTAACACTTTTTGCTTGTTATGCATTAAAATATTAAGGTTAATTAATTGTTAGCGCCCGTACATATTTAATATGAACTAGAAAAAATAGTTCTGTCCATTAACAAACCCAATTCTTTCAAGAAAGGCTGACAAATCCAATTTTGTATCGGTGACTCAATGCAATATTGTATTTGTCAGCCTTTCTTGAAAGATTTGAGTTTGTTTATGGACAAAACTATTTATTTGTATTCATATTAAATATGCACGGGTTTAAACAATTAATTTACTTTAATAATTTAAAGCATAACAAACAAAAGGTGTTAAAAACCCACATTAATTTAATTGGCGCCATCTGTGAATGCGTAGATGATAACGTACGTTACGTTTAACCTTAACGTGTATTTGTAAGGCGGTCTTGTGATCATTTTTAGAAAAAAAAAAAAAAAAATATTTATTTATTTTTATTATTTATTGAAACATTTATTATAATTACAATTTTACAACAAAATATTTTTTTACAGGTTTTTTTTACTACCCTTCCATTAAAAGCATTTGCTTGTGTATGGAAGGGGAGTGTACATAAATGCTATTAGTTATTAGTTAGGTATAAGTTAGTACTTAAATAATTGATTGTACATAAATATATGTGAGCTGCAGTATTTATTTGATAATGGTGTGTTTTTTTTTTAAAAAGAAAGAATGTTATGGAGAACTAAGATATTTGTAAGATTAATACAAATTATGCATTTATTATTATTGAAAGCCGTTAACAGTTCTTTTTTTATTAATTGTAGACTTAAAATTTCAGAAGTCCTGTGACTCCTGTGCCTGTCTCACTAGGAAAACCTATGTTGAGAGCAGGCGCCTTAAAACATGATCAATATAAGTATAAAAAAATAATAACACACATAATAAAAATACATTATATTACTATTTTTATTTTTATTTTTACTTTATGAGTAAAAATAAAAATATAATAATGTCCCAGATGTGTCAATATCTTTTTCTGATTTTTCTGTTTTCAGATTTTCGATGGAGTTTCGCTTATATTGTCTTCATTTAATTAAACATTATATTACATTTAAAGTAACAGACATGTCAACATTGTCGTACCATTGAAAAATATATAAGTTGGTTTTATGTGTGGCTGGTATTGTGTGAATAAATAGTTATGTTCGTAAACAAACTTAAATCTTTCAAGACTAACAAATACAATATTGGATTGAATCACCGATACAGTATGTTTATATCTGTCAGCATTATGGAAAGATTCAAGTTTTTTTTATGGACAAAATTATTTATTCACTTTCATATTGCGTATGTACGGGTGCAAACAATTAATGCATCTTAATATTTTAAGGCATTACTTGTAAAATGCATTTTTCTGAAAAATAATTTTACTTGCGCCATCTATAAAAGAGTAGATCATGAATTCTTTTAAGTATCACCTTAAATCTGAATTTAAAAGCAATTCAAAAAATTTCTCCTGTGGCGCTTTTCCCTAAGAGTCATTAAATGACCTCAGTGGGAAATCGATAGATGACATCAAGAAGTTGAGACCAGCATGCCAAAGCGTTGGAAATGCGTTGCAATGCGTAGAATCATTTAAAACGTGACGTAGCTAGGATGACAGGGAAAAGTTCAGATTGATGGTCGCACAAGAAGACAGCTATTTTCAGTAAACTACTATTTACTTATACATTGTACTAGTGTGCAATAAATTAGCCATTCCTAAACGAATTTCTTATTATAATCCAATAAATTAGTATCCCAAGAATTAGTAGGTAGCCGGATAAAACAGAACAGTGACAAAACAAAACCCGATGAAGGCATAGGTAGATAGGGTTAGGTTATTTTAGGTGTGGTAATTTTGTGTTGTTTAATTTAAGAGTTTCAACTGCTCCCAACCGCCTGGAGCCATTGAGACAATGGCATCCCCGATGGTATGTTGTGAAACTGAAGATAGTGGGGGAGCGATGAAGATGGGGAGAGGAAGGTTGGGAAGTACCTGGCTATTTATATCTAGTCACCAAACATGGTTAAACCATGTCAAGCAACGTTTCAATTCTGAATGGTTGTCTTACACCAGAGCGATACTGAGAGTATCTTCCACTCTGGAACGTGCCGAAAATATACCTTATATTTCTTTTAAACGATTAAATTGTGAAATACCCCAAAACAATAATTAGGTTATGTTAGGTTGGTTTGTTCTTTTTCTTTAATTTTCATCAATGTTCTTATTTGTCATGGAATCGAATTAGTAATTTAGGGGCGTACATTAATTACGTGAGCAGTTTTTCTTCCAATCTAGACCCCTCTCCCCCTTGGTGAGATAAATTTGGGCCACTTCGTATATTATTTTCAAGTAACCTGAGATTTTGCTGAATCCCCCCTCCCCATTTTCAGCTGCTCACGTGATTAATGTACACCCCTTTCCAAAAAAAAATAATACATTAGTTATACCAATAAGAATTACCAACAAATTAAATCCTATAAAACAAAAGTGCCCAAATGAATTAGTATTTACCAATAAATTGATAATTCCCAAAAAGTGGTGTCACAGCTCCTTGGGGATTGTGGAATGCATTCCGTGGGAGGAATATGCAAGTAGGTACTTATTTTATCAAACAACAAGGAACGCGAGGTTTAATTCCTCCTCGAGGTAGGGAAGATTCGCTGGTTGCAGGTTCCTTGCTGGCACTAAACTAATCCCAGCCAGAGCTCGTGCGGACGGCATCGACCTTCGTCCTCTTCCTTCTCACGCATCTTGTTTGAAAACGAAAAAGACAGAAGATACTAGAACGATGACGTCGCATGCGATCTCTTGCTGGGACTGGTATATATCCGCTATCCGCGCAGACATCTGCTGAATTGTTCCCTGAGTCCAGGCCCGTGACGCCCGCTCTACCGACCACTACACTCACTGCCCGAATTGCACTAACCAATGATGTCCGTTTTACATGGGCGTGGAAACTACTTCAAAACTTTGACAATCTTATTATAAAACTGAAAATTTTGGTTAAAATAAGAAAAAATTCTCAAACACCAAGCTCCGCCCTCATCGAGCACACTCTGTTCTGAACAGTCGGCTCTCACAGAGTCTTTATTTTACATTAACTACACGCAAGAGGTCCTGAGGGAAAAAAAATGAGACGGACGTACGAATCCATCACTGCCAAGACATCAAACGTGGCGAACTACTTGGGGGAGACACCTAATTGAGAAACAAAATAAGTTATTAAATTAGCATTTTTTAAATGTAAATATCTCACAAAGAGCCCCAGCTGCTCCCGTCTGGAGCCAGTGAGACTATGGAATCCCCTATTGCGGTATGTTGTTGGGCTGAAGGTAAAGGAGGAGGGGAAGGAAATGGGGAAGAGGAAGAGAAAGGTGGGAAAGTACCTGGATATTCAGATCTGGTCATCAAACACGGCTAAAGCTACTTCAAGCAACATTTCAATTCTGAATGGTGGTCTTACAACAGGGCGTATCTGCCACTCCGGAACGTGCCGCAAATATATATAACTAGCAGACGAAACACAACGCAATCTACTGACAACGCCATTACTAAACCTACTATAACCAACGCCATCGTTAATTTGCATACATATCAATTTACACAAAACCTTGACAAATTATGTACCTACATACCTATACCTTACTCATGAATTACTCTATCTATTGGTGAAAACCGCATGAAAATTCATTGTGTAGGTAGTTTAAAAGATCTAAGCGTACACACAGCGGAAGCGACTTTGCTTTATACTATGTAAAGATTTTATATTAATTAATTGTGTAATAACACGAATTAATTGTGAAATAACACAAATTAACAATAAAATTAATTTGCACACGCCGTTATTCGATCCCGCGACCTTCGGATTGTGAACCAAGAGACTTACCTTTCGACCGGAGACCGTCGTAGCGTTTCTATCTTAATTTTATAGGTAAACGGAACTAATTTCAGCTATAAATGTAATTTCCAACACGAGCTATGGAGTTTTGAACGATAATTTTTTTTGTCAATTAAGACGTTTTCAAGTCATCCATAAGAAAAAAAAAAATAGAAAAAAAGAATGTTGAAATCTGGTCTCATTGATAATGATCTTACCGAAAACTTTCTTATAACACAAACCGTTATAAGAAGCTTTTAAACAAACCAAACCTCCGCTTAATATTCTATCACAAGCTAAAAAGAAAATGTTTATCCCAAAACCACTTATTTACTGCGCATTCCTCCAGTCATTGGTGAACCATTCAAATATAATGAAAACTTTTAACTTATGCACAATTTCGTTTACAAACTATTCCACCGTATACCGGTTCATGTAAGTTGGGTTCAGTCTGCTGTTGGTTGGTTTGCATATTGCTGATGCATCAAAATTCGCTGCATTTGCCTTTTGAATACTTAACATTTTTACAGCGGCGACCGCATAATGATGATGGGAATTATGACTGAACGGAGGAAAGCAGAGACTTCTTTACGTGTAATTTTGTTCAACTAACGACGTAATTACACTAATTAACGTTAAGTGTACATACTACATTTTTATCAAGCCTATAAAATATATGGTTTCTAGCTTTCTATATAAGTTCTGGGTCGATCGTGATCGACCCGATTATTTTGAGTTAAGAGTTAGAATTTCCATAGCCTATGTCATCTTAAGGGATGCTGTGTGGAGGATTTTTTTACGGAAACGAAGGAGGGGAAGTTGTGGGAAGGAAAAAGGTGTGAGGGGTGGTTAGGAATCTGGGGATCAGTGTGTCCATAAGGCGATGGGTCGAGAGAGTCCGGATGGAGAGGTCTAAAGCCCCCCCCCCCCCCCCGACCATTATCTCTTGATCCGGCCCGCCACACAGCAGGAAGGCAGAGGAAGGTCACCAATACTCTGGAGTGACCAAGTAAGGCCTTCGGTACGTAGGTATCCGCAGCCTTCTGCGCAGCGCAGAACCGCAAGGAGTGGAGGAGCCTTGTCCACCATGGAAATCGGAGTAGGGGTCACGATTCTAAAAAAAGGCAACGGTGGGAACCGAACCCAGGATCTCTTTCTTACCGGGACAACATTCTGACTACAGAGCTAACAGTAGAATGCCGAACTGTGTACAATGTATGTTTTAAAAAGGCTTTTGTGTTTTTGGTTAATATCATAAAATGATAAACTTTCGTAGAACGATGTACAAAATTGGTATAGGTTGGAAGGAATGTGGTGTTATCTTTGTACATTCTACAAAAGCGTAACATAGTATCTTGGTGTTGTATGTAAGTAAATGCCTACTACCAGTATACCAGTACTTTGGAGCGTGGAATCTCTCAAGGACTAATCATACAAAGGGACATACTGCTACCTGTATGCTAGGATTGCAAGGTGTCTCCTCGCTAGATACAAACACTAATGAGCGGATTAAAACCAGACAAAGGTAGCCGACACTACTGTCACAATCTTCAAACTCAGTTTGGAATAAGTTGGGCATGTGGTAAAGCGAATGACTGCTGGAATTCAAACATCATGGCGTTTTTGTTTGAGGAAGAAAAGAAGAGAAAGAGAAGACTATACACTTGTATACGATATATTGAGTATGGTGACCCGATAATTGGTCCGGCGTCAATTTATCCCCCAACAGTTGGTCCGTCGACAGTTGATCTCCCGATAGTTGATCCCTTCGACAGTTGATCCCCTAAAAGATTATTTCTTCAAGTAATTATGCAAAGAGGATATACGGCCATACACCCAAAGTCGATATACTTATATCTGAAGGCATCTTGAGTGAAAATCCGGTGTAAAAATATTTTTACTAACAATAATCTCGACTCTCCAAAGAAGCATGCGGCAATAACAAAACACGACCTACTTATTACATGCAGTCGGCTTAGTAAAAAACCGCTAAATACTCTGACTTGAATATAATATAACGTTTTTTATCTGAATATAACACAAGAGTCCCAATTGCTCCTAACCGTCTCGAGCCAGTGAGACTATGGCATCCCCAATTTTTGTTTGTTGTGAGGCTGAAGGTAGCGGGGAGGGAAAGGAGATGTGGAAAATCTACCTGGCTATTCAGATTTGGTCACCAAACACGGCTAAAGCTATTTCAAGGGACGTTTCAATTCTGAATGAATCGCGAAACGAGATTTGTTTTAATCAAAATTATATTACATTTTTGTTGTTTGTTTTTGGGGTGTTATGCCGTGTTACGCTACCTCCTCCTTTAGAAAACGTTTGGGACAGCGTTACAGTGTCCATCATCAGGGCAGATGTGTAAATGTTAATGGTAAAATGTGTGCTTAAGTACTTCGAAGCAATGCCGTGTTGCCAGCTCCACTCCACTGCGAACTGGAATTATAGTATACTTGAAGATGGTTTTCTGCATTTAGCTTTGGTGTAGCCGTCTATTACCGGATACCAAGAACTATTGAGCTTAGCTCCGTCGTCTCTATTAATGTTAATAGGATTTTTGTGAATTTCAATTGCCTCTGTAATTAGGCGTGCTCTATAAGTTTTGGGTCTTTCCAGGACTTCAGGAACAAATCCAAAGTAATGGCCGGTTTCAATTAAATGCTCGGCGATTGCCGATTTGTCAGGGTGGCCAAGTTTACACGCTCGAAAGTGTTCCGATATCCTTTTGGAGATCGTCCGCTCTGTCTGGCCCATATAGACCTTATCACATCCGGAACAGCTGAGTTTATATACTCCATCTGTTTCCAGAGGAAACTTGGTCTTTGCAGACCTCAGTAGGTCTTGTATTTTGGTCGTGGTTCCGAAGACAGTCTTGATGCTTTCTTTCCTCAACAGTCTGGCAATTCTGTCTGTCACATTGTGAACATAGGGAATATTGGGAAAGCACAGCCTTTAGACTCTTGTTCAATTCTGTCTTCGTTTGGTGTAGATTTGGCTCTTATTATTTGCCTTGTCTGCCTTGCCGGGTAACCGTTACGCTCCAGTGCATCGGTATGCTTTGTTAAGTTCCGCTCCGATTTTTGTTTCTTCACATATTCTGAAAAACAAAAATACTTTTGTCCGTGAAAATCTAAAATCATATCTATATTACATTTGTTTTTACTTTCCAGAGTTATGGAAAGTAAAAACAAAAAATATCATTGAATTTGAACACTTTGGGTACTGTTTTAGTAAACGTCAACAAACCAACTAGGGCGAAAATATTGACGAATCGATTCAAGTTCCATCAATCGCACTTCAATGCGCATTGTCAATGATGTAAGCACATTGAAAACTGCCAATGATCGGCTCCGGATCCCCTAAATCGACGTAATAACAGATGAAACACTTTTTAAAATTTTAATTGATGTAAAGAAAGGCGAAAATAAAATGACTCGAAAGAAAAACAAACGTTGTGAATAGAAGTGCTGAATAACATTATTGCACAGCATCGCCGATTCACTTAGTAAAAATGCGATGTGAAAGTGTATTATTTGTGCAATCGTTGAATGCATTATTATTCGCACTGAATGCATTGATGCGGCCCATTCGTAAGCAAGACTTGGTGCATACCAAAACCATTCCTTCATTCAAATGCAACAGTACTGACTAAGGTGTTTCGTGGATACTGGGATTACTGTTTAAGAATGCTGTCGATTACACGTGCTTAAAAACTCCAGCCGTAGTCGTAACCACGGCTTTTCAAGATACTACACGGCAGAACAGATGTTCTAAACAACATAGCATGACAAGAGGTGTTATCTTTTTTTTACATTTGCTCCACACAGGAGGCTACGAAGAAAATAATTTCCCTCAAGGCTTATGTCATCTTATGGGATGCTGTGTGGAGGGTCTTTTTAATGGAGGGAAAGATAGGAAGTTCTGGGAAGGAAAAAGGTATGAGGGATGGGTAGGAATATGAAGGTCAGTGTGTCCAGGAGTGACGGACATATGAATCCGTTCCAATGGGTAGAGAGAGTACGGCTGGAAAGGTCAAAAGGCTTCCCTCAACCAGTCACTCTCGATCCAGCCCGCTACGCAGCAGGTGCAGGAAAGACACATCCGCCGCCGCGAAAAACCTCACCCCATGAACCCGGGAACCCCTGCTAAGTCGCCAAACGTAGCGAACCACTTGGGGTGACCTATGGCAGAGGCATATATGTAGAACGAATGAACGAAGAAAGTAATGTAAGGAGAATGTATAACGCAAAGAGATTACTAGAATGAAAGAAGAAGTCGGGGACGCCCGAGGAAGACATGTAAGTGAATCAGATAGTTGAATCGGACCATACGAGACGATGTATGAATGTGAATGAGAGAATGGGTGTGTGCCAAAACGTTGTTCGGCTGTCAGTCAACAAGTAGGTACTTATAACTAAAGAAAATAAGAACACCCCAATCGTTTACATTTATAATACAAAATAGGTTCTTAGTTTCGGTATATTTTATCTAAAGACACTGAACACGACTTAGAATGAGATGTTTTCAGACAGCGCATGCGTCCAAGGGTGCATGGCATGGGTAGGAAGGTTGTCACTGGGTGGAGTGAAAAGGGGGTGGAAACAAGATGAAAGGAAGTAGAATAAAGAAGTCAGTGATCCCAAATTCCTACTTTAGCGGAAGCATTTTCCTCCGGCAGAGAAATATTGAAGGCTTACGAAGACAATAACTTAAAGTTCCTTCTCGTACCTAGGCCAACGCACTTTAGATTTTCTAAAATCTTTTCAATAATGCTGCTCAAACAATTTTTAATGAAGTTGTCGGAAAGAATCATTCAAAATTCGTGAATTAACTAATTACCGCCCTTCTACCAACAAAATTGAATTTGTGTCCTTCCGAAAATCTGTTAATACCTAATAATACTAATTAAAACGTTTGAAAGGGACTTTCTCAACGGTGCTCGTTGTAAACCTCAATACCTCAGATCATTTTCACCTTCTCAAACCTACCTACCTTACACCCAACATAATAAAAGTTCAAAATATAAGTATTATGTACAAATGTTAATAATTAGGTAAAAACTGTAATATATAGAAATAAATAAATTCAATCAGATCATTGCATAGAAAAGCCCTCATTATGTTAAAAAATAAGGCAAGATGTCATATTATGTTATTATTTTTATTTCCATTTGCTCAACCACCAAAAATATAGTGTCGAAATCTCACTTAGGCAATAAATATCTACTAGCTATTTATAATTGACTGAGCTTAGCGAAGTCCTGTTTTAAGGGTCCGCAACCCGGATTTGTACCGATTTATTACATATTTCCCTTAAACGCGGTAAGTTTTAAAGCTCTTCAAAAAATATATGTTATTCTTGAAGATAATATCTAGACTTTGCCCGCGCCGAAACGCAAATTATATAAAATTTCCTCGATAGAAAAAAATTGCAAAGTATGCTCCAAAAATTATTATTAACACGTTTGTTTCAGTTATTTTACAAGTTATGTGTATGAAAAAAAACACAGTGTTTCTTTTGCTGTTTAAGATAATGCCCGCGAGATTTTTACTCTATTTTAAACGAGTCGTGTTTTATTAAACCTTTTTGCAATTTTCGCATCGATTTTGTCGCTGTAAATGTTAGCGCTCTCCTCTAACATTCGTAATTTCGGATCTCTATATTTTCTTCTTTTCGAGCCCGGTTGCAGAGCCTTAACTCGACAGTTTTGCATTTCATATATCTGTAAATTTGCTTGTATGTTTATTTACGTTTCGTGGTGATGGTTTTAATGATTCAGAAAAGATATTTTTTTCAATATTATGGTATATGAATATCCAAACGTTCGTCGAAATACATAAAATTTGTAAGTAGGTACTTAAAAATACCTACCTAATTAATTGGAGACCATATTATATTATATATTAATATTTACTAACTTGTTTCAAATAGGAGGCACCGCTGATTTCATAAATTAGAGGCACTGCTGAAAACCAGCTCCACTATAGGAGAAATCCTGAATTTAGCTGAGCAGTGATCTTTTCGTCAATAGAATCAATGTTAAAAGAACAAAATATGAGTAAGGGAACGTACCCATACTACGTGACACGTTTAGGGGGGGGGTCTTCAAAATGTCACGCTCTATACAAATGAGCGGCGGGTTGCTTAGGTTTTTGGTCACCGGGGGGGGGGGGTTAAAAATTGCAAAAAAAATGGTCACGTAGTATGGGTACGTTCCCTAATAAGTATTGTAAAAAAAAACGAGTGTGCTTTAGACTTTAGACCACACAACTGAAGTAAAACTTCTTTAGGTCTATCTATATGATAGGAAGAGAGAAAGAAAATGTGCGCGTGCACTTCTCTCTCTGCTCCTACAGTGTGATACAGACAATAGGCCTGCACTGTGTCTTAGATATACGAAACGTAACTGGCTCGCTTCGCTCGCTCGTCACGCTTTTCGTAATGCTCTCGTCACGCATTCACCAGCTTACTCCCCAATTCAAGCGTGCGTAAAGAAGTTTTACTTCAAAAAAATATTAATGAATTAACGTTTTCCAACATATTCGACGAACCTTGGGTACATATTATATGGAATGGATAGTGTCGTTTTTTTGGATAAATTGTATTTTTACTTATTTGCAACAAAAAAAGTTACATAAAAAATATAATGCGGTTATAACTAAATAGGTGGGTATTTAAGTAACTACTTAGAAATCTTTTAATTTCAGAGGAAATTTTGGTTGTGGTTTATTAAGTAAGACAAAATTAGAAATAATTTTTAAGACGCGAGGTCACTGTTTACAGAATAATTAGTTATTTTAAATACGCTTCACAGAGGTTGATTTATAAATAAAATCGTTTACTTGTCGAGTAGGTACGTATTGTCGTAATACGAGTTAGCCAGTTAGGTAGTTAGGCATATTTAGCTAGGTAGGTAAGTTGCTGGTTTACTGTAAGTCGAAGCGGGATACAGCGTCTAGCGTCTACCGTCTAGAGGCCAGGCAGCCGAGCGAATCGCGTTAATTTTAAGCGGGAAATTGGTGGAAATTGGACGCGCCAACTTAACGGCACCGCTGAACATTCCAAATTACTTGTTATTTTTGCATTTTATCTGATTTATAATACCTGCATTTATGTAAATATTTCATTTTATTAGATTACGGGATTCGTTGATTGATGTGATCAGAAAATGGCGTGATTACGGGTATAAATCGCTAAAAGCTCTGCCACTTATAACATAAAAACAGTGTTCTATCGATTTCTTTTTTCAATTTTTAATTTATTTAAAAAATATTTTTTTTAAATACATAATACAGGCGATGCCCAAATATTTACATTCATTTTTTTACTTCACAAGAGTTGCAGCTGCTTCCATCTGGAGCCAGGTGAGACTATGGCATCCTTAATTGGGGTATGTTGTGAGGCTAATGGTAGTGGGGAGGGGAGGGAGTTGGTGAAGAGGAAGGTGGGGAAGTTCCTGGCTATACAGATCTGGCCACCAAACACGGCTAAAGTCATTTCAAGCAATGTTATAATTCTGAATGGTAGTCTTAAACCAGGGCGATACTGAGAATATCTTCCATTCTGGAACGTGCCGCAAATATACTAAATATATATTATTTTTAAGTGAATTAATTGTGAAATAACGCAAATTTCGGATTGTGAGTCAAGAGCCATACACCACGACCACGGTAGCCGTCATTATTTACCACATTAGTCATTAAATAATATACCATAAAAAATTATAAAATTCGATATCGGTGAATTGTTGGTAAATTTGAATGGATCTTTAATAAAAGGTTTAGATAGCAGATATCGTACGCAAGGTAGATAATATCAATATTCAAAGTCCAATATAACTTCACAAATCCTATCACAAACTGTTCATTTACATTAACTAATTTAAGTGGCAAATCGTCCGCCTGGGCATTTTAATGGCCAGGGTTGGATCCCGGGCCCGCCCCGCCTCCATTACACTCGTAGGTAGCTACGATGCAAGCACACTTTCTCAAACACACGTGGCTCACTGACCTATTTCCTTCATTCCCTTATATAAGATAGGTATGCTCCTTCTACACCTATTTCCCCTTTTCCTTACTTCAAGTATGTGAAATGCTGTCAGCATGGCCAAGGTCAAATATATACTTTATTATAGTTGCACTTCACGCGGTGTAATATAAACATATCGACATATTTTTACATTTTAATTTATATAATGCTAAATTGCAATATTTTTAACATAATAAGTACTAATTTTTATTTCTTTTTTGGGTATATTGCCCTTGAGGTGATTTTTCACAGAAACGGCGCTATAAAAATCATCCAAATATTATTAATACGTTTTGATTTCACCGCGAAAAGAGAATGGTTATTTTTTAAACATCTACTTTAAATCGAACATAACCAGTTTCCGTTCCGAGAGTGGTAAATTTATTTCGCGAAATGTAGCAGATTTTGCATTGTACTGCGCGCGTGTACGACAAATTTGAAAAGCGTAGCTTGAACAAAAACTAGTTATTTGAAAAAGGAGCCAGGAGCAATGTAGATACGTCTTGTTCGAACCGTACACCACTTCACTCTCACATGAAATTTATATGAAATAATAACAAAATTAACATTGTACTGAGCAAAGCCTGTAAATAACGCCTCAGAAATCCTGAGTATTAAAACTCTCTGTTTCAATATTCATGTTATGACTGTATACACGCAGGGTTATCAGTTCACGCGGTCGGCGCCCTAGGCCGTACTGAACGCAATAACGTTTTCGTCGACCTACGTACGTAGCGCTGACGAGCTGGTCCGATGCTCCCCATACGAGGAACGTAGTGACTTGCGCTTATATTATTATATACATAATTACACTGTTGTATGTAGTAACTAGACAAAATGAGACAAAACTTTGTTAAATATTTTTTCCATGCTTTTCCATTGCCTTCGCCACCTCCTTGCAGTCCTTCAATATGTTGTGTACCGCCCACGTTGAGAAACACTGGCATAATAAAAGGGCAACGACCACCCTGCCTCCTATCGCACAGTGGCCCAAGTCAGGCTTTAGGTAAAGCGGAACCGGAAGGACAAGTAGGTGATAGAAACCTGCCCCTTGGCGGGTTCCGAGGGTAGTAATGTAGGTACTGCCAACTGGCAACTACCCCCGTCCGCCCAATCTGAAACACATCACAAGGGTGCGAAGTTTAATTGCCTATCAAGCCTCGTATAAATTTAAATGATTGTCTAACCAAATGGCCCATTTTACCGAATATCGACGTGGAAGTAAAGGAAGTACAAATTAATAATAATAATTGTTTTCTTCAATGACAGTGTTCATTTCAAGTGACCTCCCAGTTAAGTATGGTCCTGTACATTTTCTACATTTTAACACAGCATTACGTTAATTGACCAAATACATACAACGAAGTTGCATTCCCATGAGTTATCAAAACTCATTAAGGAATCGCCAATTGGTACATTTGAAAAGATAAACCCAACCCAACCCAATATGCAGACACAATAAATAAAGAAAAAATTTACAAAACATTTTACAGAAGCAACATACAGACACAAACATATGAAGAATCACTTTACAAATATTTCACAAAAACATGTCTTATAAGATTTTATGAATAATAGGTTTATGTACTGTTGGTGTCACAAAGTTAAAATCAAGTATCCTCCATGATGGACTATAGAAATGCATAAAAAACGAATCAGGAAAAATACAATAAAAGGTACATGCTCAAAAATACACAGATCTAATACAAGATGTTTACATAAAAAATACATGATAAGATTTAAAAAAGATATAAACTGCGCCCATCAAATCTGGATGTACAAAGTTTGATACTTGGAGATAATCAGGATAGCTATCAGAACAGAGTTTGTACCTACTTATGACTCGTTTTCCAAATAACATTTGAAAAAATAGGATTTCAAAATATCGTTTCGAGATTTGTTAGAGGCCTGTCTATTGTTCATTTAGTTTTGTATTAGTGATCGACGAACCGGTGGATGCAATCTGTTAGCCGTAAGCTGTTACAATAGCCTTGTCTAGTAGGTTAATAGTAGTAAGATAGAGCATTGTAGAAGTATATTACGTACAGGGGCCTTGAAGTGAGTTTTCACAAAAACGGCGCTATACAAGTCATCTAAATATTATTATTATAGTAAATTTATACGGAAAATAATAAAACAAATAAAATATAAATATTCTGCAGGAAGCTATAAGCTATGCACCAATTGCAAACTCTGGACCAAGATGGACTATTGGGGCCACATTAAGCAAGAGAAAATGTAATACGTAGACATAAGTTACACTAAATTAGTCATTTGTATTAGATGTACACATAATTAAAATCTATATACATAAAAATCTCGTGTCACGGTGTTTGTGGTCACACTCCTCCGAAACGACTCAATCGATTTTTATGAAATTTTTTATGTATATTTGGTAGGTATTAGGTATGAGAATAGGTCGTAAAGTATACTTCATACCGCTAGGTGATTAGGGTGTCCCTATACATATATAAAAATTTAGGTTCCGTATCTTTGTGTCCGCAAATCTCGGAAAGTAATCGATGGATTGACTTAAAAATTTTACAGAACGTTGCATTTTAGTAGAAGAGTGTTTCTATATTATAATGGTAAGCTCTGGCGTTATAAAATTTGTATTAAAAAATTACTACAGGTGGTGCGCGAGTGGTTTAAAAATGTGTGATGTATTTCTATTTTAGCAGCAGTTAGGGCAGGCAGGAGGGGAAGGGTAACGAAGGAGGTGGGGTTCGCGGGAGGGAGAAGGCGGGGAAGGTGGAAGGGGAACGCTGGAAGGGTAGGAGACGCCAGAGGGGAAAAACAATTTATTTCTTAAAAAAAAAAAAGTAAACATTGCCGACAAACAACTTTTTAAATAAATTATTAAAGCCATCGATATATTTTTTTACAATTAGTCTGTCCGTGTACAACGCAGGAGAGATAAACCGAAAGAAGTATTTTGTTAATGTATCCGTATGCCCGAAGTGAGATAAATTGTATCTTACTTCGGAACAAATTAGTCGAAAATTTTAAAATAAAAAAAATCTCTCTTAAACAGATAAATAATTCCATTGGCCTGTCTGGTGCCTAGGAATAAAAAAACTCGTATAAATTGGGGGAAATCAGCTTTAATCATTGTCAAATCACACTTCTAGGAATTTTTTATTCAGTGGTGTATTAATTAAACGCCAATTATAATTGAATAACGCCCCAGTTGAGTGGCAGCAAGGTGTGAAATAATGCTGAATTTATTACACTTTTGTGTTCCGCCGTTGTTTGGGGCAATACCGACATTTTTTATTACGCTTTCAAAAATGTTGATACCTATTTGGTAACAGGTAAATTGGGCAAATATATATTCACAATGAAAGAGGGTTAAATAAAGCTATTAACATGGTTATGTAAGTATTTCAAAGGATCAATAAAAGAACCGCTCGGGGTTTATCTACTATTATTCAACGTATTATTTAGTGATGCAACGAAAACAGGAAAAATACTATTCTATTAGATGATCACGCAACTTCAACGCCTCCTTTGAAAATTCATTTAAAGTAATGACAAAGAACAGAGTATGCAATTCACACGCAATAGAAGTGAAAATTAAAGGAGACAGAATGGGAAGGCTACGAAGCACCGCACACAGAGGAGACCGATTATACTATTTTTCATTTCATGGAGTTTCAAATCACAACATTTTTAACATATTTCTCTAGAACACTTTTAAGTTTCTAAAAAAAAAATGTTTTTTTGAAGATAATATCTATACATTTGCCACGCCGACACGGTAATTATATGAAATTCCCTCGATAGAAAAAAATCACAAAGTATGCTCTAAAAAATTATTACAAACACCTATTTTTCTATTATTGTATAAGTTATATGTGTATGAATTAAATCAAAGTGCTTCTTTAAATGATATTTAAGAAATTTCCCACGAGATTTTTGGTCTATTTTAAGCAAGCCGTGTTTTATTAAGGTGTCGCATCAGCGCTCAAAAAGAAGAAGATGGAGAGATATGTAATTACGAACGTTAGAGGAGTGCGCTAATATTTAAAGCGAAAAAATCGATGCGAAAATTTTGAAAATGTTTAATACAACACGACTCTTTTCAAATAGATCAAAAATCTCGTGGAAGGCGTGTAAGTATCATTAAAAGAAACATTGTGAATTTTTTCACAACTATAACTTGTAAAATAACTGAAACAAAGGTGTTTGTAATAATTTTCGGAGCCTACTTTGCGATTTTTTTCTATGGAGGGAATTTCATATAATTTGCGTTTCGGTGTGGAAAGCGTCTAGATATTATCTTTAAAAAAAAACATATATTTTTTTAAAAGCTTAAAAACTTCAAATGCTCAAGGGAGATATGTAAGAAATCGGTAGAAATGTAGCGGCGGATTAAACATTTCACATTTTCGCTAAAATATTATTGTTTTTAATATTAGCACGCTCCCTCTGACATTCGTATTTACATATCTCCCTTCGTCTTCTTTTTGAGCGCTTACTACTGGGCCTTAATGACTTTTCAAAGGGGTGTTGAAATGCCACTTTGTTGAGTTGTCGTGGAACCATAATCTGGCTACATTTCATTATTTAACTTATGAATAATACCAGGGTATTACAGACTAAAGTTTATATTTCCGGTGGAAGTTCGCGTATCACGGTTATCAATCTCGCAAGAGGCTGTATTCACGGCAGATTAGTTCTGCATCTCGTTAAACTGAATAATGCTGTGTGTCTTCATGCTCCGGTGAAACGATCAGGAAGTTCCGATTATTTATACGGCTGTTCAGGAGCTCATAAGTCATTATAAGCTCTGCTGATTTCCGCCGGTAAAGAAACCTATTGATTCCTAGTACCTATTACAGAAAGGAAGACTGATGGCGTATAAAGAGAGAAGCATTAGAATACACACAGGGTGTAATAGCACGTAGGTACCTGAAGGATTTCAACCAGCGATTCCATATAAGAGTACAAAAATTAACTGTAATTTAAATGTCCGATGATATATTTTTTCTGGTTCCATGCCAACTCAGAATGAAACCAATCCAGAAACACCCCAGAAAGATCATTAAAAGCTATTAAAAAATAATTTTAAAATAGCCGGTAACCCTAACTTAACCTATTTAACGTAGGTAGACTTCATATAAAATAAAATGTTATGTGCCTATAAAAACTATGAAATTGATTTATTTATCTCTTGCAGAATCAACAGTGAGATATGGGATAACTTCTTGGGGTCAATCATGTAAAACCAACATAAAACATGTACAAATGATTCAAAATGCCATGGTAAAATTGCTGGTAAGCAAAACCGTTTATAATCAAAGACGAGATATTAGTATCGTATATAAATCAATCAATGTATTACCTGTACGTGCTATTTTGTGGCAAAAAATTGTATTGCAGCATATATCTGGCAGTTCATATAAAACAATGGTGGATCATGCACACAATACTCGTCTCATACAAAATAAAGGAATGAAAGTACCCGTGTTTCAAAACAAATATGGTCAAAGAACACTTGAATATATTATACCATTAATTTTTAACAAATTGCCATATGAATTTAAAGAAAATTGCTCTATAACGAAATTCTCACTGATCTTAAAATCATGGCTATTAGGGAGTAATCTTATGTATTAAGTTTATATTCTGTTCACTCTCACCATGTACTAATTTGCAATTGTGTTATTAATGACTAGTGTGGTATATACTCAACTGTCTAATGATATTTAAAAAAAAATTCTTAATCTACATTTTTTCACCATAAAATACGGTCTCTGAATAATAATTATCAACATTGCAAATCACATTATCACAATGTTTTTGTGTATATATATAAATATGTTTATGGTTAATATGTTGTTATATGTGTATGTTGTTGCCACGCTGACGCGTTGAGGATTATTTAATGTATTGTATTGTTTTAAGTTAATCTGTGGAACTGATCTCCTGTTGACAAGCTACTTTCAGTAGCTTAGCGGGTGTAAATTGCCTTTGTGTGCAATTTTATACAATAATAAAAAATAAAAAAGTAAAAAAAAAACATTTTTTTTATATTTTTGAAGTAAAGCTTCTTTACGCCCGCTTGACTTGGGGAGTAAGCTGGCGAATGCGTGACGAGAGCGTTACGAAAAGCTAGGCGAACGGTAGTTGAGAGGGAGATATAAGTTAGTGAAGATAGAAAGAGAGAGAGTTACGCTTCGTATATTACTGTAGGGCAAGAGAGAGAGGTGCGAGCACACATTTTATTTCTCTCTTTCTCTCATAGCTAGTTACGTTACACAGTGCAGGCCTATTCTCTATATCACACTGTAGGAGCAAGAGAGAGAGCAGTGTGCGCGCACATTTTCTTTCTCTCTTCCTATCATATAGATGGAACAGAAGTTTTACTTCAGTTGTGTGGTCTAAAGCACACTCGTTTTTTTTTGTCATCACTCTTAATGACCTTTCTGAGGTGCTTTTGAGTAGGTTTCATTCTGAGTTGTCCGGTCACCATTTTTTCTATTAAGAAAAAAAAAATTTTTTTCAACCACACATCACACTGCTCTACACGTCGCGACGGGTTAGGATGGTATGACTGGTATGCGCGCTGTTTGCCTGTTGCCTGTTTAGTGTTACCGTGCCGCTGGAACGAGACGGGAGTGTTTATCGCGTGAGAAACACCCGACTTTTCAGTTGTTTTTAATTGAAAAAATTTATCATCGGACAGCAAAATGACATCTACATTTTTTACACCTAATATGCTATGATTAAAATCCTCCAAGTACGTGCTCCTACACCGTATATACAAGGTTACATTCCCGGAATACGATTGTTACGAAAAACTTATTTGGCAGTTAAATTGATGGGTAGGTAGTTTGTGGCCGTTTTGTAGGCGGGACCATAAACAGAAGAATAATTCAATATTTATCAAGTTTTTCAGATGACTGAGAATTATACAGTATTCATTGCGCATCTCTTACATTACGTCCTAATGTTTTGCACATCAAGTACCACCCGCCATGGATTATGCAAAAAGTCTACCTTCAGTCTGAAAAAAGAAAATTCACACACTGGTATATTATATTATTAAATTTATTGAATTATTGTTTTCATTAAAACAACTCTCATTAAAACGTCCAGTAAACCGCTACCAACGGTTATGTAATTTAACCGGTGGTAAAACGGGGCCTCGAACCAAAACAAAGGCAAAGACACAAAACAAAATACCTGAAGCGCGTTGGGCGGCAAATCAAGGAACGCGCGGTTACTCTTCTGTGACGGACACATTACAAGACGAACTGGAAACCAGACTCGGTCAGGTCAACAATAATAATGCAGATTTAAGTAATCGTCTTGTAATTTGAACTACCCCGTCAAGATATATAATTAAAGGCATCAATAAATTAATGAGATGTGTTTGGTTTTGAAATGAAAATATGCTTAGTTCGTATCGGGATGTCATTATACCTGTCTATAACCATCACCTTGCTGGAAAAGTATTTGCAATTTGGAACAATGGCAAGAAAAATAGTGCATTTGTTTTGAAAGCAGAAGATTTGGAAGTAAGTTGTTGGTGTTTTACGTGCAATATATGTAATAGGAAGGAATTTGACCATCTCGGAAATACACAATATCGTTTTGTACTCATTCGTTTTACTGTGGCAATATTACCTCGAGATGTCGCCGTGGAACTATATATATATATATATATATATATATATATATGTAGAACAGTTTTCTCGGTTTACCCGCGTAACGTAGTCCTTAAAAGGACTTTTTAACTCTATATGTTTATTTTTAACTCTGTATATTGGACGTTGCAATAGAAAAAAAAAATATCATGTAGAATTGCAGAACATAAAGTAGATGTCACTAATAAACGCTTAACTTCATCCATAGTGCAACACGTCCTTAATGAAGGTCATAAAATAGACTTTAATAATACAAAAACAATAGCTAGCATATACAATGAACCAAAAAGAATTTACCGCGAAGCAATAGAAATTTATAAACATAAAAATAATATGAATACTAGAAATGACGCAATCAGAATTCCCAACACCTGGAAAGTTTTAATCGATGAAAATACCCCAAAAACGGCATTTCCAAAAAAAAAAAAAAAAAAAAAAAAAAAAAAAAAAAAAAAAAAAAAAAAAAAAAAAAAAAAAAAAAAAAAAAAAAAAAAAAAAATTACCAGTAGTGTCTCCAATTAGCTTTACCAATCAGGTATCTACTGTCAGCCCCGCCCCCCACCCCCTCCACCATCAATCACCTGCAACCCGGGTAGTTCGTTCTAGACATAAGAAGTGACTTGCACTCACTTAAGTTTTAGCTTTTGGACCGAACAGACATGCGAAAGCTATCAGTTTGAGACAAAAACTCAAGACATAAGGCCTCTGAAGATGGACAGTGTGATCTGTCCGAAACGTCAGGAGTTAAAAAGTCCTTTTAAGGACTACGTTACGCGGGTAAACCGAGAAAACTGTTCTACATCTTACACCCGTGAAAACCTTAATCATAACATATATATATATATATATATATATATATTTTGTGGTTGTGTCGTGTGCTCCTTCGCAGCGACATAAGTGTTAAGTGATCTAACATTCCCTTTTCCTTGTATACCTTGTTTTTTCCTACACGTAACAGCTAACACCATTTCATCTCGTTTCGTTTTTAGCATTTACAGTCCAATACAAGTGCATCTGAAGCTGCAATTTGTGAGCAGTTTTTAAATGACTTCAAAAAGGAGGAGGTTCTCAATTCGATGGTATTTTTGACACAACATGATGCATTACTTAAATGTATAGAAATCAAAGTAATTAATTAACACGAGAACACCTTTGTATGTATCAACTATAAGGCAGAAAACCTCTCTCTATGAGGAGTTATGGCTACAAGAATATTTGCACAGCTCCGTCAGTTTGGAATTTTTGATATATATATTTTTATATTTTTGGAATAGAGCTCTGAAATTTTCCAAAAGATAAGGCAGGACCCAACATTGTACCATATTTTTCCATTATTCGATTCAACTCAAGAGTTGAGTTAGGTACTCATTTTTTTATATTTTAAGACGACACTATACCCTATTCAGAATCTTTACGACGTAAGTAAAGAAGCCGCGAATACAAATTGCGACTCGCGACCCTTCTATTGGACGGACCTACTGTCGAATTTGCCCTATCAAGGAAAAGAAGAAAAATAATGTGGGAATATCAAGGAAAAGAAGAAACATAATGTGGGAATCTTAACGACGTACGCGAAGAAAGCGTGTAAACAAATATGCGCCCGAGGCACGGCGTATGGACAGTCGAATTCACCCTAGCAGGCCTGGAGATTCGACCTTTCCGCCGGGTTCATATTAGTTAATTCTGAAGAATGTGTTATTAATATTTAAGATATTTCTAAATGAATACCTCCCGAAGTTATTAATTCATCGTCGACAAAAATAAAATCTGGTGCTCACCGCTAACTTTATTATTATTCCATTTATTTGAATTTTATTATATACGAGGGTGGTCTGAAAAGTTTCCGACCTGAACATGAAGATGGCAGCACTCGTCAATAAAAGCTAGTGAATGTAGTTGAGCATCTTTTGACAGTTATTCACTAAATTTCGGCCATTTTGGAAGCGCAGTTTTTAGTTGACAGTCGTTTGAGTGAATCGATGTGTGTGTTTTTGTGACAATGGAAAAAATTGTACAAAAAAACGTGCTATTTTTTAAGGGTTAATATACAATATTTAGTTCCTGCCACAGAGAGCTCAGTTAAAACTTCTCTAAGGTTACTTCGTTTATAGGAGAGAGGGAGGTTTTACAACTGGTATTAATCGTTTTATTGCATTCGAGAGCAAAAAACTTTGCAATGAGAAAAACTGAAAACAATGGAAAATCGTGCAGCGGAATAAATGCGCAATACTAAAGCCGCGAGTACTGTAACTTTCGAAAGGATAATTTATAAGATTTCTGGGTGAAATACAAACTTTAACCGGAAGAAACTTGGATGTAATTTAATAAGAACAATCTTATATTACAATCTGGACAGGTTTCTACGTCGAAAAGGGTTCGACCCATCTCAATAGTTCGGAAACTACCCGTTACGTTCTTATCCTTGACGTGTATGGTAAACCTTTATTTCAGTTGAGATGATAAGTTTGAATATTATAGCTTTTAGGCCTTGGTTACTAGGTACTACGTACAATATACATACAAAAACTGCTTCTATACCGTACTACAAACTAATCTAGTTCATAGTAATATATAATTATAAATCTCTATTCTTTAAGTACCTACTGTATATATGTATTTTGTTTTCTGTTATTAACTTTTGTACTAACGCAACTTTTAAACTGTACTTTTACTGTACCTACTTATGATATACTTTTTGTTTTTGTAGTTATAAATCTTGAACAAAAAAAGTTCAATTATTATTATTATTATTATAGTACAACATAATATTATAATCGAAACATTTCATTAACCCCTCACTGCATTTTGCCAGAGGGTCAAAATATTTCCGTTTTTCAATAAAATACAAATAAATGGAATATTTCTGAATGTATACGAAAACTAATAATTGTTTTCGAAAGGTGATGAAATGCGCTTCCAAATTTTATAATCAACGAATAATTTTTTAAATACAAAATTTTTGCATATAAAAAAGTTATAGGTTATAATGAAAAAAAAACTAAAAACACATATACAATTTATTAGGCAAAGGTTTCTATTATAAACGTATCTAATCAACTCAATTTGTGGTTTCATGAAAAATAATTTATAAAAATTCTCAATAATTCTTTTTTTTTTTCCAATTGCGGTCGGAAACTTTGGACTCATAAAGGTATTCATTTTAATAATTTTGCAGTTAACTTTTAGATCTAAATATATAAAGCATGGTATTTTCTCTTTCGAACACCATTTTGATCATATTTCTAACCATGCGAGTAAGGGAGACACAACGATTTCTATAAGACCTATATGAGTTGTTCCGAAAACCGAACGAATAGATCTGACGGTTAAGAGGAAATGCTGGAGGCGTTTTGTCCATACAAACGTATTCTCCCATCATCTCTCTGGATTTTGACACTAGTGCAAATATATCTATTAACAATATATAGACATCAACCACTGGCATGTCCCCTCATTTTGGTTTTTGTTGATTATTTATTTCTTGTTAGAGTTAGACCCTCCAAAAATCCTTAAATGTTCCTAGTTTGAATGCCATCAACAGAAGTTCCATTAAAAAAAGCAAAACATACAGACATAGAAAATTTTCTTCTAATACAGTTAGTGAAAAAAACCTTAAAAATAGGTTCAGTTTTTTAGGAGAAAACAAGAGAAAACAAAACAACGATTTGGAAAATTTTATTCAGCCTGAGCTGCAGTTTGTCCCTTTCGCTCAGTATACGGGGGAAAGGGTTTGTTGAAGTAAAAACGCACGCTAAAAACAAACAGTTTGGTAGAAAACATCGCAGAGAATCGAATTCGAAAAATTATTATATCTATATATTATACCTAACTAGGGAATGCAATCCCGGTATACCGGGATCCCGAAATACCGAGATCCCGCAGACATTTTGCGGGACTAATCTCGGTCGAAAATTTTGCGGGATCCCGCTGGACTGGCGGGATTACAGATAGCGTTCATTTCATACGTGTTACTCTGTGCGTGGCGAACTAACTAGACAGCGGTTTATTATACTTACGTGATCCATATAGTACGAAGAAGACAGAAATCAATTTATTAATGTTGATGACACATTTAGTCTACCTTCAAAAAGTGTAATACGCAAGGCAATCAAAACTATAATCGAAAGGCTAGAGTACACGGGCACGGGTAACAACGCAGTAGCCACTGCTCCTGTTAACGACACTCCTCTCGCTAATCTGGAGACATACGCAGCAGCAGCACCAATGTCACTTCAAGACGAACTCGAACTTACTTTGATTAGTATGACAACAACCCAACAACCTAGATCTGGCAATATGAGCAACCTTGAGGTTTTGATAAAGAAGGAAATGAATTACTTCGAGTCCGGTGGATTAACAGGCACATACATACCTTCAATTCACTTACAATGCGCTAATGACTATTGTGCCAACCAGCGTGGAAGCTGAACGAGCTTTTTCAGCCGCTGGCTACCTTGTGTCCAGTATCAGAAGCCGTTATCAGACGACACAATTAATATTTTAACTTTTTTACGAAGCTATTTCCCAAATAATGTTTAAACTTATGATGCTTATTGTACAAGAATTAAATTTAAGTATTTAAATTTAAGTTGTTATGAAAATTTATGTCTTATCTTATTCTTTGTCAATTTATGACTTAAACTTTACCTATATATAACTAAAGGTATATTAATAAACCATTTAAAATGTCCCAAAGAACTTTTTTGATTCGGAATAAACTTAAAACTCTAAAAACGAGGTTGGTAGATCGAGGTATTAGGTCTTTATTATACGATTGATAAGATATCTAAGTCCACCCTGCTGGATCCCGCAAATACCTGGATCCAGCGGGACTAAGATTGTTCAGTCCCGCAAATACCTGGATTGACATGGTCTTGCGGGATTGCATTCCCTATACCTAACTAAGGTATAGTAAATTTAAAATTTTGCATTAATCTTAACCCCTTTGACTTTGCGGAGATTAACAATATAAACTGATCAAAGTTAAATAAAATTAATATGCATATTTCACTAACATTTTAACACAGCGATTCTTATGTTGGTATCAATTCGTATGTGACCCTGGCCCCTTACATGGCTATTCGTGTTGGCGTATTTGGCATAGTTATATAGAAAACATACTGCCTGTGCTATGTAACTATGCCAAATACGTCAAAACGAATAGCCATGTAAGATGCCAGGGTTAAAGTCGTCAAAGTTTTTCTGCAAATTTGAGTGAAGCTTTTAGAACCAGCAATATTATTTTAACCGAATAGAAACGGTTCAGGAAAGGTCCTTTCGGAATATCGGAAAGTACAAAATAATTCTAATATAATATAAATAATATCTGCTCTACATACTAAATTCCATAACCGGCGAGTACTTAATGCTTATACGAGTATTTATCTACCGCACTGTGCTAGCAGGTACTCTGACTACCTTGAGTAGATATGTACCTGTAAGAGCTGATTCAAGCACCAAGTGCGCCGATCATTGTGTCCAATCTAAACCTGTTTGTCAGAGGGCCTACCTTATATCCTTCATATAAATTTGTAACGCAGGTACGTAGCAATGATACAAATAACGTAAGGTGGGCTAAACCGTACAAAATAACACAATTAAAATAAAACATATATTTTTATTGGACGACGTCCGTTTGGATAAGCTTGGTGACAAAAGATGTAAGTAGGTAAAATGCAATAACAAAAAAATATTTATTAAAATATTGCAGTTTTTCACGTTAAAATGTTATTTTTTCTATAAGTTTTATTGAAAAAAAGGTTTACTAAACCCGTTTAAAAACAGGAGAGCAAATTCGTCCCACAGCTTTAATATAAATCGTTGTATCTCCCTCACTGTCACGGTGGGAAATATGATCTGCTCGGTATTAGAAAGAGAAAACTCTACGGTTTATATTCAAATCTAGAATTAATCATAGAAAAAATTAAATGTGCACCAATATGAAACCATAATTCCGATAGCAACTTGAGAAAAATAATTCCGAGATTTTTTATGCAACGACAAGAATGTGAGATGATATTATATTATAAACGTTTATGATACTTTTTCATAATAAAATATATGTGAATGTGTGTTTTTTTCGTTATCAGTAGTTTTAGATAGAAAAAAAAGGTTAGGTGAGCCACTTTGAAAACTTTTTTATTTTTGTTTTAAAAATATTATATTTCAGAAATTATATGTTTGTTTTTAATAATGAAACTTTAGAACATATTCTATCACCTGTCAAAAATAATTTTTAGTTTTCAAAAACAATCAGAAGTATTCCATTTATTTGGAATTTATTGCAAAGCGGATATTTTCTGACCTTCTGACAGAATATGCCGGAGATCTGATGGGTTAATTAATATGTGTGATTATCCTAGTACCTACCTACCTACTCAATAACATTCCTCTTAACATTTCTTCTTCTTTTCTCCACTTCTTTCACGAATAATATTTCTTAATTGACAAGGCATGACAAGAGGTATGGTGCTGCTAAATGTTATCTAGTTCTCTTGACTTTTTCAACATTAGTCTTGAAGGTTTTAAGAGTCATTTTAGGCAAGAACTCTTAAATATAGGTATATTATTGGAAAGTTATGTGCATTATAATAGGACTATATTAATATGCAACGCACAAAAAAATACCTGTTGGGTTATTTATGGACAGACAAAAAACCTTTTATTCTATTTTCAACGTGGATAAATCCAACAATTTACGAACCCAAGGTCTTGGGTGTGATCACTACAAACGAAGAGCATCGAACATGGGTCTAATTTTATTCGTTTTCTTTACAACGGAGGTCTCTTTTAGTAAATTTCATGTCAATGGCGGATTGCAGGTATTATTTGCATTACGTAAGGTACCGTATTATTATTATATTAGCGGTAATAAATTTAATTTATCCGATTCGAATCTTGAATTGTAACGAATTAATTTAATTCGTTCACTATAATTCCTATATATGATAATAATTATATAGAATAGTTTTTACTTTTCAGCAGGAGGCACTGCTGAAATACAGCTGCATTCCAGGAGAAATCCTGAAATTGTAGCTGAGCAGTGACCTTTTAATCAATAGAATCAATTGTAAAAGAATAAAATGTGTAATATTGTAAAAAATCTATTGCTGAATAAAAGTTTTAATTATTATTATAACCAGTACACATCTTAAGTGCATAAATTATGGTGAATGTTCTTGGTATAATGTTCAATATTAGTATTGAGGGAAATTATCCATTCATAGTAGAAGTTGTCGGTGGGAAGAGAACAAGTCGTTTCTCGAACTTATCCTTACATCATGTGCAACAAGTTAACAATAGGTATTCATCTTCGTGCAATTTGGGAGGCGATTATGGGTACCGCCCCGGGTACTATTTGTTGGACAACCAACAACCCTACCAAAGATCACCCCAAGTGTTTTGCTACGTTTGGTGACTTAGCAGGGGTGCCCGGGATCACGGGATGTGGTTTGTCTAGGTCTTGGCGGCGAATGCGTTGGCCACATACTGGGTGGCAGGCCGTACGCCGGGAGAGACTGATTGAGGGAGACCTAACCTAGACTTCTCCAGCCGGGCTCTCACGACCTATCGCCTTGCACCGCAGTGGGAGGGACATTCCTGGAAGCATTGACCGCAGATTCCTGCTCACCTCTCACACCTTTTTCTTTTCCATAACTTCCTCTCCTTTCTTTCCTAAAAGACCCTCCACACAGCATCCCCAAAGATGGCATTGGCTTTGGGGGCATACATTAATTACGTGAGCTCAAAAGGGGGAGGGGGTGTCCAGCAAAATCTCACGTTACTTGAAAAGAATATATGAATTGGCCCAAATTTATCTCACCAAGGGGGGGAGGGGGGGTCAAGATTGGAAGAAAAACTGCTCACGTAATTAATGTAAGCTCCTGTGAGGGATTTTTTTCCTTAGGGCCTCCCAGGTAGAGCTAATATAAAAAAAAATCTAATTTTATCCGGACCTCACCAATCTTAAAATTTCTTCCTACAGCCCCTACCTTAACCCGCACTACAGCGTCTACAAACCGCGTAGCAATACAGAGGAGTCCTTGTAAGGTATCACAAGGTAGCGCTGAAAAAAAATTAAATCGAGTATTACGAATATTCGTTAAAAAGTAACGAATCATTAAACTCGAATACATACTATCACCAGTGTAGGGGTGTGTGGGTAGTGCGGTTGGCCGAACAATACCACGATCAAGACCTTTGATTAGGCCCTGATAGGCGTCCATTAAACTATTCAATTGTTATAAAAACAATACTGTTTTGATTCACGGACGAAGATTGCATTCAAATTTACCTTTAAAATGTTTATTTTTACAACAAGAGTGGTCAACGCCGGGAACCGTGCTTATCACACACATGGCCGGCCCCAGTGGCGTAATGATCTGTGCATTTGACCTTTGAGCTGTATAATTTTTCTATGCATATAATAAATGAGGGCGTTGCAAGAATTGATGGACTTTGATAAACTAGGATCAAGTTCTCAGAAATCCTGTATAATATGTATTATAGCTGGTACCCGGCATGCGTTGCTATGACATTTAATAAAGAAATTATTTCTCCCTGCGTGTCCTTTCCCATTCGTCCCGTTCCCCTTCCTCTCACGTGTCCCCTTCCCCTCTCGCGTTCCCACTCCGCCTCCTCCACCTCCCCTCTCTCCGTGCCACCTATTGCAATTTTTTATACAAATTTCATAATGCCAGAGCTCACCAGTAGTTTTATACAAACCTTGTCCTGACAATAACGAACACAAAAAAATCCAATTTGGTGCAGTCGTTCGGAAGTTATGCGCGTACATACATTTCGGCGATTCATTTTTATTTATAGAAAAAGAGAAAGAAGATAGATAGTTTAAATCCGGTAAGAATGAGAAATATGACAAATTAAAGGGCATGGGGGTATGAATCATAAGAGGAACGGCTGAGTTCATACAAAACTTAAATTTAGATTTGAGGCCAATATACAAGGTGAATTTTTTTTTATATCATCGAAGAAGAAGATAACACTAATAATCTAAAAGAAAATATGAAATAGAACAAGACACAGAAAAATAAAAAGATAACGGTCGGAACTGGGATACGAACCCAGAACATCTCGTCTTACCGGAAAGAACGCCTCTAGTACCCCAGTTGCGAATCTTCTTATTTTTCTGTGTCTTGTTCTCTTTCATATTCTTCCACATTGATGAGAATAACCATCAAAAGTTATAACATTTGAATTATTTTAATAATCAAAATTTGTAGTAAATTTCTAATACGAATATGCGCTTTTTTATTTATTTGTGTTTTATTACTAAAGAAGTAGGTGTATAATATAGACTAGTGTACGAGACGACGTATGAATGTGATTGTAACAAGCAATGTGACTGAGTTGTTTGGCGGTCCATCCTCTCTGCCTACCCCTGAGGTGAAACTATCTGAGGTATTATAATCTATTGCGATGACTGAACTAGGTATAGACTTGCATGCATACGAATAGTGCAATAAACGACATTATATCAGAACCAAGTGCGGTCACCGAAGAACTATTCATATACCAAGTTACCTACATCACTCAATACATTGGCGCAGCCGGTAGGATATAAAATAGATAAGTCCTACAACTGCGTTAACTGTGAGATTTAACAATAAAAAATGGTATTGAAAGAAGGCGTAAAAAACGGTAGGAGGTGCCTACTTCAAACCCCCATCAATCAATCGATAAATTTCAAATCTCGAATCTTTGTGTATTAGATTATTTCCCACCAATACGACCATAGACAGATAACAGATATCCATAGACAGTTGAGCGGTTTGGAATTTCGAAGGAGGTAGGAACTGTAGAAACCTTGCCAGTGATTTGACTAGGTAGAGTAGGTAGGTAGGTACCTCTGCCCACGCCGGGAGAGGCAGAGGTCGGCCGAACAACCTATTTGAAATATATAAAAAAAAACGGTCTCACCGGACAATGGGGCCATTTGAAATTTGAATGTCGCGCGAATTGATGAAAAAATCTCATGCACGATACATTAAACTACAAGAAATACCTACTTGAAAATGTTTCTTGATTTATTATGATTTCTGTGGGGAATGTACGAAAATGCTAACGAGAGCACAATGAATAATAATTTTAAACGAAAGCCAAAAGCAGATATACTTACGCCAAAATTCTAATAAAATATCATATGATTTGAGAAGGCCAAAAGTCTAACCGTAATTTATTTTTGGGGTATTACGCCGTGTTTATCTACTTCTTCAGCCAACGTTTCGAACAGCATTACAATGTCCATCCTCGCCCATTAAAGGATTAAGGGCCCGTAACCCGAATTTCTACCGATTTCTTACATATCTCCCTTAAACATTTGAAGTTTTTAAGCTCTTAAAAAAATATATGTTATTTTTGAAGATAATGTCTAGAGGCTGCCCACGCCGAAACGCAAATTATATGAAATTCCCTCGATAGAAAAAAATCGCAAAGTATGCTCCAAAAATTATTAAAAACAAGTCTGTTTCTATTATCTTATAAATTATATTTGTGAAAAAATTCAAAATGTTTCTTTAAATGATACTTAAGATGCTCCCCACGAGATTTTTGCTCTATTTTAAACGAGTCATGTTTTATTAAACATTTTCACATCGATTTTGTCGCTGTAAATGTTAGCGCGGTCCTCTAACATTCGTAATTTCGTATCTCTCCATCTTCTGCTTTTCGAGCCCGGTTGAGGAGCCTTAAGATGAGAATTATATGAGTCTTATATTATGCTATTAATTTGGCAAGAGAAAGATGAAAAAACAGTTTAGACAAAATAATATAATATTAATTTAGAAAGGATAATGTAGAGAAAAACAATTGGCAATCCACGGCTAACACAAATAATTTAACAATCTTTTTAAAAGTGCTCAAGGAATTAGATGACTTAATATGTTGTGGAAGGCTATTATATGAGTGAAGCCTTATAAAAATAATTTCTTTGACCAAAGGAAGATTTAGTTTGAATTTGCCATAAACTTCAGAACAGAGCCAACTCTAGTAGTACGAATTTGCTGTGTTATTTCTGAAATATTGATATTATTAAAAAATCTACAAAGCGTTTGTATAATATATAGCTGTTTAACATTGATGATTCATGACATTATATTAATTATAAAGTAAATAGTTACTTCAGTAGAAAACTAAAGTAGACAAGAGTGGGGAAGTTACCCCCACGATCAACGTTGGTGAAGCTTTTTTTTTACATGAGCTCCACACAGGAGGCCCTGAGGAAAATAATTTCCCTCATGGCCTATGTCATCTTTGTGGATGCTGTGTGGAGGGTTTTTTTTAGGAAAGGAAGTAGAGGAGAGTTCTGGGAAGGAAAAGGGTTTAAGGGGTGGGTAGGAATCTGGGGTTCAGTATGTTCTGATCATCCGCCTCCAAGACCTAGGTAGACAAACCTCACCCCATGAACCCGGGCACCCCTGCTAAATCACCAAACGAAGCAACCCGATTTTCCATCTAATAAATAAATATACAATTTTTTGCAATATTCGCAGTAAATTGCAACAAAACAAGTGCGCTCACTTAAACGGTTAGCGCACAACTCCACAAAACAATAACATAATAATTGATGGAGCGATGTTTACTTCCCACCTTCTCTACGTCCGACATCACCCATTGAAGTTACCGTTTCCAACATACACATCCAACTTTGAGTCTGACAATTGTTTTGGTTTCGGGCACCGGAAGCCGAGCACTAGGCGGTGAGCACCGCTCGTGCGAATTCATAATTCTTTCGGAAAGTACCGTTCGTTTAGCCCGGAGAGGGGTTTTATCTCTACTCAATCAGAGACAGATGATGATAGTTGCATAAGTATAAATCGTCGATGGGAAAAGGCATCATAATTATTATTATTAAAAAGTAAAAGCTTTAGTTATTATTGGACTACCGTCGGTTTCCTCTGCCACACAACATCCACCAGAACATAATTTTTGTAATTTAGTCAGAGGGTCAAAATATTTTGTTTTGCAATAAAATCCAAATAAAAGGAATATTGTATCTGAATGTATCCGAAAAAAACTAAAAACTGAATGTATCCGAAAACTAAAACCTGAATGTATCCGAAAACTAAAAAGTGAATGTATCCGAAAACTAAAACCTGAATGTATCCGAAAACTAAGAACTGAATGTATCCGAAAACTAAAAACTAGTGATGCAACGAATACGAATACGAGTATTCGTATTCGCCGAATAATAGACATTTGCCGAATATTCGTATTCGGCGAATAAATATTTACGAATACTATAAAAAAACTTTTGTACGCATCTCTGTTTGATTACACCGTGTGTCACGCACCTCTGTATCCGAACGCCATAGCCGCAATGACAAGACGCGATGGGGAATTCAAGGAAATTCCCTATTCCAATGCCACAAACTTACCTGTGCCGGCGGTGGTATCGCTGGTGGTGAACAAGTATTTCATAGAAATGTCAAAATGTCTATGTATAAATTGTAGTTCCAATTTTTGCCACTGGCAAAGATAAGTTTGTGGTACTGTACTATGAACCACGAATTTTTCATTTAATACGTGTTCTTTTTCTTAGTAGTTTCAGTATTTTACGTCGAAAGCACAGGTCAAGTGTGCAAGTATATTGTAAATTGTATAATGGTATAATTGTAAATTGTATAAAAGGAACTAAATTTAAATAAAATGTCATCTCGTAAACGTGCTTTTTTCAACGGCTGGCAACATCCAAACTGAAAAAAGAAATCGCCTGTCAACAGGGAATCTACACATGTTGTGTTTTGTCCATAAAAAAATGACAGTTGTAAATTTAAATTATTAGTATAATAAAATAAACAGAAAAAGGTTAAATAAATGAGTGTAAATTACCCTGCCAAGTTATTCGTATTCGTATTCGCCGGATAGTAGGTTTGATATTCGTATTTATTCGTAATAGTATTCGTTGCATCACTACTAAAAACTGAATGTATCCGAAAACTAAAAACTGAATGTATCCGAAAACTAAAACCTGAATGTATCCGAAAACTAAAAACTGAATGTATCCGTAAACTATAAACTGAATGTATCCGAAAACTAAAACCTGAATGTATCCGAAAACTAAAACCCGAATGTATCCGAAAACTAAAAACTGAATGAATCCGAAAACTAAAACCTGAATGTATCCGAAAACTAAAAACTGAATGAATCCGAAAACTAAAACCTGAATGTATCCGAAAACTAAAACCTGAATGTATCCGAAAACTAAAAACTGAATGTATCCGAAAACTAAAACCTGAATGTATCCGAAAACTAAAAACTGAATGTATCCGAAAACTAAAACCTGAATGTATCCGAAAACTAAAAACTGTTAATGAAATGTTATGAAAGAGGCTTTCAAATTTTATGAATCGAAATAAACATGCAATTTTTTAAAAATAAAAATTTTGCAAGCAAAATAAAAAAGTTTTAAAAATGGCTAACCTTACGTTTTTTCTTACTAAAATTACTGATAATGAAAAAAAAACACATACATGTTTTATTAGACAAACTAGGCCACAACGAAACACAACGCCATTACCCAACCTTTATAAAATCCACACCACCCGCTTGCCAGCTGCCCGCTGCCTGAATTGAATATTTGAATTTCTGGGCATTTCTCTACTATAATAACCATGTATTATACATATAAACCTTCCTCTTGAATCACTCTATCTATTGGTGAAAACCTCATGAAAATCCGTTGCGTAGTTTAAAAGATCTATGCGCACATACATTTTAAGCGTCTTCATTTTATACTATACATATAATGATGATGATGATGTATTTATAAACGTTACAGTCACTTCACTTTCTTGTTGTTCCATGTAAAAATAATTGATAAAAAATTTCGAAAGTTTCATATATTTATTTCAAACTGTGATTCGAAATTTTGGTTTCATAAAGGTGTACATTTTACTACTTTTGTGTTTAGTTTTTGTATTGGAGTATAAAGCGTGGTGTTTTTTTCTTTCTAACACCGTTTATATCATATTTCTCACTAAGATTTCTCACTAGTAAGGGAGATACAACGATTTCTACGAGACCTACCTATATGAGTTGTTCCGAAAACCGAACCAATAGACTTTACAGGTTGAGTACCTAATCCACCTATCAATTTTCACAATAATTTTTCTTGCGGTTTAGCTGTGTCTAAAACTTTATTTATTAGGAAAATTTCACTGGAAACCTATAGGAGTAGGTACAGTGTATTCGTTTTTCTTTTAAATAAATTTCAATAAAACTAAACTTTACTGTAATCGTTTAGTTCTGAAAGTACCTCAATGTTTTAGTTTGTTTTAAAGCTTGGCTTGAGAGCTACTTACGGCAGCAAATACCTAGTAAACCTAGCCGATAGGAACTTGGCAAACTTAAATATGTATAACGACGAGCAAAAAAAGCAACTGAAATACCGGCTAATCCTTAGTAAACCATAGGGAATCCATTCAAGCATTGAGATATTTGTTGGAGAAAGGTTTTCCAATTCTGAAAGTTTGGAACGATTATACGGAGAGAACTAGAACTTCTTATCAACGATTCTATTTTGAATATTGGCGTTATAGGAGAGTGAAAGTTGTTGATTCTTCTTGCACTGTCGTAACTCGAATATAATAAAACAAAAAACTACACAACGTTGATAAACATCTAACGTTAGCCGAGTTCATCGAAAATATATATTAAATAAACAGCACAAAGCATAATGAACGACAACTTAACAATGTGCATTTATCAGCATAACATACTCACAGGTAACGGTACCAACATTAAAATTCCCTAAAATATGAATGGGTTTTCCGACTTGTGATTTTATCACCTGGCCAAGGTTTGGATGGGGCCGGCATATTAAAGCAGGTAGGTACACTGAACCGGCTAAGCTCGCCAGTAGATAGGCATTACCAAGCCAACCGTCAATGAGCGTGAAATTTTAATTCCGCCGTGACTAAAATCCCAACGGGAAAAATTATATGATATTAACACGCTGATCCAGTATAACGTAATTGTATTTTTAATTATTAATAATTTCATAATGACCTGTGCGAATATACTTTTTAAAAACTTTAGCGAAGTTCACAACTGTAAATAACACGTAGACAAGTTAATAAGTTTAAAAATACCTATGTTGCAAACAAAAGACCTATTTTCCGTAATTAATTGAGTGACATCCCATGTTCTCTTGTTCTTAATTACACTTGTAATCTCCAAAACATCAGTTTTTTTTACATTAGCTCCACACAGGCGGCCCTGAGGAAAATGATTCCCCTCTAGGTTTATTACATCTTTGGGGATGCTGAGTGGAGGGACTTTGAAAAGGAAGGAGAGGAAGTACCTACTGGGAAGGAAAAAAGGTATGAGATTGTGTAGGAATCTGGGGGTCAGTGTGTCCAAGAGTGGCAGACGTGCGAATCCAACCCTCACACTGCCGGTGCAAGGCAATGTTCCAAGGGTCTTGCGGCCCGCCACACAGTTGGCGAACCCGGGCACCCCCGCTAAGTCAGCAAACGTATCGGACCACTTGAGGTGACCTGGCAGAGGTGTTGGTTATCCAATAAATGGTTCCCGAGGCAGCGATACCAATACCCTTCTCCCAAATTAAGAATATACACTTATAATGTCATAAAACGCCTCCGATAAATTTATTATCTGTCTATGGAACGTGATTATTATTTTGCTATTTTACAAAACCTTACAAAATAGTTCCAGAATTCCTACCATAAGGATATGCATGGATACAGATGAACAAAATCAAAAAACCATAACTCCTTACGGCAATAATAGTATCTATGTATTTTTTTATTTTTTATTTATTTATTTTAGGGAAAGTTGACAGCAGATCTGATAATACACAATAAAACAATAGTAAGATAGTTAATTATGCCAATTATGAACTTTCCACTGATGATAGTGAATGATTAATAAAGTGTGACATTATAAGTGTATAATGCCTGATGTGGAGTTTAAGTTAAGCATGTGAAAGAGTTACTAAAATATATAAAGATTATATTCCGTGAACACTTCCAATAGAAACCATATCGAGCGTGTCAATTTACAATTATTGAAATTTTTGGAAACATTATTTTGAATCCAAATGCAATAATCGATATTTTGATTATGGCCATCACTAACGGAGACACAGCGATACAATTAAAAGCGAATGCGGCCCTTTCAAGATGCCGACTGCAACAGTCAGCCTGTTGTATGTTGCAGTGTCATCGGTACTATCCCGGGATTACCAGGTCCCAGGAGACAAGCGGGACATAAATACCGAATTATAAATAAATGTAGGTAGAACCATGTAACATAATTTTAATTATATGGTGTTGGCACTCGATTATTTAGTGTAAAATTGTAAAATTATATATATTATAAAACAAATTTTATATAAATGATCCAGTAGGTAAACGGAGAAAATGTTCTGTAGATCCCAACGAACTATTAAATAATACAATAAATACCCCCATGTCAAAAGTAAAAGTACCTTACTTTTATCTTAATATATAAAACAAAGTCGGGTTAGTTACACTATTTATAACTCGAGAAAGGCTGGGCTGATTTTGATAATCTTTGATTTGTTGGATTTGTCTCCGCCCCGGATAGGATAATAACTATTAAAACATCACAAAAGTTAACGAAATAAATAGTTATAAGGAAAATTATTTTCCCCATACGTTTGTATGGAACGAATTCTTCTATTTTGAAAGAACTGCAGCAATATTGTGATATTGAACTGTGCATGAATTCCAAACATTCAAAAACGTCAAATGTCAATGCGTTGATTGTTGTGCATTTGTTTTTAATCATATAATGCTGCCCTTCTTTCTTACACACTCAATGTCAATAGTCGAAAATGAGACAAATGGTGAACGTATGTCTGCACACCTCCAAAGGAAAAATACAATAATTATAATAAATCTCTGAAATGAAACGCATTTTTTTACATAAGCTCCACACAGGAGGCCCTGAGGAAAATAATTTCTCTCAGGACCTATGTATCTTAGGGGATGCTGTGTGGATGATCTTTTTACGGAATGAGGAGGATAGAAAGTTCTGGGAAGGAAAAAGGTATGAGGGGTGGGTAGGAATCTGGGGGCCAGTGTGTCCGGGAGTGACGGACGTATGAATCCATCCTCCAACTGTGGTGCAAGGCAATGGGTCGAGAGAGTCCGGCTGGAAAGGTTAAAAGGTCTCCCTCAACCAGTCTCTCTCGATCCGGCCCGCCACGCAGCAGGTGGGCAGGCGCATCAACTGCCAAGACCCGGACATAAGTCACCTCATGAACCCGGGCACCCCTGCTAAATCACCAAACGTAGCGAACCACTTGGGGTGATCTATGGCAGAGGTGTTGGTTATTCAATAAATGGTTCCCGGGGCGGCGGCACCCGTATCCGCCTCCCGAATTCCCGTAAGTAATTGTAAAAGTAAGAAAATCACAAAAATATAAATCCGTACACAACGTCATCTCTGATAATGACAAAAACAAAACACGGACAGTTGCGCATTGATAATTGCTTCATTGCGTAATTTTTAACTTAATAAAAAAACTGAATTTAATTCAACAGCTATTGATTCTGAGGCGGTACGAAGTTCGTCGGGTCAGCTAGTACTCGTATATAAACAACTAAAAATTTGTAATGTTTCAAAGGTTATTTCACAAATATTTCCTAAATAGGATATTTTCACTGTTTTTTTTTACTCTCGATACTTAAGCGATTAAAAATGTGCAATTTTCCATTTGCCGCCAAAACGACATGTTCGTTTGTATTCGGCGGCGCTGACTCACGCCTGGCAACGTTGGTTAGAGCCGTCATAATAACATCCAGTTAGTACCATTTTGTATGGGAAATTTTTTAAATTCAAAATTATGAATGATAATATTAAAATTACACATTTTTAGTACAATGGTCAGAATCAAATCTTTTAAGTTAATATTCTCTTCTATGAGTGTTCTATTCAAATTCTCTGATTATTTAAGTTTTATTAAGCAACTGGCCTATAATGATATAATAACAGAACTTGAATAGAACTTACACAGAACGTGAAAATTAATTTAAAAAAAACGATTAATTGTTATTTTTTTTTAAACAACCCGTCCTAAATCTTCTACAACCTTTTAACGGTATTCATAGTTTTTGAAAATACCCCTATCTCCAGTCGTTTAAAATAAATATCAACTGTACTTTTGCCCCTAATCTTCTAATAAATGTCATATCAATAGTTATAATGGAGGGTAAAATAGCAAATGTAAAATCATGCAATGTTGTGTTTAATATAGTGTCCTATGCGTGTAACGTCGTATCTTCTCCAAGTTTAGACTTCGTAATAAAAGTGCGTCTATCGGAAATGACCTGTCAGGAAAACACGCTAATCTACACCTTATGTACAAGGTTGACGTCTCACGACTCGTTTCTTGAGTCAACAGCTCGGCTGAGGAACGATTTTCCGGCCTCTGTGTTTCCTCCTTAAGACCCATGTTCACTCCTTCCTTTCCTCAAAAAGACCCTCCACGCAGCATCTACAAAGATGACACAGGCCCTTAGGGAAATTATTTTCCTGAGGGCATCCTGTGTGGAGTTAATATAAAAAGGAAGAAAAAAAAGTTACGTATCTACGTTTTCTGAATCTCTTTGTAAATAATAACATAAGATAGAACCTGAGAACTCCTAATAAATTGTACAGCGCCCTTTGGGTGATTTTTCACAAAAACGGCGCTGTTCAAATTATCCAATTATTTATTTATTTTATTATTCTATACATAATTACAAAATACATATACATACTATATATTTTGTTCGTTATTTTTAGTATATTTTGGTGAAAAAGACATATTCTTATGCTACAATCCGAATGCAACTTATCGTCATACATGAGTCACAAATTAGAAAATAATAAAAATAAGTGTTGCACAATAACAACGCATTAGAATAACATTTCAATGTAAATTTAAAATACCTAGCTGATGCATACAACCTTGAAGCGTGTCCGTTCTTCTTAGAAAGTAGTTTGTAGGAAATACTGTAGTTTACCTGAAACAAGGAGAAAACAAATAATTAGAAACGTAAAATACATTCCGTTTTATAAATACAACTAGCAGACCCGGCAACACGTTGCTGTGGCTAACGAAAGACAGTGCCATTACCCAACCTTTATAAAATCCACACCACCAGCTTGCCAGCTGCCCACTGCCTAAATTGAATATTTGAATTTCTCAGCTTTTCTCTACTATAATGAGCATGTATATATAAACCTTCGTCTTGAATCACTCTATCTTTGGTGCAAACAGCATGAAAATCCGTTGCGTAGTTTAAAAGATCGATGCGCACATACATTTTGAGCGATTTCATTTTATACTATGTAATGATGATGATACATGTTTTAAAAGATTTAGCTCGTTAAATATATTTGCAAAATAATCGACGTCGCAATTTGTAGGTGTAATCCAGCGGTAAGGCTCTTAACTCGCAATCCGAAGGTCGCGGGATCGAATCCCGGCGTGGCAAATAAATGTTATTTGATTAATTTATGTTATTTACAATTTACTAATTTAAAGTAATATATAGTAGGTATATTTGCGGCACTTTCCAGAGTGAAAGATACTCTCAGTATCGCCCTGGTATAAGACCACCATTCGGATTTGAAACGTTGCTGAAATGGCTTTTAGCCGTGTTTGATGACCAGATCTGAATTGTCAGGTACTTCCCCACCTTCCTCTTCCTATCTCCTTCCCCTCCCCAGTCCCCACTACCTTCAGCCTCACAACATAGGCTCAGTAGCTCCAGACGGGAGCAGATGGGACTCTTGTGCGGTATTCATATAAAGGTTCCTACATCAAAGAGATGTTCCTTTAAATTCTTTGAAAACATGAAAACAACCGAAGATTTTAGATATAGTAATAACGTATAGTTATTTTTATATAAGTTATATGTATATAGTTGTGAAAAAATTCACAATGTTTCTTTAAATAATACTTGAGATAGGTACCTTCCACGAGATTTTTGCTCTATTTTAAACGAGTCGTGTTTTATTAAACATTTTCGCAATTTTCGCATCGATTTTATCGCTTTTAATATTAGCGCGCTCCTCTAACTATTGTAATTACATATCTTTCCATCTTCTTCTTTTTGAGCACGGATGCGGGGCCTTAAGAGACGAACTTGACTTCTTTTAACCAGTTAATCCTGAAATTATTTAGAGTAAAAAATTATCTAATTTTGAGTTTAAAAAAAAACCTAACAGTAAATAAAAAGGTTCTCTAACGTCATTGGCCACTCTGTCGATCAACAGTTTCGGTTTAATAACCTTCGGCCGCACCGAAACTTGCGTTCGTGAATTATCGCGCGTCGTTCGGCTAACTTCGGTTGAGTTCGTGGCTCGTGTGTCACCCGCCATCATCAGCTGAGTTCGCCGGCCGGTCCGGCGTGATTGTGTTGTGAGTTTACGTGTTATTTCTAGCGCATGGCAATTTTATAATTTTTGTTTGTTTTATAGCAGAAATATAAAAAAAATATTTTTTTTCACATACTTCAATTATCGTTTTTAATTTCATTTAACGCCAATTTAACACGTGCAATAAGAATATTGTGATTGTAAATGCAATTAAAATGAAAATACTCAATTAATGAGGTCCTTCGTTTGTAATCTAAGTGTTGATTATATTGACAAATTTTTGTTCTAAGAAGCAGTTAACATGTTTTGTTAATTTTTACTTGTTTTAAAGCAGTAAGGGAACGTACCCATACTACGTGACCCGTACAGGGGGGGGAAGGGGTCTTCAAAATACCACGCTTGGTACAAATGAGCGGCGGGGGGCTTAGGTTTTTAGTCACCGGGGGGGGGGGGGGGGGTTAAAAATTTAAAAAAGCGCTGGTCACGTAGTATGGGTACGTTCCCTAATATAAAAAAAATATTTTTTCACATACTTCGATTATTGTTTTTTATTTTATTTAACACGTGATAAGGGGTCGTCCATTAATCACGTGATGTTTTTTAGCAACTTTTTAACCCCCCCCCTTGGTGATATGTGGTAAGGTTTTAGACTAACCCCCCCCCCCCCCCCCCCCTCGTGATATTTCGTAATTTTTTCAGAACCCGCCCCCCTTTTAGAGCCTCACGTCATTAATGGACGACCCCTAAGTCTGTTTAAGTGTAAAAAAATAAGCAAAATTTCAGCAACCGGTAGATTTTTAACATGTCTAAAAAGGTTTCGGTTTCGGTGTCGGCCGAAACTAAGACAGACACCGAAGTTTCAGTTTCGGTTTCGGTAGAAAGTCCTGTTTCGGTCGAACATTAAACATTCAACATTTTACATTTTCTCGTAGTTTTTGTTTTTACAAAAATACTGGAAGCACCCTTGAGGTGATTTTTCACGAAAACAGCGCTTATAATAATAATAATAAATTTGGACAATTTATATAGCGCTGTTTTTGCGAAAAATCGCCTCAAGAGCGCTGAACAAATTAGCATGGATTTTACATTAGAATTTACTTAACTTGGGAGGCTAGATAACAACTCGTCTTGCAGCTATCAAGCGCATGGATTATTGGAATTCTAGCCCCCGATAAATTAAATAAAATATCTTTTTATATGTACGTATTTTAATTTACTTAACTATGTAGGAGGCTAGATAACAACTCGTCTTGCAGCTATCAAGCGCATGGATTATTGGAATTCTTGCCCCCCACTAAATCAAATTAAAAAATATATATATATTTTATTTTTATTTTATTTTATTTTATTTATCCAAGATAGTGTATTTTAATATAATTTTTCAATTCCAAATTCCTTTTAATGATAACTAGGTAGGTATACTATCACATATAATCATATATTTAAAAAAAATTATCGGTTTAAACTAAATTACCTGACAAATTCCCAGTTTTATTGAACTATCTACTACCATCCTGATTACTCTTTGATTTTCAAATGTTCTTTATGAAAATATGAACATTTGAATTGAGAGTCAAACGTAAAATTGCCATCACTTTAAAATGTAAATCAAAACCAAGATCTGTTTCAAATATTCCTCAGACCAAAGTAAAAAGTTCCAATAACAAATCTGATACTTAATCTCAATCAGAACACGAAAGAAGTTATCGTATCAGTTACAAACTAGAAACGATCGAATGAGAGTGACGGCAACAGCCGGCGAGGGAATTGATGAGATGTAATGAGATTTCAGTGTACACGCTCTCAGGGGTATAGTGAAGGTTTATTATTGCAACGGTGGTAGTAAGGAATAAGCCTGTGTGCGTGGGCGTGTTGTGTGTGAATAGTGGCGCCAAGCTTTGGATGAATTGCGATGGTGTTGGTGACTATGTAGCAGAATTTCTCAATATATTTAGAAAGATGATTGATGTTTTGTTTTAATGAAATAACAACGGCATACCTAATTCAGTGGCTCTCGGGTAAAAGGGTATTTGAATTTTGGATCAAATGGAGTTAAGTACCTATTCAGACCGAATGCTATTTTATCTTCATTTGAGTAAAGGGGAATATCGGTATAACATTAGATTAAATAAGTGGATAGAGATAGCTTAAATAAGCGGAATTTGGGATTAAGGTATGTGAAAAGGAAGTTAGAAAGAAAATGTTATGTTTAGAGTAAAGAGAAATAAATCAAGATAAGTCTTTTTACGCATATCAACTGCTTTGAAAAATGTAATGTCATATTTGAGTAAAGGGAAATAATTCAAAACTAGCAGTTAAGAACCCGCTTCGGGTTTGTGGTTGGTTTGGCATCGTCCAGTTAGTGTTGGTGACCATTTTATAACTCCGATAGGAACTGGTTCCAAAGATAGCCCGTTCCTCGGCCCCACTGTCATCCTGTAATAGCTAGTCACCGGGACAAAGTAACCGGGAAAGGCAATGACGTCGTATGTTATATATAGTGGCTTGGTACTATTATTGACAAATAAGTATCACAACTAAGTTTTACTGTCAATGTTTCCATATTCGAAGAGAAAGAGATACTCAAATTCACAAATTCGTAGTTCTTATACCTAGGGGGGAAACGGCCCCATGCGAGCTGCTGACGGAAGTGGCGACACCTTTTGACGAATTCTTGAATTTTAAACCGAATCACAACGGTAGCTTTGCTTGAAATTTCATTTGCACGGATGTTTATATGGTGCGGCGGGTACGGCGCGGCGGCAGACATGCATTCGAAACCGGGTTGTTAAATTCAACCACGCAGACGCAAGCCTATTAATACTTTTTGATGATAAATATTTTTACGCAAATCAACTGCTTTGAAAAATGAAAAAAAAAGTGATGTCATATTTGAGTAAGCGAAATAATTAGAGATATTTATTTTTATTCAAATCAACTAATAAAAAGAACGATAACTCTCTGGGTTCTCAATGGGCACTCTTTTCCCCGTCCACCCGCTCTACTTGGAGATACGATGGAAGCGATATCGTTGAAATTAAACAAAGGTATGGCGTTTTTTCCTTATGCTTTACCTGCATTCGCAGAATATAAAAAACATTTAAAATTCTTCATGGTTTCCAATTCACCACCAGTAAAAGCGAGAAAGTTCGTATTTTATTTGCAGTCGTAAGGGGTTTCAACAATAAAACGGCGTGCTTTACGTATTGGGAAGCCCTGACCGATATAAATGTCAAAGGAAAGTTTTAATCTGGGACAGAAACGATACCGCATTAGAATAATAAAAGCTCGAGGGACATGCGGGATAAAACGGGATAATACGGGACAAGGGAGAAGAGCGACGCAAATAGGAAATCGGGATTATACATGAAGATACGGGAAAGGAAGATCGAAGGTTGAAAAAGGTATAGCGAAAGATTTTGAAGTTCTGGCGTTGAACCGTTTCTTTTGTTGTTGACATCGCAACTCTTTAATGCAAATCTTTCGAAACAGGTTGGCTACGATGATTTTTGAACACTTCGAAAGGGTAACAGGAAAATTACCCTTAAACAAGAACCCCCCTGGGGTTCGGTTAGGTTGTTTATTTTATCAATTTTTTTACGATGTTTTATTTTATATTATTTATAGTGTACACATCAGACAGAGGGTAAACACTGAGGGTCGTCGAGATAGGTTTTCGATCTCGGCCGAGACCGAGAATAAATTAAAATCTCGGCCGGGACCGAGAGCCGAGATCGATAATAGATAAATTGAGGAAAAAAAAATAAAATGCGTATTTTTTGCATAGTACAGCAACAATAAAACATTATACCTACTTGGTAAATACATTGAATCGAAATAACAGACCCTAACAATCCCCCCATGAATCAATTAATCAATTGCCACATTCATCAAAACGCATCGATTAGTTGATTTGTATGTTCATTGCTGTTTTTGGCAGTTTATTATGAACTATGTTCTAAGAAAAACAGCAACGAACATACAAATCAGCGAATCGATGTATTCTGATGAATGTGGCCACTGAATCTAAAAAATCTTCGTACACTTACAAGCTTTCCAACATACGTATAAAATAATACGTAATGATCTTGATATTCACTTAACTAGTTTATGTAGTTATTATTCTGGCTAGTAATTATAATAATTAATCACAACAACACAAAAGAACTTCTTTTTTTCTACTACGAACAAAATTCAAACAAACTTCCTTTAACTACAATTGTTTGTTTACAAAAGTAGAGAAATGAACGAACGGCGCGGCGCAGCGGCGGCAGCGGTAAGTAAAACCCGCCTCGCTGCCAGCCGACCAATCACAATCGACAGCTCTCACGCACTGGCACCAAGTGACGAATGATTTGAGTCCCATTATCCTATACCGTACCTACTTACAACGGTCTCGGTTATGGCCCAGTTCTCGGTAGAATTTGTAGCCAAGAATGCCGAGATCGAGACAGAGATCTCGATCGACCCTTAGTTAATACAAAACAATTACAAAGAAATAACAAAGAATAAATACCAATAGCGATGTACAACAAAATTATGTAAGAATAAAACAATAAATATATACAACAACAACAACAAACAAGAGACAATAAAGTTTGGGTCATGTGAAGTTAATTGAGAAATTTGGTAAAGTTCTGCAGGCTATTGCTAACATATTAATGTATTGTGTTAAATTATTTTATACCGGGGTTTTTGAAGAGGGAGCAATAATTGTCCTAGAAACCATTAAAGTAACCTTCAATTAAACCTTTAAAACATCATTTCTATTATTAAATCATTCTAATACATCGATTACATCAATTGTCTCTTATAAATTAAAGTACATATTATAAATTAAAGTCCCCCGCCGCGTCTGTCCGTCTATTCGCGATAAACTCAAAACTACTGAACGGATTTTCATGCGGTTTTCACCAATAGATAGAGTGATTCACGAGGAAGGTTTAGGCATATAATTTGTCAAGGTTTTGTGTAAATTAGTTGAAATGTAATATAATTAAAGGAGAACGACTTATGTGTTGGACGAGCGGGCTGGCAAAATGGCAGTTAAAAGGTTGGGTAAACATCCAGTAGATGGCTTTGTGTTTCATTAACCACAGATTGGACGACTAGATCACTCTGAATCAGTGATACGGTTGCAATGTCGAAAAGGTGGAAAGATTTAGATACCTCGGCAGTATTCTCACGGAGACTCTTGACCCAGATGTGGAGGTTAGATACAGAATTGAAGCAGCAAGAACTGCGTTCATTAAAATGAAATCCCTCTTCTGCAATGACAATATCAGCTTAAAACTAAGGCAGAGAATGCTAAAATGTTATGTGTGGTCGGTCTTGCTCTATGGATGTGAAACATGGACCTTGAAAGTAAATACCATGAACAGGTTAGAGGCTTTTGAAATGTGGCTTCACCGGAGAATGCTCAAGGTACCATGGACCGACATGATCACCAACACAGAAATTCTCAGGCGGGCTAGAGCAGATAGAGAACTGCTTACATTAATAAAAATCAGGAAAATTTCATATCTGGGTCATATACTTCGAGGGGAGAAGTATCACTTGCTCCATTTGATATTGAAAGGCAAGATAGAGGGTCGCCGAGGGCCTGGTAGGAGACAAATGTCTTGGCTGCGTAATATACGAGAGTGGACCGGCATTAGAAGTGTGGAGGAGCTATTCCGGGCAGCGCAAGACAGAGAGACCTTCTCAAGAGTGATCGCCAACGTCGGGGGGACCTGATACGGCACGCAAAGAAGAAGAAGAACCACAACAACGCGTGGCCGGGTTAGCTAGTTTTTTTGTATGAATCGAAAGACTTTGATTGCTTTTATTATTACCGTGTTTACGGTACCATGAGGGCAAAAAAGGCAATAAACATACGTTCCTTATCACTTATCACTCTAATATTGCAGCTCTTTCTTACACATTAAATAATTGTGATAAAAAAGATGAGACACACAAAATACGTGTAACTGTTTCCTCCAAAGTACCTACTACTTTTTTCCTTTGAAGGAAACAGATATACCTACCTTTTTACGGCTCAGCTATAGCCATGGGAATTGCGTTTAATTTTCTTTAAGCCTTTGAGAGATGTATGATGATGATTGTATGTTTCCTTTGGGGGAAAATTATTACTTTTTTTCCTTTGGAGGAAACAGACTAAGTACATTGTGTATCTAATCTTTTGAAAGAGGTGCAGCATAATTGTGATAATAAACGTATGTTTATTGCCTTTTTAACACTGTCACGGTACCGCAATCGTTAATCGTCACGGTAATAATAAGAGCGCTCTTTAAATTTCATTTCTACCATATATCGTTTTACTGTTATTGCTGTTTAATTATTCCATAATGATTTTGTATGGAATCCGACTCATGGTGGAAGCCATTCGTTTCTGTCTAGTCTTTCATTGGCTAGAAAAATAATACTTGAGAGCTTTTTGACTCCAAATGTGAATAGGACATTAGCATAAGATATTTAATGCAGTCAGTTTGGCACAAAGTCTCCTTATTTTCTTGCGTATAAATTTAGTCTCAAGATCAAAAAAAGTCTTGTTCACTTAGAATACTACATTGCATAATACCTACATGTAATTCTGAGCAGACGACTTAATATATATTTTTTGTTTGTTGATCAGAGCCGCATTTTTTAAAATGAATTGGAAAGTCATAAAAGCTGCTAAAGCCTTAAAACTGCACATTAAGTTTTGCTATTGTATCCCACAATATACTTGAATATCGCATAGCTGTCTAGTGTATAAAAATAAAACACATAAATAATAATACTAGCATAAACGGGACGCATATTGGAATATTAATTAATAAAAGTAACACTTAAAATCTGTGTGACCCTTAATATAAATACGCGGAAAGACGATATTGGCAAATCATAGTCAATAGGTCAAGTTTGCTTATTTTACTAAAATCGAAATCGAAATCAACGCCTCTTTTTGGGAGGAGCTTAAAAATACTTGAGAAAAGGCTTTTGGAAAGGTATTCGAGATTTTTTTACAGTTGATTTCGTAAAGGCCTGTAAAAAAACATTAACTACTTTTTTACGCAATGTTTATTGAAATAACAAGGAAATTTAAAATTGATTTCACGGAACCAAGCGACGCGGAGTCTAGGACGTCTATTTCCCGTCGCATGCGGGGAGGCCGGTAATACGAAATGGGCGTGCCAAGTTTGTAGTCCTTAGGTAGACGGCGTGGAAGGTTCTCTTTAAAAACTCAAATTCGTCGAATGCCGGGCGTATTGATTGATGTCAAAAATAACAACGAGAAAATGCATATTTTATTTTATTTTGCGAAGTTCGGGCGAAAATATCATTTTTTTGCGATTATTATAAAAGAAACTGAATTTGCCACATTAAACAATAAAACCATATCCGAAAATGGGTTTAAAAGTAGGAGAGTTTGCACTTGAAAGAAAGACCTAATAGGTTATTTTTTTCTAGGCTTATTACCTAGAAGACTTAAAAGAAAAGTGACCGATATTTTTAAAGGCCAAGATATCTTCTACACGCAGTATTTAATTGAAGCATTTATAATAATAATTCTAAGCGAAGAAATTTTGAAAACACAAATACATGATCTGGCATTAATTCGCATGGCTTCGTCTTAATTACTATATGCTTTCTGCACCGGGTACAAAAGTTATACCAAGGTCCGACCCTGTATTCGTTTTATTTGAAAAGTGCCCACATAAGACTTTACTAAGACAATTGGTCGCCAAACATAAAATCTACTAGCCAAATATATTACGAGGGTCAATGCGCAGAAAATAAAATACGTGTTAATGTTACATACGATCAAGGAATACCAGACGATGATAAAATGGCGAAAATGCATAAACGAAATAAATAAGTTACGTATTACAGAAAAACGCTGCCGACAATATAAAACATTTTCAATTTTTTTTATTGAAAATTGATCTTTAAAAGTATAAACATAATTGATATCAGAGTAATAATTACATGTAGGTATATATAACATAATAGATTAAATAGATCATGTAAATTTGAAAAAGACGCATTTCCTTTAATAATAATAAAATTTGGATGACTTGTACGGCGCCGTTTTTGTGAAAAATCACCTCAAGGGCGCTGAACAAACTTACTTTCCTAGAAATATTTTGACGATGCAGATCGAAAGAGAGAAAAAATGGAGAAAAATGGCATATTTAACTCTTTTAGGATTTAGAGAATTTCTAGGTTTAGCTTCCTTCAAAGCATTTAAATTTCCGTTATCGATATTGAAACATTTCATTTATTTATATATATTTTTTATAAAGATATAGGTACTCCCATGAAAAGCTATGCTTGTGTGCATGGGAGGAATGTGATATTTATTTATAATAAACACAATTAAATAACTTTGTTTCAATTCCACTTTATTATTTTTTAATCCAACCGGTTTCGGTTCGTACTGAACCTTCCTCAGGGGTGAATAAAAAGCCCTTGAAATAAAAAAGTCATTAAAAATAAATAAAACCAATTTACTTAATAAACAATTAGATTTGTCTAACACCCCGATTTTTAAAATATTTCCATTACCCCCACCCACGTTCACCCCTCCCTCTTAGACACCTCCCTCATCGCCCCCACCTAAGTTGATATTCTGTCTCCCTCTTCTAATTTTACTTATAAATACCATGTTTTTCTGTATTATGTTCAATATATTTTTATTCACCCCTGAGGAAGGTTCAGTACGAACCGAAACCGGTTGGATTAAAAAATAATAAAGTGGAATTGAAACAAAGTTATTTAATTGTGTTTATTATAATTATGTATTCCCACAAAGTGTTTGCTACATATCAAGATTTGATATTTATTTGTTGACCGGACAACTCACAATCCTGCAATTTCAACACCTCATTTGATAAGTCAATAAACGTTAGGTTAGGTTAGGGGGCATACATTAATTAGGTGAGCTCAAAGGGGGTGGGGAGGTCCAGCAAAATCTCACGTTACTTGAAAAGAATATACGAAGTGGCCCAAATTTATCTCACCAAGGGATGGGGGTCTAGATTCAAAGTAAAACTGCTCCCACAATTAATGTATGCCATATAATATATTAATGTAATTAATGTATAATATCTGAATAATACGGCTTTGTTTAAAATTTCTCCTTTATACACTAACTTGTCAAGTTGACAGATGAGTATTTAATTTACCGACCTTAAATTGACATTGTATTCAATGTTAAAATGATTACTAATAATTTGACACTGGGGAAGCTGTAAAATAAAGTCATAAAATACAAAATGTATAAATATTACAAATAGTCCATACAAAACTCTGTTAGATATGGCGCTAATCACATAATACGTTATCTGAGTATGTTTCGTTATGTATCTGTACTTGAACTCAATACGAAGATAATGGTTAAATCGATGATAATATAAAATTGACACTAGATAGGAAGGCCTCTGCAATGAGAATTCTAATGAAAGTAACCCCACATTTTAACGCACACGAATACCATCTGTGTAACTCCGGATCAATGACCTCTAGAACTGGGATTTTCTTTGATTTTCAAAATTGTAACAGATTGTGGGAACGATTCACACAAGTGATACCGTTAGTAGGTAAGAAAATTATTTTATTAATGAATAATTCTGCATTTGAAATACGCATTCCTTTTGTTTAAATTTTTGGCAGATGTCGTAATTTGGCATCAGTCGTCCCGAGGAAAATATTTTTTTTTATAAATACTTTCAGTTTCACAAATCGTACAATTATAATATCCACTGATTTTTCACGGGTCTTCGCTAGTATCTCTACATCTCTACATATTATAAATTAAAGTCCCCCCCATCGTCTGTCTGTCTGTCTGTTCGCGATAAACTCGAAAACTACTGAACGGATTTTCATGCGGTTTTCACCAATAGATAGAGTGTTTCGTGAGGAAGGTTTAAGTATGTAATTTGTCAAGGATTTGTGTAAATTGGTTGAAACATAACGATAATTGTTAGAAGTGTCGGAAAAATCAAGCCGCCTGGTAGCTTTCATCGAAAACGCTGCATAATCCTTTTGGGATATAACAAAACAATGCATGGTGGGATATTCCTCTTTTATACATCGACAAAAAAGTCCGCGAAGGCATATATCTATCTTTTACGGATAGCTTACTATACCCATTCTATCTTCTAAAAAAATAGTCACGTACATTGCGGTAATTGAAAAGTTATTTAGACGGATACAGTATTAATCCTTATTAACTTAAATACGTTAGTTACCCCACGCATTTCATGCAATCTTTCACACCATCTCTAAGTATTATAAATTAAAGTCCTCCGCGGCATCTGCCTGTCTCTTTGCAATAAACTCAAAGACGGCGGTGGTTATAAAGGTTGGATAACCATCCAGTAGATGACGTTGTGTTTTATTAGCCACAACAACGCGTTGCCGGGTCAGCTAGTAATATATAAAACAAAGTCGGGTTACTTACACCATTTATAAATCAAGAACGGCTGGACCGATTTGTACGATCTCTGATTTGTTGGATTAGTCTCCGCCCCGAATAGCAGAATAGCTATTAAAACATCGGAAAATTAACGAAAAAAAACTTATGAAGAATATTCTTTTCCTCATACATTTTGTATGGAACGAATTCTCATCTTTTGAAAGAGCTGCAGCAATATTGCGATAAATGTAATATTGAATATTGAGTGAATTCCAAAAATTCAAAAAACGTCAAATGACAAAATACTGATTGTTTTGCTTTTGTTGTTAAACGGGTCTTCACTAGTATACATAATATATATAATTCTGTAACATTACATAATTACAAAAAGCTGTGTACACACAGCTATAAAACTGCGAGCATATATCTGTTGAACCGCGAGCGCTTATGTTTTGTACCGGTACACGACGCTATCAAATATTTTTTCCTATGGTAGGAGGGGGTCATATGAATTAGGGAGCGGCCACGGAATGCACATTTCTTTGTACTGAATCTGTCATCCGCCGGTTTAGGCAGCTCCGCAATTAAAATGACCCCCTCTCCTGTTTTCGGCGGAGAAGGGGATGCATAACATTTCGTATACCGCCTCAGGAGCGGTTACGACGTAAGATGTTCATGGTTGATCTGCGCATAAACCGCTTAGACGTGAACGGTCTGAAGGGATTAAAAACATAATTTTACTACACATATTTATTTTAAAAATAAAATAAAAATTCTAAAAAATGCATTTTTTTAAGCAGTAATTTTAATATTTAAACCACTATTTTTTATTCCGCCGTAAATAGGTAATTTGGATTTTAATTTACACTCATCAAAAAGATTTTTTTAATAAATTTTTATTTTATATTTCATCATATTTATACGATAAATATAGTAAAATAATTTTTCTATTGTTTTTCATTTACTCACAAATAATTGCCCAAATCGCCTCTAAAATCCAGAAACATTAAAATCTTTAATGGCCTCTATCTTATAATTTAAAGAAGAAAAAAAAAATGAGCTCATATCCGTACTAGATATTTGATATACCTTTTGATTACAAAAATAATTTTTCAGTTTGGTTGGGTATTTTGATCTCAAATCCAAATCTAAGATTTGTGTGAAACGGGCCGAAATGGGCCGCGCTACCTACGTTCCCTTAAAACTGTGTGGAATATGAAGTTTATTTTTACAAAGCACTCTCTTTAGGGTGAATTTCCGATTTCAAAAAAAAAAGTTATGTTTCTGGATCTGATGGTTGCGTTAAAATTAATATTATTTTGTTTATTAGACCCGTGAAAAATAACAACATTTTATATTTGTAGGATTTAAGCGGTTCCGGTGTAGGTTCCACTCTTGTCACTCTGTGTATTTCCTATCGATGGCCAATAATGGTTTAATCCACTCATCTCTTGCGCAATGTTTCCTCACGGGCTAGTGTAGGTGTAGTGGTGGGGATATAAACGTATGTAGATTAAAAAGGTTTATGCGAGCGTGAGCCATGGTATCGCTTTTGCTATGCTGTATACTGAACATTTATTAAAATATATAATACTGTGACACACAATGCACGAAGATATAACAAAAAGGAGAACATTAATAATTCTACAACAATTAACAACAATAATTCAACTGCAATTCGGGAGGCGGATATGGGTACCGCCGCCCTGGAAAGGTTCGCTACCTTTGGTGACTTCGCAAGGGTGCCCGGGTCCATGGGTAGAGGTTTATCTTGGCGGCAGATGCGTATGTCCACCAACTGATCAATAGAGACTGGGTAAGGGAGACCTTTCAATCTCTCCAACGGGACTCTCTCGGAACATCGTCTTGCAACGCTGTGAGAGGGTTGGATTTTTATGTCCGTTACTTCTAGACACACCGACCACCTTTTTTCTATTCAGAACTTCTTTTTCTAAAAAGACCATCCACACAGCATCCCCAAAGATGACAAGGCCCTGGGGGGAATCCTGTGTGGGGCTAACGTAAAAAAAACGAGGAATTAATTTTTATGAATCTAGGAAGGCCGTTTGTAAAACAACTGAAATATTTTCATCACATTAATGATATTTTCGTCAAGAGCTCTAGTAAAGCTTTGGTAATATAATTTTACATAAAAAGACAGGTAGGTATGCAATTCAAACGTGGTAGAAGTGAACCGTCAGAAAACTAAAGTAGACAAAAGTGGGGAGGCTACGAAGCACCTCACAAAGAGGAAACCGACTATACTATATCATTCTCTCGCACGATTAATCATATAGATATATGTGCTTGTCTCTTTTTAGTGCCGCTATTTTTCATTTTATCGAGTTTCAAATCACAACGGTGCTAACGAAGTTTTCACATCAATAAACAAAAATTTTAACAAAACAAAAAACGACTTAAAAAAATAATTTCGTATTCTTCTACAACTTCATAATCAACTTACTTTTTCTACTCATCAATATGTAGGTACGATTGATATTTTTGGAGTCGGTGTCAGTCAAGGTAGGTTTGTAACTCCTCTACTAGAAGTTTGAATCCTCTACTAGACCGTGTATGCATAACACTAGATCAAATAAAAATGATATAAAAAATATTCCAAGTCATAAAACCACATTTGGACAAAGAAACTACACATACTTTGCAACAAAACTCCATGACATCCTTCCCCATAAAACTAATAAAAAATCCAATTGAATACAAATTAAGAATAAAAATATGGGTTAAAGAGGTCAATGAGAAAACCCTAGCGAAGACGCTAAAAACGACATAGAAGACAAATGAACTATATTTAAATAACTTTAGTCCGCCTCGGCACAGGACCCCCTAGTGAGGAGGACTAAGAAATACAATATTTTATACTTAATTTCACATTGCATTTTGTATGCGGCGTGAGAGGAGCTGTCAAGTGAACACGCCGAGCCGGGTACCTTTGCTGACACCGACTCCAAAAATAACAATCGTACCTACATATTGATGAGTAGAAAAAGTAAGTTGATTATAAAGTTGTAGAAGAATACGAAATTATTTTTTTACTTTTTAGTGCATTTTTTTAAATCGTTTTTTGTTTTGTTAAAATTTTTGTTTATTTTTTTATTTTTAGTGAATCTGAAGTACACTAAGTAATTTGTCTGAATATGGGTAGACCTACTAAACGTGCTGCTCATATGAGACAGACATTATTTGACCATAACGTCATGAGGGTCAAATTAAGAGATTCGGCCGAGTTAATTTGCTCCTAAGAATTGAAGAGTTCCGTTATTTTGTCATGGATCCGATAATCAGAACCTAACCAAACTCTCATCAAACTACTCTTGAAGTACATCCTTTTCAATAAAAAAAGAATCATCGAAATCGGTTGGCGTGATATTGAGTTATTCGTCCATTTGTCGCGCACATACTTAATGCAAATTTAAGACTTATATGGTTTTCTCATGGATGCCATTGTTGGAACTGGACCAAATTAAAATGGGACCACACGGGAAGCACCAGCTTTCAAATAAAAAGAGAATCATCAATATCGGTTCACCCAGTCGAAAGTTCTGAGGTAACAAACATAAAAAATAAATAAAAAATACAGTCGAATTGAGAACCTCCTCCTTTTTGAAGTCGTTTAAAAAGTTTTGGGAAGAAAAACTCGAAAATTCAGTCGTCTTTTGACATTACCACAGTTGCGAGAGCGCTGTTTATTTCCACCTTCGAAAATATTCACCGTCTGATGAAATTTACAACCTAATAATGTTTTATTTCCCGTCTGCGTCCGTGTCAGACGTTGGAGCCAAGTATCCGAAGGGTTAAACCTGTTGAGTGCCGTGTTGTTTATAGTGAAGAATGTTATACCTCGGTTATCTCGCAAGGCCATCGCGATCTTGTCCGACTAACTCCGAACCATTCTTCTAACCAGTTGAAAACAAGAGTCGTCTTGAACTTGTTACGACACTCAAGAGTTGAAGGGGTAACCGATATGTATGGTGTACCCGAAATAAGCTGAGTTTTTCCTTACTTCAGATGAAATTTCAAACTTTGAAAGTATCGAACACATAATCAATTTAACTGGTCTGTATGGGGAAGACAAGTAAAAAGTTTCGTATTTTTGATAATGATAATTCTTGGTGAAATTCTATTATAATTATCAAAGTTCTTAATAGATAAAACAAAGTCGGGTTAGTTACACCATTTATAACTCAAGAACGGCTTGACCGATTTTTATGATCTTTGATTTGTTGGAGTCTGAAGATGGCTTTAACAGACTGAAACCGGTTACGGTAAAAAATAAATTTAGTGGAAATAAGTTTTAGAGGTAGAGGAAGCGGGATAATTTAAAAAACGATAATAATTAAACGAACATTGTGAAAATGTTTAATAAAACACGACTCCTTTAAAATAGAGCAAAAATCTCGTGGGAAATGTTTAAATAGCATTGAAAGAAACACTGTAAATTTTTTTTATACGTACCTACCTACCAACATAACTTGTAAAATGACAGAAAAAACGTTTTTATAATAACTTTCGGAGCATAGGTACTTTGCGATTTTTTTCTATTGACGGAATTTCATATAGGTACTTAATTACCGTTTCGACGTGGCAATTGTATGGAGATTATCTTCAAAAACAAAATATGTTTTAGAAATTTAAAAACTTTAAGTGTACAGGAGAAATGTGTTATAAAACGGTAGTAATTCGGAATGCGGGGGCTTAAGTAAAAAGGAACTAGATTGAGTTAATTCGAGTAAGCATAAAAATTAATCAAAACATAACCTAGTACCTTCCTTATCTAAACGAAGTCTAACAATATAATAATAAAAAGAATTTAATAAACTAAAATTAAATCATAAAAATGATTCATTGTGTAGATTATGCTTGTTGACACAGAAACTCCAATCAGCTGAGCCGTCATGTCGCGCAACTAACCATGTTGTTAAAACACGTGGTCTAAACTTGGTAGACCATAGTTGTAGTTATATTGGAAGTAATTCGGTAGGCACCTAGTACGTACATAACTATCGTCCAGCATGTTTATAACCACGACAGCATGAACAGCTGATGATGTCAGCCATCAGGCAGTTAGTGTTAGTAGGCACCTCTACCACTCGTATAGTCATATAGCGCACGCTGCAACGATGTGGCGACGATCAATCATAGGAAAGCCGTCTGGGCTTAGTTTGCTCGGGCGTGATAAGGTGTTCAACTTTGTCATTTCTGTTTATATCTTGTCAGTCCAGTACCTACCCACTCTAACACTAGGCTACGTGTATACAGAACTAGCTTTGTTTTTAACTTAGTAAGCTAGCGTCTCAAGACAGGGCAGTTTTATAAGATGAGGTTCAATTATTTGAGCTAGTACACACCACCGAAGTTCCTCTATCCCATATCTTGTGTTTAGCTTTTGTACAATTGTATCATGGTAAAAATGTCTGTAGAGCGCTAGTATTCCAACACAGGCTGCGTATGCACGTACGAAACAATACGCGAAACGAACCACGATTCATGGGAAAGAAATGAAGCAACAGCAAACGGCACTAAAACGCCACTTGCAGTTACTTCGTTCCTTTCCCGTAATTCGTAGTTCGTTTCGCGTTTAGTTACATGCCCATTGACATTTGGGCATTGGTAATATTGCGAGCTCTGCAATATTTTTGAAAGCAACAGTTGCTGATCCTGGACAAATTGACATGAGCTCAGGAGATTTGAAAAGAGAGCTAATGATTCTTTGTACTGCAGCCCAGAGCATTGGGCGATCCTCTGGACCGAAAGACGACGAATCGACTAAAAATCGCTACGATAAAGATCATAGATGTTGGAAGTGACTCTCGCCATCTTGGAAGCTGACTTTAAATCATCCTAGGCGGAGGATTGGCCTCTGAAGTCATCAGCCTGTCCTGCTTCTGGATGGCCCTTTTGGCTTATAGCCAATGATCTGCAGCCCTGCCATTCTCACGATGTGAGATTCTTTCTACAAAACGAGGAGTTTTCGACAAGCCACGCATCGGCCACACTACGACTTATCACGGTATCACCATAAACATATTATCTAAGCAAGCCCTTTATGCCAGACAGTTTTAGAATTAGGATGTCCTTTTTTTAATTCACAATATCACAATATTCACAGCGCCCTTGAGATGATTTTTCATGAAAACGGCGCTTTATAAATCAGCCAAATATTATTAAATATTAATATACTTTTTTTTATTTCGAATACCTTGTTTTCGTACTAGAACCTAATCCTTGTATTTGGCATGTTGATTCCTCATTGCTCATAATAATCAACATTTCAATAATCTACATTGTTTGCCACCTCACCCCAGGTAACAAATTAGCCTTAAGGCTCTGCAACCGGGCTCGAAAAGAAGAAGATGGAGAGATACGAAATTACGAATGTTAGAGGAGAGCGCTAACATTTACAGCGACAAAATCGATGCGAAAATTGCGAAAATGTTTAATAAAACACGACTCGTTAAAAACAGACTCGTTTAAAGCCGATTCAAAACCCGATGGTGGAGACTCAGAAAGCGCCATCTACATTATCCAAATAAATAGGGGATTCCGAATATTGCCTTAATTAAGGCAATGTAAAACAGTTCACATAATATACACAGCCATACTGCGATCATTGTACTATGCTATGATTCACTCCCACTTGGCATACCTTTCGGGTATCTGGGGTTTTGCTACCAAAAAATTGATATCGGAGGTACAAATAATCCAAAATAGAGCCCTACGTAACATTTTTGGCTTGCCTTGGGATACACATGTTAAAGATATTTACCGTCACGCACTTGTATTACCATTTAAGATTGTTCCTAGCTTTGAGATAACAAACACCATCTTAAATATTATTCAGTGCAACACCCACACAAATATAAAACTGAACTATAACAACGACGTTCACCAATATGATACACGACAACACAACAAACTACATTTATCAAAAATACACTCAACAAAGTTCGGACTGAAATCATTAGAATACATTGCGTACACTAACTATAACAAATTGCCTGAAGAATTAAGACAGGCCTCTAACAAATCTCGAAACGATATATTGAAATCCTATTTTTTCAAATGTTATTTGGAAAACGAGTCATAAGTAGGTACAAACTCTGTTCTGATAGCTATCCTGATTAACTCCAAGTACCAAACTTTGTACATCCAGATATGATGGGCGCAGTTTATATCTTTTTAAAATCTTATCATGTGTTTTTTTATGTAAACATCTTGTATTAGGTCTGTGTATTTTTGAGCATGTACCTTTTATTGTATTTTTCCTGATTTGTTTTTTATGCATTTCTATAGTCCATCATGGAGGATACTTGATTTTAACTTTGTGACACCAACAGTACATAAATCAAATGAGTGGTTATACTATTATTCATAAAATCTTATAAGACATGTTTCTGTGAAATATTTGTAAAGTGATTCTTCATATGTTTGTGTCTGTATGTTGCTTCTGTAAAATGTTTTGTAAATTTTTTCTTTATTTATTGTGTCTGCATATTGGGTTGGGTTGGGTTTATCTTTTCAAATGTACCAATTGGCGATTCCTTAATGAGTTTTGATAACTCATGGGAATGCAACTTCGTTGTATGTTTTATTTAAAAAAAAAAAAAAAAAAAAAAATACCTACCTACAACCTGTAAAAAATGTTACATCAACTTTATTAATGAATATATGTAGTTATTTATAGAAAATAATTCCCTAAGGGCCAATGCCATTTTTGTGGATGGAAGAAGAGGAAGTTCTGGGAAAGAAAAAGGCATAAGGGATGGGTAGGAATCTGTGGGAGGGTGCATCCAGGCGTGACGGAAGAATGAATCCCAGTCTCTCTCGATCCGGCCTGCCACACAATTGGTGGGCGGACGCATCTGCCGCCAAGACCCGGACAAACCTCAGGGTTAATTTTAATTATCCAGTAAACGGTTCCCGGAGCCGCACCTGCCTCCCAAATTGAAAATTAAATACAAATTAGTAGTTGAAATACCTAAAAATAAAAAAAATTAGAGTACATTTTACACGCGGTAGAAGCGAAACTTTACCAAACAATCTCAACCAATACTTGAAAAGTGAGGTCATAATCAAAGTGCTCAATGAGCGCAGACTAGCGTAATTTCTGTTTCTTTTAAGGCTCTGCAACCGGGCCCGAAAAAAAGAAGATGGAGAGATACGAAATTACGAATGTTAGAGGAGAGCGCTAACAATTGCAGCGACAAAATCGATGCGAAAATTGCGAAAATGTTTAATAAAACACGACTCGTTTAAAACAGAGCAAAAATCTCGCGGGCATTATCTTAAACAGCATTTAAAGAAACACTGTGAATTTTTTCATACATATAACTTGTAAAATAACTTAAACAAACGTGTTAATAATAATTTTTGGAGCATACTTTGCGATTTTTTTCTATCGAGCGAATTTTATATAATTTGCGTTTCGGCGCGGGCAAAGTCTAGATATTATCTTCAAGAATAACATTTATTTTTTTAAGAGCTTTAAAACTTACCGTGTTTAAGGGAAATATGTAATAAATCGGTACAAATCCGAGTTGCTGGCCCTTAAAGGCTCAACCAATAGGAGCCTTTAAGGGCCTGTCCGCACAGCGATATTTCACCGCGCGTTTTTAATTCTCGCGTATTATATTCCGCGATCGGAATTACAACTAGTGCGCACTGCGAATAAAATTTCGTGCGATTTTTGTCCGTATAATAAAGTTCTCGGCTAAGACGCACGTGTAAATGGATAACAGAACTAAAATTTTAATTTATCTAATACTATGGCGGCGTAACAGGCGTGTCAAAAGATGACACGAACATTGGATTCACCCATTTACAGCATTGAGACCTATGAAAGGATTTTTTGTTATGAAACATCAAGAGCTGCGAAAATACAATAAATTTTTTTTGGGTATTACAGAATGACAAAAAAATCATTTGATAATTTACTACAACTAGTTGGTCCAACTGATGTGAAACGCGCGAATTTTATTCCGCAGTGCGGCCATAGCCATACCATTTCATACTGCACAAAATATTCGCGCGGAAATAAATCCGCACCGCATCGCGTTCAATTTGCATTAAGGCTCAACCAATAGGAGCCTTTAAGGGCCTGTCCGCACAGCGATATTTCACCGCGCGTTTTAAATTCTCGCGTATTATATTCCGCGATCGGAATTACAACTTGTACGCACTGCGAATAAAATTTCGTGCGATTTTTGTCAGTATAATATAGTTCTCGGCTAAGACGCACGTGTAAATGGATAACAGAACTAAAATTTTAATTTATCTAATACTATGGCGGCGTAACAGACGTATCAAAAGATGTCACGAACATTGGATTTACCCATTTACAGCATTGAGACCTATGAAAGGATTTTTTTTATGAAACATCAAGAGCTGCGAAAATACAATAAAAAGTTTTTGGGGTATTACAGAATGACAAAAAAAATCATTTGATAATTTACTACAACTAGTTGGTCCAACTGATGTGAAACGCGCGAATTTTATTCCGCAGTGCGGCCACAGCCATACTATTTCATACTGCACAAAATATTCGCGCGGAAATAAATCCGCACCGCATCGCGTTCAATTTGCATCAAACCACAGAATTTTTTTCGCGCGTTTTTTTTACCGCCAGTGCGGATAGCCCTACAAGATCCCACGTGTCACAGAATGTTGCGAAAAAAAAACGCGCGGTGAAAAATCGCTGTGCGGACAGGCCCTTAAACCACAGAATTTTTTTTCGCGCGATTTTTTTACTGCCAGTGCGGATAGCCCTATAAGATCCCATGTGTCACAGAATGTTACGAAAAAAAAACGCGCGGTGAAATATCGCTGTGCGGACAGGCCCTAAGAGACATCATAATCAAAGCGGTCAATGAGCGCAGTTGATGCGTCGCAGGTGCAGTATTCATCATTCAAAAACACATAATGAAAATACCTTTAGCCGTGAAAATCTAAAAACGCATCTGATTAATCTGTCGTTCAATAACTTAAATAAAAAAATTATGTGCGTTTGATTAAAATCTAATACTTTAGTAATACTAGGTACTTCTTATGCTTCCAGGAATAAAATTAAAATTACCACAGTTATAGTTTTGTAAGATATAATTTCAGCGCCCTTGAGGTGATTTTTCACAAAAACGGCGCTCTAAACATTATCCAATTATTATTATTAATATCGCCTAACAACGCATCGATCAAGAAACAATAAAAATACAAATGAAATATGCAATGTGATGGAACATTTCAGCTGTGCAACGTTTTATAAACAATGTCCTTTGGTGAGGAGCCGATTTGAAATGAATCACTTGCAAGTTTAATGTTTATAATATGGTCACATTACCAAGAACCGGCGATTACGGAGGATGCCGTCACGCTGTTATTCAACAAACATGGCGATGCGGCGCACATAAGCACGGCTAAAAGGAATTACGGCGCCAAAAATAGGAAAAAGCATTCTCTTCAAACTAATCATAAATATTTCTAAGACGTTCTCCATAAACCAGTTAAAAATGAACCGTAAGAATTTACTTTTGTGAACGCAACCCAACAGTCTGCGCATGCGCGTGATTCGTTGACGGGGTAGCTACGATCGACTTGTTTTTCCTTTTTAAAATTCAGGAAGTTTTCAATATGGATATTAAAGCTTCAGGTATGTACTTTAATCCACAATTATTATGTTTAACATAACACATTTAAAGTAATATAGATAGGTATAATATAAATGTTTTATGAAATATACATATATATATATATTTTTTTTTTTTAATAAATAGATATGTTCACTTCACCTGGACTTTAAAAGAAGATACACCGATTTCCACGACATTATTTAACTAGTTCAAAAATATAACTTATAAGTTGTTATACGTTAAATTTATGTCCACCCTTTTCCACCTTTCTTAAATCGAGCGCATTCTTATCAGGTAGTCTTGGCGACCCCGTTCTAAAGGAAATGAGGATTCAGAGTAAAGAACTACATAATGTCAAAAATTGACTAATTTTACAGGTTAGGCCATCCGCTCATGGAGAAACTGAAAGAAAAACAGAAGGCGACGCAACCGCAATCAACCCCCTGAACAAAATCGATATTTTTCTGATCTGATAAATCGCAGATTACTCGAAAACTTGACATGTGGTGAGCCGCATCACGGCAACCTATCAACAATGCAACTGAAACGCGACTTCCAACTTACCATCACTGCTGGTCGCGGCAGTCGCATTGTTGAAAGGTTGCCATGGTAGCGGCTCACGACCTATCAAGTTTTGTCATGTCAGATCAGATAAATATCGATTTCATTCAGGTTGATTGCGATTGCGTCGCCAACTGGTTTTTTTCAGTTTCTCCATGTGCGGATGGCCTTATTGTCATTTTACAGTTTATCACCTACCTGTGACAATAATTCAAAATAGGTAATAATTCAATACGAAATAATTTATATTTTTTAATTGGAATACTACGACCACCTGACCCCAACTAAACCTAACAAGGTAAATGAAAGATTTTCTTGGGTAATCTTCTCATACGCTTTTCTCATCAGAATTTAAAATGAAAATATTTTTGGCGTCGTAAATTGAAAAGTCGGACTTGTGTGCGGTGATGCGATGCCACGACGGTAAAATACATACCTGCCTACTTACTAATATATACAATATGCAAGGAGCAACTCGACTTTTTACTGCTTTGATTGAGAGAAGAGAATACGTCAATATGGGCTGATCGGATGAGGCCGTTTTTATTAATTAATTAATAATATGTCACTTGTCATTAAATTAATGATTACGCAGAGTCATAAAAACATATAATATATCAATAATTCACACAATAGTGCTGTGTTCTGCACTTTACAATATAAATATCAAATTAATGACTGACCTAAAGAAAGATAATGAATAAGAACTGCGAATTATGTTTGATTTGTTGACGGCCTCCGTTGTCGAGGGGTGAGGCTCCCGACTAGCGATCCGGAGGTCACGGGTTCAAATCCCGGCGTACGCAAGTAAATTTTATTTTATTGTTTTGTGTTTTCACAATTTAATCATTTTAAATAATATAAGGTGTATTTACGGCCCGTTCCACTTACACGATAATGGATGATTAATGATTACACATCTGGACACGGTAATCCTGTCCGAAACGTTGGCTAAAGAAAGAGGTAGCGCAACACGGCATAATACCCCAAAAATAAACCTCTAATGTATATCATAATTCAATTTATATTTTCCCAGACGAAGCAATGGTACCTAGTTCGGAAACAGTTCGACAGTTAGTACATAAATAATGTGATGGGACTAGGTACACAAAGTTATAAAGTTAGTTAGTTTCAAAGTTTTATTTAATGTCACCTATATTATAAGCAACAAAGTTTTCTCCTTCTTTGGAAAATAATACATGAAAATAGTGCCTCGACTTTGAGCTTTAAATTTACAACTAATAAAAAACGTCTTGGATTTTAGGCGCCGTGCTCATCCGGGCTCAAAAAGAAGAAGATGGAGAGATGTAAAATTACGAATGTTAGAGGAGCGCGCTAGTGTTCAAAGCGACAAAATCGATGTGAAAATGTTTAATAAAACACGACTCGTTTAAAATAGAGCAAAAATCTTGCGGGGGTTGTCTTAAACAGCATTTAAATAAACACTGTGAATTTTTTCATACATACTCGTATAAATGTAAAATAACTGAAACAAACGTGTTTATAATATTTCTATTTTTGAGAGTGATATTTCATGGTGGAATTCCATTATAATATATTATAATAAAACGAATATAAAACTTTATTCCACTTAATTTTATTGGACCGTAACCGGTTTCAGCTCGTCAAAGCCATCTTCAGACTGGTACAAATATTTCCTAGTCTACGGTTTATATACACAACATATTGGGGAGGGGGAGGGGGTGGTCTACAAGGATTTTAATCAATTACAGTAATTATATTTGTTGCTAAGTCATTTTAGACTATCGAATTTCTAAATATTTTGGTTATTCCAGTAAGCTAATTACATTGGGTTTGCAGCTCACTTCAATGATGATTAGGGAAAAACCTTACAAGTAATACCTATGAGTTACTAATGACAGTAATGACTAATGACTAATGACCTAATTTTATTGTCAAATCGTTATTATATTTATGAAGTTTGGTATTTTTTATTGCTTTTTGAAGGGATACGTGTTTACATTGGAGTTGAAATGGTCTAAACTAATTACATATTTTAAAATCGAAAATTATTGTGAAAATTAGACTGGATACAAAAGCGGGGACTTAGCAAATGAATCTAATTGCTTTATCTTTAAAAAGTTACTTTATGAAGGGGTACATGTTTACATTGGAGTAGGAATGGTCTAAACTAACTACCTATTTTAATTTCGAAATTATTATGAAAATTACAATGGATACAAAAGCGGAGACTTAGCAAATGATTCTAATTGCTTATTCATTACAAAGTTAGATTCTATTTTTTTAGTTAAGCGGGTAATTTCTAAAGATTCTAGTCTATCCAGTTTATGACCTTTATTGCAAATATGGAGAACTTTAACATCTCTGTCTTTATCAAATGAATGTTTATTTTCTAATAAGTGTGATGCTACATTCGACAATTCTCCTTTGTCATTCACCCAGTTTGTAAAATGTTCTTTAATTCGGGTTTTGACTGACCTCCCAGTTTGACCTACGTAATACGATGGGCAGTTGGCACAATTCACTTGGTAAACGCCTGAGTTTTCAAGTTTTTCTCTTTTATCTTTATTATTAATTAAAATTCTCCCTAGAGAATTCACATTATAAAAAGCTGTTTTACATTTATCATTATTAGTTAATCTGGATATTTTAGTTGATATTTCGCCAATATAAGGGATTTTAACCCATTGTTTAATGTTAAAATGACTTAGCAACAAATATAATTACTGTAATTGATTAAAATCCTTGTAGACCACCCCCCTCCCCCTCCCCAATATGTTGTGTATATAAACCGTGGACTAGGAAATATTTGTACCAGTCTGAAGATGGCTTTGACGAGCTGAAACCGGTTACGGTCCAATAAAATTAAGTGGAATAAAGTTTTATATTCGTTTTATTATAATATATTAAACGTGTTTATAATAATTTTTGGAGCATACTTTTTTTCTATCGAGGGAATTTTATATAATTTGAGTTTCGGCGCTAGTTTTTATTTTTAAGAGCTTTAAAACTAAGGAGGTAATTGTATATTTAAAACTTATGTGAAAAGATAACGGAAGCAAGAAGCTGGTTAGGTACAAGTACAAGACAATCAATTCAGAAGAAGGTAATCATTCCCATAATATTACATCATTTTTTAAGAATCGTTTTATATATTTATGTGTTAAAATATGATAAGTGCGGCACGTGGTGGTTGGTTCGATGAAAATAGGAGACTTCCGGATGTTTGTTTTTTTTTGTTCGGCCATTCGATTTAATAATATTATTCCTCCAAATATTCATATTACTTTTTTCTTCTTGTTTTTATTCCAGATCTCGGGGAGGGTGGTGCAATCCCACGAGTTCCATATTATACCTACGTAGAATATATCAAAGTAAAAATATAAATATTGAAAGATAATAGATACCTACATAGAAAAAAAACAAAACAAAATGACTGCGGTATAAAGCCAATGAATCACCTAAATTTGACAAGCTATCGCTAGTCTGTTCATAGCTTTCCAGGGGAATCTTCCATAGGATAGATATTTTGTTGGACGATTTTTATAAATAATAATTAGTGTCCGACCGAAGCAGGACTTTCTACCGAAACCGAAAATTTTTTGGACACGTTAAAAATCTATTGTTTACCGAAAATTTACAGACAGTTAATACGTGTTAAATGAATTTAAAAAAAACAATAATCGAAGAATGTGAAAATTTTTATCTTTATTTTTTTGCTATAAAACAAACAAAAATTATAAAAACTAATAAAACATGTTAACTAGGTACTTCTTGGAACAAAAATTTGTTAAGTAATATTATAATCATTACTTACATTATAAAGGAAGGACCTGACTAATTTAGTGTTTTTATTTTAACTGCGTTTACTACCACAACATTCTTATTACACGTGTTAATAAATGAAATAAAAATAATAATAATTGAAGTATGTAAAAAAATAATTAATGATATAATAATTAAAAACATTTTGTTTTTACCACGATAATCTTTATTTAAAAAATCAACATGTTTCGAGAACGATGTTCTCTTCATCAGGACATTATGTGTACTAAAAACCAAATTATCAAGTATTGAAAGACAGGCGTGGGTAGAAATGGAAGTAGTGGGGGGGAGAGAGGTGAAAAGGGAAGGTTCTTAGAAGATCAACATTGCGGAGGGGTGGGGGGGGGGAGGGAGAGGTGGAAAGGGGGTGCTTAGAAGACCAAAGACAAAAAATTACAATGGAAATTTTGTGAATAACCCTATCTTAAACATATTTCCATTGTAATTTTTTGTCTTTGATCTTCTAAGCACCCCCCCCCCCCTGTTGATCTTCTAAGCACCTCCCCTTTCCACCTCTCTCCCCCCCCACTACTTCCATCTCTACCCACTTATACTTGATAATTTAGTTTTTAGTACATATAATGTCCTGATGAAGAGAACATCGTTCTCTAAACATGCAGATTTTTTAAATAAAGATTATCGTGGTAAAAACGAAGTGTTTTTAATTATTTCTTAAAAATAGTTATTAATTTTTGATATTACTGCTATAAAACAAACATGTTAACTACTTATTGATAACAAAACTAAACTAACGAGAAATAATACATAAACTCACAACAGAATCACGCCGGACCGGCCGGCAAACTCAGCTGATGATGGCGGGTGGGGGTGGCACTCGAGCCACGAACTTTCCCCAAGTCAGCCGAACGACGCGCGATCGTTCAGAAAATCTGTCGAAACCGAAATTGATGCCGAAACTAGATTTTTTGCCGAAACCGAGCCTTCGGTCGGTCAATATACATAATATACGTACGAAAATATTATCTGGTAAGACGGTACATCTCAAAAAACCTCATTTTGCTAAAAGCAGTAAGTTATTTCGAAAATTCATTAAAAAACTATAGGTATTCTGTAGGAATTTTAGCTGTGGGATTTAAAAGATATTAATGACTACAGGTACCTACTAATTATTTATGCATTATTTTTATATGTTAGCATACTTTTGCCTTGACAAAGAAAAGGTTCTTAGGAAACCGGTCGACTGGTTTAAAAACAAAACAAAAATCATTTAGTCAAAACATCATCTTCATCACATGCGAAAGGGAAATTAAAAACAGCGCGGGTCAAATGAATGACACAATATTATACTGGACGCGATGTTTAATAAATGACTGTCGAGAAGTATGTTTTTTCCCTGCGGTCGCCATTGCCGGAGTTCAATTTCAATTAAGTGCCCTTTGTTCAGTGGCGGGAAAATTAAATATAACGTCTGGCAACGTTGATAATATTAGTAATAACACGATGAATTCATGGCGGGCCTTATCTGCAGGAATTATATATTTATCATGGCACACCATGATGTGTGGCAAGCTATTTAGGTATTCAAATAACACATGGACTTAAATAATAACATAATGTCACCAACGTAAACAAGATACTGAATACTGCGCCTTATATTCGGGTGTATACGAATCAAACTGGCTGAATCCGCGTTAAAAGAATTTATCCGTTACTAGCGAGTTGCCGGCATGCGTTGCAATGTCACTTATTAAGAGCGTATAACCAGCCAGCGGACGAAAATCCACATTTCGTCGAAAGTTGTTCTTACGATCGTGCAGGGCGGTTACAATGAGAAAGATTAATTATTCTCCGTACCAACTTTTTTAAATTATAACTCAATATCGAATTTATTTCAATCCAAATTAGCTTTAATTTATACCTTCATCCAAAAATGCTGAAAGGCGTGATGATAAAACTATTAAAATAATGTACTTTTTGTAGTTATTTTTTGATTATAAGTATTTATCATTTTTCAATAATGTCTAAATTTAATAAGAATGTTAAAAAAAAATCTGAAATATATTAGTTTGTAAGTGCGCAAATAAATACACAAATGGACCAATTTTCGTCAAGAAACACATGTACGTACATATTTTTTAATGATTTTATTGAAACTAAAATTAAAATTCTAAAACATGCGTTTGCTAGATAATGTATTGATCTATTTTACTGCATGATAATATTTTTTGAAATGGGTGTGGTATAAAACAAAATCTTTTTTGAAAATTTAACAAATCTGCCAACGACCTATGGAATAACCTTGTTATACTAAAAATTTAAAAATATTCTCAAAATTTATTACATGCGAATGCTATATAAAAGAACAATCTTTCGAAATCCATTTATAATTTTTTGTGGAAAAGAGTCAATGCGTCTAAAATCTGATTTGAAAATGACATATTTCTGGTTTTCTCTGGTAATGGCCTCTTAAGGGCCCGCAACCCGAATTTCTACCGATTTCATGTTAAGTTTTGAAGCTCTTAAAAAAATGTATGTTATTCTCGAAGATAATATCTAGACATTGCCCGCGCCGAAACGCAAATTATATAAAATTCCCTCAATAGAAAAAAATCGCAAAGTATGCTCCAAAAATTATTATAAACACGTTTGTTTCAGTTGTTTTACAAGTTATATATACGAAAAAATTCACAGTGTTTCTTTAAATGCTGTGACAATGACCGCGAGATTTTTGCTCTATTTTAAACGAGTCGTGTTTTATTAAACATTTTCGCATCGATTTTGTCGCTGTAAATGTTAGCGCTCTCCTCTAACATTCGTAATTTCGTATCTCTCCATCTTCTTCTTTTTGAGCCCGGTTGCAGAGCCTTAAGTAAAGATATATTTATTTTATTTTCTCTCTGCGTGTTCTTTCCCATTTCACTTCGTCTCCTCTTCCCCCTCCCGCGTTCCCCCTCCACTTTCCCCGCCTTCCCCCCTCCCGCGAATCCCCCCCCCCTCCCGGATAACTCGCCCTTCCCTCCTACCCTTCCTGCTAAACTACACTCATAGTTCAAACGACTCACGCATCACAAATTACATAATATGTGTACAAATTTTATAATGACAGAGCTCACCTATGTATATGTATAGAAACCATCGCGGGCACGCGCACAACAACTCACTAAAGTTTCATCGCAATCGGCTTAATGGTGTAGGAAATAATTTCATGACGCCAGAGCTCAATATTATGTATAAAAACCATCGCAGGCATGCGCACATAAAATCCCCAAATATTCATCGCAATCTGATGATAATAATTTCATGACGCCAGAGCTCACTATTGTATATAGAAACTATCGCGGGCCAAAGTTTCACCGCAATCGGATGAATGGTTTAGCAACTAATAATTTCATGACGCCAGAGCTCACAATTATAGAAACTATTGCGGGCATACGCACATCAAATCCCCAAAGTTTCATCGCAACTGGATGAATGGTTTAGCAACGCATAATTTCATGACGCCAGAGCTCATAATTATAGAAACTATCGCGGGCATGCGCACATCAAATGCCCAAAGTTTCATCACAATCAGATGAATAGTTTACGAGACTACCCACACAGATAAAGCCCCGGAGCTTTTTCGCAGCATTCAATTTCATGCGACGATTGTCGGTTTGTTCCTTTATTAGAAAATTGGGACGATAAGCGAAACGCGACTGTTCTTACGATAATCTATACCGGCTTAGAGGTTACCATATAATGCAAGTCACACAAGCACCATTTTATCATTTTTGGTATACCTAATTTCATTATGTAAGTAGGTACTATTCCATATTGTAAATGGTAAATATTCCACTATGGTAAATATTCCACTAACTTCTATTAGGAACAGATTTTGGAAATTACACAACGTTTTAACTTAATTATTACATGAAAAAAGTACCTAATTATGTGTGGACAGATGGTAAAAGATGCATTAAAATTCCATTTTTATTCAATCAAAGTTCAAAATTTCCCTTATAAAACGATCCCATTGCCGCTATTTAGGATTTTTTAAATGAAAACTAGGTAGGTACTTAAGCACCGTTGTGATTAGAAACTCGATAAAACGAAAATAGGGACATTAAAAAGAGACTAACACATACATCTACAGGATTTAGCCGGCGAGAGAATGAGTTAGTATAATCGGTCTCCTCTTTGTGCGGTGCTTCGTAGCCTTCCCACTATTGTCTACTTTAGTTTTCTGAAGGTTTTACTTCTACCGCGTGTGAAATGCACCATTTGTTTTTTTTGTATTTAACGAAGTTTTGTTCTAAAAAACATGAATAAACTGTGAACCTAATAGTCTACTTTATCCACGTAAATAGCTAATTCTTGAGAAAAATGTTCAAATAAAGTGTAATTTCGATAATCTCTGCCTAAAAGTGCGGCGGTTAGTGTAACAATTACCCGAAGTTATTTTTTTTAACTATCTAGTAATAATAATTATTGATTTCATTGATTTGATTACCACTCGTAGATTATTTGAATTTATGAATGTAAAAATTAATAAATTGAATTCAATAAATAATAATTAGAGGCAATTGTGTACATTCGGAAGAGCTAGGCATCCACAATATGCTTTCAACTATGTGTCTACAACGCATTTCAAGATACTTTCGGCACGTTGCTCGCCAAATTGAGTACTCCAACTTGTAGAAACTCATAGTCACTAGCAAAGTGTTTGGCAGAAGAAGCAGAGGAAGGTCACCAATGCGCTGCAGTGACCAAAATCACTGGCGTCCGGTCCGGTACGTCGGTGTACTTGGCTCTCCAAGGAGCACAGAACCGCGAGGAGTGGAGGGGTCCTTGTCCACCATGGAAATAGGAGTAGGGATCACGATCTTCAGCAATGAGGAACCGACTTGAGAAGAAAGTGAGCTAACATATTTATCGTAGATTGTAGTTCTAATATGCCATAATTCACAATGAAACCAACAGTAGTAGTAAGACATCATAATTATGCCTTATTCATTGCACAATTATTCACAAGGAAAGAAACTTGCGATCTATTTACAGACAAAGGAAGCAGTAAGAGTAAGAAACGTGCACAACTGCGCCATCAACATAGTAATACAAAAATTGCCTACACATGACATCACTCGCACTAATTGGGGCACAGGGACATGGGTAGAAAGGTAGTTATAGTCGGCGTCCCTAAGACAGCGAAAAGCCTAACGATGTTATAAGTAGGTACTTGTTTTATTTTTTCTTATGTAAAACATTCGGAAAATGTTGAATGAAAAACTCGTCTTAATTTCAAGGCTCCACAAGGGAAGTACCTACCTATATATGTATTACGACTTTTTATGTGCTTTATACGAGTTTGCCTTCATGGAGGATCAACGGTTCATCATCTGGTTTCTATGACAATACGTAAAAACCGAATTTAAACTAGTTTATTTTTCGTTACAATGCCATATTCAAACAAATAAATTGATTCTCTCTGCATGTCCTTTCCGGTGCGTCCCCGTTCCCCTCCCGCCTCCCCTACCCTCCCCGTTCAACTTCCACCTTCCCCGCCCACCCTCTCCCGCAAACCTCCCTCCCGCGTTCCGTATATTCAGTCCCAGTACATTCAGTTTTCAAACAGCTGGCACGAACCACCTATTACAATTTTTTTATCCAAATCTCCATTTTTCGTATATTACAAATATTCATTTTTGTATATTATAAGAACAATCAATCAAATTTAGTACCTAACATAGGTACCTATTTAAGATATCTGTAATTTAAAAAATCCTGACAATTTCTTTTAATACAAAAAAAAACTGCCAGTTAAATTCAATTTCATCAAACGCGCAAACTGTCAAACGTGCGAAGTTAAAATAGCCTTTAACTTTTCTGATATTATTAAATTTTTGCGAAATTTTCTTAACTTTTCTTTCCTTCCTTTTCGAACCTTCTACAAACATTAGAAAACGTTTTTAAAAAAGATGAATGGAATAGGTTGAAGTTGTTTTGAAGTTATGGCGTGACCAAGGAAAACAAGGATTCATTTTAAATACCTATATAGATTTGAATAGTGTTCTGAATTGTTCGGTTAATGCCAAGCAAAATATGCTAAATCACTATTTTCGATCAATCTTTACTACGAATCGGGTTACCTACATTATGAATACCAAAAAAATGCATTGTATAAATTCAAGCTTTTTCCATCGTTTCGCTTAAGTAGAATTAAAATAAAAAATTTATTTACTTTATGAAAAATGTAAGCGTAAATTACAAAAAAAAAACAGTATTTTTTTTTCATTAGGATTTCATACCTAGGTATGTATAAATGCATACAAGAAGCCACTTTTAAAAAATACAATCTATGATTAAGATTATCTGTTACAGTTTTTTCCCTTGATTAACTTATTTCTTAATAAATTTTTCACAAAACAAATATACATATAACTGCTTTTCCGCGCAATCGACCGTTTCTAGACTCCGTTTGCTAAGCGACTTTTAGGTATGTCTACTTCTAGCGTCTTTTATGTACCTATATTCGTGGAGATATAAGGCACACTAAGAATATATACACATGTTTGGCCTGAATAATCTTAACGAAATTTGAAAAATATTTTAAATTATCTCTTGCCTAACGGCTTGAGTAAGAGTAAATAAATAATCAAATTTAAGAAAATAAATTTGTGGGTCTCACCGACATACGAAATTTTCTACGGTGGGTCTATTTAAAAATGGTACCTATGCACAACTCAGAATCATGCAACCTCAACATCTCCTTTGAAAAGTCATTAAAAGTGAAGAAAAAGAGCATATAAAAAAATTGGTTAAATAAGATGCATTAGATTAGGTTATCGGCAATTTTTCTTTTTTTTCCATACTTATAAAGACTTCAAAGAGTGTTGAAATTGCATGATTCTGAGTTGTCATGGAACCTTTAAAAATACCTCATTATTCATTATGAATTTGCTAGCTTTGCGGGCTTCAAGTCCTGAAGGCGCGCGTGGTCACAATCTGACAAGTTTCCTAGGGTTTATAATAATAGATATTAACCCTGCACACCGTCGGGTCTGCTACAGGCTGATTGAACGGACCGTCAGACCGTCTAGAATCGGCGCCGCAACGCCACGGGATATGTCAGGCGTCGCCGTCGGTTGCGTGTCGCGTGGCGTCCCATACGGCACCACTCCCACCCTCTTCCCCACGGGGGTGTGGAAAACTTAATAATAGTCTCATCGTTTGATTAATTGTTATGTCGATCGGTACGTAAAGGCGTGAGATCTCAGATTTAAACAGTTGAAGGCGAGCGGTCGAAATCGTATGCTACGACTAGTGGAGGGGTAAATTCCCAGGAATATATTTTTGGGGAATATTCCCGAAACAGGTAGGTAACATAGCGTGAATGTCTAAATGGTGAAATCCCCGTACTAACTTGTCTACTACAACGAAATTTCATGTTAATTACAAATGCATCATTTTAATTAGAGCATGCTGAGGAAAGAACTTTTTTCATTTTTGTAAAATACCGAAGACATATTAGGTACCTATGTCTGCATTATGGCTTATTATTAAGCGGTCAAAATATTGATATTTGCAACGAGCCAATAAGCGTGTGATGTCACGGTACATACAATGATTGGCGCGGCAGTATTGCAGTTCTACTGCAGCATTGCCATTCGAATTATGAATTGTTTCCAAACCAAATTTTACCCAAATTCACTTTAAAAGCACAAAATTCGTCATTTTTGGAGATATAAAAAAACTAATATAAATGACTCATTAATTACTTAACATAAACTTTCATATTAAAAAAAAAAAAAAAAAAACAGGAGACAATCCGTTAAGAATAGATTTCTTAATAAAAAAACACAGAGTTTGCAATTCACACGCGGTAGAAATGAAACCTTCAGAAAACTAAAGTAGACAAGAGTGGGGAAGGCTATGAAGCAAAAAGCACAAAGAGACCAATAGGTTACGAAGCACCGCACAAAGAGGAGACCGATTATTCTATCTCATTCTCTCGCAGGTCAAATCCTATACATGCATATGTTTGTCTCTTTTTAGAGTCGCTATTTTTCGTTTCATCGAATTTCAAATCAAGAGAAGTTTTCACTTCAAATATATATATAATAAGTTGATAGGTTTAATTCCTTTTTATTAATTTCTAAATAAAACACTTGTGTTGCAAAGTTTTTTTTAAAATAAGAAACGACATTTATGTTTATTTATATCACTTTGAATGGTTTTTTCTAACAATCAAATAATAGAATAACAAAACAGATGACAATCGATGATTGCATTCTAATTGACATTATAGGATTCAAATTTAAAGGGAATATATTTTCTTTACATAGGTATATATATATATATATATATATATATATATATATACCTATGTACCTATTTATTATTGTCTGGCAATATTCCCGGATGCACTTCATTAATCACTAGCCACAAGCTACAACACACTTGTGTACTAAGATTAAATCAAAAATACAACGTGAGGGTTAGGGTGTACCTGCGAAATTTTAATATTTTATGACATTGGTTGCAGGAAATGGATTTAGTGAATAATCGCACTTTCCACAGATTAATGGACAAATCCATTGGCAAATAAAGAGATTCGAGATTGTCAAATTTAAAGGCAAACGGTTGAAAACATTAGGTAGGTAATGTCATACCCAAGAGAATGGAATTTCTGAAGCTACATTTCGACAATACAAAGAGTAGGTCTTTTACGTGTGAAATTGTAATGTCGAATACAGACATATTCGTTATCGGCATCTGTACAGCATTCTGTTCGGTACATATTTTATGATTCAATAGAAAAACCACGCAAAACATTATAAAAAAGTATATCTAATAATATTCATTGTTTTTGTATTTAATTCGTAGAACTCCATTCTAAAGAAAAAATTAAATCAATTTTTACAATATTACTAGCTGGTCCCGGCATGCGTTGCTATGCCATTTAATAAAGAAATTGTTTCTCCCTGAGTGTCCTTTCCCATTCGCCCCGTTCCCTTTCCGCCTCCTCTTCTTCTCCTGCGTCCTCTTCCCCTCTCGCGTTCCCACTCTGTCACCTCCACCTTCCCTCTCCCCATTCCACTACCCCCCCCCCCCCTTCCACCGTCCAGCGAACCCCCCTCCCGAGTTCCCCTCCCCCTCACACGGCCCCTTCCCCTCCCGCGTTCCCCGCCTTCCCTCTTCCCTTTCCCGCTCCCTCGTCCCGCCAACCCTCCTCCCGCGTTCCATATATTCAATCCCAGTACATTCAGTTGTTAAACAGCCCGCGTGTCACCTTTTACAATTTTTATTCAAATTTCCATTTTTCATGTATATTAAATTTGGTACCTATTTAAAATATCTAAAATTCTTGATTCGATTCAAACTATTAGGGGAGTACCTACTTTAAATAAATTTATCTACTTAAAGATTTTCAAAAATATAATCCTGATTTAACAATCATTGTTTTGCAAAATGTCATTCTCAAACACGCGAACTGTCAAACGTGTGATGTTTTCTGAAATTATCCAATTTTTTGCGCAATTTTCTTAATTTTTCTCTCCGTAAGAACCATCCTCGTACTTCAAGCAATATTCTAAAAAAAGAATTGGCAAAATCAGTTCAGCTGCTCTCGAGATTTGCGCTTAGCAACACATTGAGCGATTCATTTTTATATATAAGATAATTGAAAATTAGAATAGAACACTATCAACATCATATATTCATAATTTTTGTAAGCAGATTAGGTAGGTACCTGTTATATGTATTAAGTTCTGCAAGTATTTTAGTTTTTTTTATTACTGTGACAGCTGTTTCAGCGTCCAAGACCATTTTCAAACTATGGTTGGACCACGTTGAGACGCCTTATTTATTTGACTCTAATTACTGCCGCCCAATTTCAACTTTCATGATGCCTAAAATAATAAATAACGGTTAAACCGATTTACTGAGAACATAATTGTGACAATAGATTCTCTAATCTGTGTGGTACTTTTAAATCTGTTTCCCCACATAAAATGGTAATACTTTCTTAATTGTTTAATAATGACGAGAGTGATATTGACTTATTTAAATTTGTCATATTGTTTAGATCTTGTGAACATACTGAGAAGCTGAAAATAAATAATTTTCCTTTATTAATTAATGGCATATTAGGATCGTTCATTGGATTAATTTCTAATTGATGTGTAAAATAATAAACAAATAAAAGCTACACTACTATTGAAGATAAGTTTTATACGAACGTATTTTTGATTTACAAAACAACATTCAACCAAACCACATATTTTGTGGTCAACTGATAATTTATCATAGATAGGCTCATAATACCAGACTTAACAATAACTTTCTGGTTGATAGATATAGTTTGTTATACCCGAAATTAATGCCATCAACATAAATTCAGTATACAAATTTGATGATGCATTAAAAAAAAATAACCGGTACAGAGTGAGGCCCACTTTGTCACGAAATGTTTGAAAAATCATAGTATTATTGTACCAATAAAAAAGCAAAACGTCCAGAACATTTTTTTCTAAATACATTTGGTGATAAAAAATAACTTAAAATCGGTCTAGTTTTGGAGGAGAAAAGACTTGGACGATTTAGGCGTAATCAGCCTGAGGTGCAGTTGTCCCTTTCACTCGGTATTCGGGGGGGTAACAGCGACAGGGGCAGCAACAGTTTTGTAATATACCTATTATTAAAATTTCTCGGCGCTCGCGTTTCCTCTTAGGTAAATTATGCGTTTGATGTTTGTTGGAAAATGGTTATTTTTTTATGTTTGTTGTCAAACAATTGGTCTTACCCACTGGACGACCTCCGTAGTCCAGTGGGTAAGACTCTTGACTCACAATCCGGAGGACGCGGGTTCGAACCCGGCATGCGCAAATAAATTTTATTTGATTAATGGGTGTTATTTCACAATTCATTCATTTAAAATAATATATAGTATATTTGCGGCATGTTCCAGAGTGGAAGATACTATCAGTATCGCCCTGGTGTAAGACCACCATTCATAATTGAAACGTTGCTTGAAAATGGCTTTAGCCGTGTTTGGTGACCAGATCTGAATAGCCAGGTACTTCCTAACCTTCCTCTTCCCCACCTCCCTCCCCTCCCCACTACCTTCAGCCTCACAACATACCCCAATTGGGGATGTGTGTTTATTGTGTATGTTATGAATGTATTGTTAGTTAACATTGAAATTAATTAGGCGAAGAAAGCTTTGCGTTTGAAAAAATAACAAGTAAACAATTCTTTATTAATCTTTTTTATACTTTTTTTATTATTATATAAAAGTTACATACAATGGGAATTTATACCCGCTAAGGTACTGCAAGTAGCTTGTCAGCAGGAGATTAGTTCCACAGATTAGTTAAAACAATACATCAAATAATCCTAAACGCGTCAGCGTGGCAACAAAATAGGTACACATACAACAGCATATTAACCATAAACATATTTATATATATACACTAAACATTGAGATAATGTGATATGCAATGTTGATAATTATTATTCAGAGACCGTATTTTATGGTGAAAAAGTGTAGATTAAGAATATATTTTTTTAAATATCATTAGACAATTGCGTATATAATACACTAGTCATTAATAACACAATTGCAAATTAGAACATGGTGAGAGTGAGCAAAATATAATCTTAATACATAAGGTTACTCCCTAATAGCCATGATTTTAACATCAGTGAGAATTTCCTTATATATTGAATAGCGGTGAATTCAAAAAATCCAAAAACGTCAAATGTAAATGCGCTGATTGTTTTGCTTTCGTTCTTAAGCATTTAATGCTGCCCCTCCTTCTTACACACTAAATGTCAACGGTCGAAAATGAGGCAAACAATGAACATATGTCTTCACCCATCCGAAGGAAAAATACAACTATAATTAATCTCCCTCACACGTGTAAAGAAAATGAAATGCAATTCCCGTAAGTAAGTGGAAAAATAAGAAAATTCGTAAACAACGCCATCTCTGATTCTGACAAAAACAAAACAATTGCAGTTGCGCATCGATAATTGTTTCATTGTGTAATTTTTAACATAATAAAAAAAAACTGAATTTAATTCAGCTAATAAGTTAACACAACAATTATTTATTGATTCTGAGGCGGTACGAAGTTCGCCAGGTGAGCGAGTCAGAAATAAATATTGTTTTATTGGAGTTTTTCCTAGAAATCTGCGAAAGACCAAGGTATGCCAATGGTATTCAAATTTATACGGAGCGTGTTTACAAAAACTTCATACTGTATGTAATATATGACAAAAATATGTCACGCCTATAGAAGACAGTAGGATTATGACATACCGAATTTATTCCAGCATTTTGAGGCTGAACGGAGTGGCGAGAGGAAGAAGAGCAGAGGAATTTGGGTAAGTAGATACTTGGCTATTTAGATCTTGTCACCAAACATAGCTAAAGCCATTTCAAGCAACTTAGGCAAGAACTATGTTGGCGGGATGATACAGTGAAGAAGATACATAATACGAAGGTAGGGTGGAATATCGCGACAGAAATGCTAATTTAGCGATTGGAGCTAACCTGCCATCATATCAGACATTATATGGCCATCAGACGTGGGTGTGACCAGTGTTGCTAGGTGGGTGAAATAGACGCTATTTAAAAAAAATGGCGCAATCTCCTTGCTTAAAATTCGTCAATGTGCAGAATTACACCGTGTTTTATGTTCATACCGCGAAACTGCAGCGGGTGATTTAAAAATAAAAACAGAGTGTGCAATTCGCACGCGGTTGAAGTGAAGCCTTCAGAAAACTAAACTTCAGAGAATGAGACGAATGCAGAGTATCAGCAGTAGGATAATTGTAGGGTTTATCATATATATATAAAAATGAATCGCTGAATGTGTTGCTAAGCGCAAATCTCGAGAGAAGCTGAACCGATTTCGCTAATTATTTTTTTAGAATATTCCTTGAAGTACGAGGATGGTTCTTACGGAGAGAAAGATTAAGAAAATTGCTCAGAAAATTGGATAATTTTAGAAAACATCGCACGTTTGACAGTTCGCGTGTTTGAGAATGACATTGTGCAAAACAATTATTGTTAAATCAGGATTCTTTGAATCGAATCAAAATTTTTAGATATTTTAAATAGGTACCTACCTATGTTAGGTACCAAATTTAATATACATGAAAAATGGAAATTTGAATAAAAATTGTAAAAGGTGGCACGCGGGCTGTTTAAAAATTATCTAGGAACCTGGGAGGGTGGAGGGAGACCTGGGAGGGGGGAGGGGAACTCGGGAGGGGGATCGCGAAACGGGGGAAGGGGTGGGGAATGGAGTGGGGAGGGGGAAGGTGGAGGTGACGGAGTGGGAACGCGAGAGGGGAAGAGGACGCAGGAGAAGAAGGGGAGGCGGAAGGGGAACGGAACGAATGGGAAAGGACACTAAGGGAGAAACAATTTCTTTATTAAATGGCATAGCAACGCATGCCGGGACCAGCTAGTTTATTATAATATTGTTACCAAGTTTAAAAAATATTTTAAATTTTATTCTACGAAGCACCGTACAAATAGGATGCCGATAAGCTACGAAGGACCACACCGATTAGTCTATTTCGTTCTCTTGCAGGCTAAATCCTATAGATGTATGTGTTTGTCTCTTTTTAGTGTCGCTCGTTTCCGTTTCATCGAGTTTCAAATCACAACGGTGCAAAGAAGTTTTCACTTCAAAAATTATACTGTTACAGAATATCGTGAAAAATCACCCAGAAGTTTAACGGTGTGAAAGTAAAAAAAAATAAGGCTCTTAGAGGTACCTATTACATTACTCCAAATTCAAGTTATTCTGTTTGGCAAATAAGAAACGAATACATTTATAATGCAACTTCCTTTTATAAAATCTCCACCTGGCAGTACAAACCCGAAATCACCCGACAAACGGCGGAACCACCCGAAGTAGTTACGGAATCGCCTGCAGGCATCGGAGAGGACCGGTCCTCTGTTCCTCACTATAAACTACATCCACAAAACACATACATCCAGCCGAACCACCTAACCAAAAGATCGTATCAAATTAAAAAGTAATCGCAAGAATTTTAAGGTTTTGCTACTCGGTGTCTTTATTTTGCTCGCTAGTAGTGCGGGGCGTTTAGAAAGTTTGTTTCTATCACAGGGCGTGGCGGGAAGATAATAATTATTATTTTGCAGCGGTTTGCGTCTCGGATTAATGCGCGCACTGCCATCTGCCGGTGGGCGGGGTCTTTGGCCGAGGAAAATTGCCGGGAAAATTTACCAGCGCGGTACCTACCTAAATACCTAGTGAAGCTAGAACGGGGAGAGTTTCCAAAGAACGTGTCCGTAATCATAAAGGAGTGCATCGAGTGGCATAGTACCAACTCGTCTGTGTTTACGTCCAACTTTCATAATAGTAGATTCTTGAATGAATCAGCCACTATGCAAGTAAAAGTAGCAATATATGAATAATAAAGGAAGGAATTCACATAATTCATTACGTATTCTTGTGCTGATTGACTCGATTTAACGGGGCGTCTGCCTATCAAGGTTCGCAAGACATTTTTTACTCATTTCTAATCGATTCGATGCATTAATGACTTTTCATAAATGGGGTTGCATCAGTGCCGATGTCATGCTGTGCGGAGGGTCTGTTTAAGGAAAGGTACGAGAGAACCTGTGTCTTGGAGATACCCATTACAAAATACTGCAAAACAGCAATGTTTTGCAGTATTTTGAGCAAAGAACGAGTAAAAACGAAAAATATTAGAAATAACCATGAATTTTTTTAAATACAAAAATTTTGAATGCAAACTTAAAGCACACCTTTTACGTTTTTTCTAACTTAGTTACTGGTAATGAAAAAAAATTAAAACACACGTAGGTACTTTATTAGACAAATGTATTACAAACGTCATCACCGCCTCGCTTTTTTGTCGATTCATGTAAAAATCATTCCCAGTTTGATAAAGATGTACATTCTAATTCTTTTGGCGTTAATTATTATTAGATTTGAATGGGTGGTGCTTTCTGGATGGATTTGCGAGGGGTTTTCTCCTTCCAGATCATATTTCTCACTATGCTAAGTAAGGGAAATACGTCGATTTCTATGAAACTTATAGGTAATAATAATTGGATAAGTTGGTAGAGTCTACCAACTTATACTTACCAGGTAGACTTAAATGAATTTGTTACGAAAAACGGAGAAATTGGCCTGAGGGGTTAGAAAAATTTATTCAGTTTGGTTGGTTGTTTTTGCCTCAAATCCAAAATTAAGTTTTGTATGAAAAAGGCGCGAAGCCGTTTCTCTGGTGAATGAGGAATTTATCCATTAAAAATTGGCAGTTATTGTTCAAAATCAACAGTTATAGGTAGATATCTGACGAATGTGGACAATACAGATCTGGCTATAAAACCCAAGCAGTGGATCCATCACCTGCAAAAACTTATTTACTGAACTAAACGCTAATAACAAGCAACTTTCCTAAAATAGCATCGCCAGTTAGTTTAGACTTGTTGATATTGCATTGTCAGTGGGTTATTTTGGTCCGGAATGCGCTCTCAAAAAGGATGCTTTTCATTAAATCCCGTTTACCGCCCGGTGACCGCGTCCGCCGGCAACTCCGTCGTAACCTTTCCCCCTCTCCCATAAACGGCGAATGCAACAGAAAGAGAGGTTACATCGTAGCTATCGGTGATGGGTGCGCACCGCACTTCGCAGTGGGGTCTTCGAGACCTTCTGGGAAAACTAAATATAATACACAACAACCATAAATGTAAATGTATAGTAAAACATCCTCAAATGTATTGTACTTATGTAGGTGTGAAATTCACCATGAATGGTCTCGAGACTGGATGGAAGAATGCCGTTTAGAAATGGAAGATAACATCTCTATTCTAAAAGGTTTAAAAAATTAGATCAAGTGCAGTTTTTAAATAACCGTCATTTTACAAGGATGAATATTTCATAATAATATCTCTTTGTATGCACCACTTCATTTAACTTTAGTTCAAGTCGACTCGTTTCAGACAAGAGCGAAGTTACTGTGGTGTTCAGAAAGTTCGCTTTAAATTTTAACTCCAAGTTTGGACCGCGGCTTAAAAACAATGGTAAAATCTTTTTTTTTAAATAGAAATAGCCTGGATTCACCTATTATAGATACCTAGGTACCTGTCTTTAAATATCAAAACTATAAATAAAGGGCAATTCAGAAGAAAAAAATTAATCCTAAAAATTGTTAATAAATTAAAGAAGAAGCTCTGCAGAATATAGCACATCAATGCTTTGCACTTTGATTTTCGTAAATAAAGCAGTATACATATATTTTGTACCGCCAGACGAAGCTATGAAATATTTCTTCCTATAGTAGGAGAGGAGGTAAGTTGAATAAGGGAGCGGCCACGGAATGCACATTTCTTTGCACTGAATCTGTCAACTTGACATCGGCCATCCGCCGGTTTAGACAGTTCCGTAATTAAAATGACCCCTCTCCTGTTTTCGGCGGAGAAGGGGGCGCATAACTTTTCGTACATCGCCTCAGGAGCAATTACGGAGTAAGGTGTGTATTGTCTACGGTTGATCTGCGCATAAACCGCTTGTGTGAATGATCTGAAGGGATTGTACTGAGAGCGTTATTTGGCGTGCGATGATCTTTTATAATATAGCTGTGTGTGTACATAGCTTAGAGGTTTCAAATTTCAAACAATCTTACAGGGTCAATGTTCAGGGCAACTATCCTGATGATGAAAACTGAAAAGTTATTCGAAAGATTGACGAATAAACAAAAATACAATTAACAATTCTCGATGAAATAAAAAAAAAAATATAAAGAAAAATAAAAAAAGGTAACAGTCACAGCTGGAACTTGAAGCCAAATTTTCTAGTCCTGGAAGACTAAAAGGACTTTTAATATTTTTTATTTTTTAAGAGTTAACAATAATATCACCCTCTTTACTGATTTAACATAACAAAGAGGTTTATAAAATTCAATAAACTTATAACTAATAACTATTCCTAACAAATTGAAAAGATATACGACGTAAGACCTAGGTATATTTTCTGTGAATATCCTCAATCATTTCCAACCAGAAGAGGTACCTAGGTACCTCTTCTGGTCGAAATAATATCAGAGCTTTAGGAAAACCATAAAACTGCAACGTGCCATTACAAACAAAATAAAAATATCATTCTTGTACTGCCTATAATAATCACCCTAATCACAGTAATCACACTTGCATTAACATTATTCGAAGCATTACACATCAATCTGTCTCTCACCGAGAAGTTAAACATTCTAGTCAAATTCTTGTACTATTGTAGGTACCGCATTTTATAAAATTTTGCTTTTACTTTCCCAAACACGTTAATTACAGAACTGATTATTATTTACATATACACCAGGATTAAATAATGTCACGTCGAATAACATGTATTTCAATCCGTTAAATTTCTCTAATAAACAATAAACAGTGTTAATCTCAATTGATCTCCCAGGTAAGTAGGACCATACTAGGACCGTACATATATATTTTCTACATTTTAAAATGTACAAATAGTTTTGTATTATTGATCCGCGAACCGGATGCAATCTGTTAGCCATAAGTTGTTATAATAGTTTGTCTAGTCTGTGTAGAATCGTATCATAAATTTGAACAGACGGACAGAAAAAACGGCGCTATGCAAATCATCGAAATATTATTACATATTATTATAAAAACCGTTAATTATGTTCTTTAATAAACACATACTTAAAAAAAAACTAACCCTCTTTTACAATATGGTGAAGGTACCTACTAAAGCATTGCTGAACCGGAGGTAGAAGCAACCTTTCATCGGAGCAACCGCGCATTGATTAGGGGGTAGGTACCTACCTAGTTAATATGCAAGCAGAAGTAGGAATTCCAAGTGAAATTGACTAAAGTGTAATTTCCCTGCAATTGTAGTCATTTGAATCCGATTCATTCCGTTGCAGACACAAAATTACACAGCGGGTGAAAGCGTAATTGTCTGTTAAATCCACTTCCAAAATAATCACTAGTATTTTTATTGGACGCTAAAGACATTTTTGCATATTTTTTATACAATTATATTTCACCGCAGACGTTCATTAAATCAAGTTAGGTACCTACCTCTTATCGGAGATGATTGAGTCAAATAAAACAGGAATAAATCCCCAGAGCAAATTGAATCAAGCCGCCTTGGATGTTTTAGAAAGGCATTGGAAAATTATTATAAATCAATTTCTTCTTCCAACTTATTTCACCGTCATAATTAATTATATTTGTTAGTAAAACAAATAGAACAGGAATCACCAGATATAGGGGCGGCAGTTTTAGAGGGCGCTAAAATCGTAGGTAATTTATGTTTGATTAAAAAAAAACGAGTGTGCTTTGGACCACACGACTGAAGTAAAACTACAAGACAAACCTCGCCCAATGAACCCAGGTATCCCTGCTAAGTTACCAAACATAGCGAACGGGGTGAACAATGACCTAGGGGTGACATATGACATTGGGGAGAAATATGACCATAGGGGGACCTACGACAATGGGGTGACCTACGACAATGGGGTGACCATCCTTATCCTTATCACTCCCCAAGTCAAGCGTGCGTAAAGGTCCGACCGTTCGCCTAGCAATCGATTACCGTTCGCAACGATTACCGTTTGCATGACATTTTTCGTAACAATCACCACATTTCGTAACGCATTCACCAGCTTACCCCCCAAGTCGAGCGTTCGTAAAAAAGTTTTACTTCAAAAAAACTTGAATCACAAAGCGCCTGGCATCTAGCGCACGTTGTTCTATCGATATTAACTTGATTTTAAAACGCCCAGTTGGTTTTTGAACACATCCTAAGTTAATTTATGGACATCCTAAGTCGATTTGAACGCGTGCATAGTGTACGTGATGTCACCGCCAGGGGAATCCCTGTCACATCTCGAACTAGGGGCTACACGAGCTGAGCCGAATAAACCCGAGCGGTCGAATGTAAAGCGAAGCTACGATCACTCACCTCACGAAAGGGTGCGCCACTCATCGAGAGGGGGTGCCACTATCAATTTTTTGCCCCGGTTAGAAAAAGTCGAAGATCCGGGACTGATTGGTGGGAAAGCATTGGTGACATTTTACAAGTATAACTGCAGGCTGAGTTCGAATCTCACCTAAAGAGTAGGTATTAGTACCTAAGTAACTATACCTACTCTTAGTAGTACTTATATAGTAGGCAACTATACCTACATCGAAATAACATGATGTCAACTGGTAAACGACCAGTACATAAGGCTGTTGCTTATTTTAAATATTTATTTCATACGACACGTGTAGCCTATGCATGACTCGATGCTGTAATATTGATATTTAGGTCTGAAGTAATTATAATTTAGACAAGTGCTTTTACCGCTATCGTAAATATAACTGATTAAATAATAATTAACGAATATACCTACAATCATTATTTATTTAACTAAGGTTTATTGAAGTTTTCGAATGCCGACACAAATCTTGAATAATTCGAGTGTTCGTTCTTAAATGCATTATTTATAACTTAGGGAACGTACCCATACTACGTGACACGTTTAGGGGGGGGGGTCTTCAAAATGTCACGCTCCATACAAATGAGCGACGGGTTGCTTAGGTTTTTGGTCACGGGGGGGGGGGTTAAAAATTGCAAAAAGTTGGTCACGTAGTATGGGTCCGTTCCCTTATCTTATAACCCTCAATAAATCGGGAAAAAAAATAGTTCCGAGTTGAAAGTAAACATACTTACCTACTATCGCTTGGGCTAAATAAAAATTAAGTCCTCTTTTAGGAATAAATTAATCTAATAATTATGGAGAAATTTTGGTCGTAAATTATGAATTATCTATCCGTGATCATAATATACACTTATATCGAACCGTTAATTTTGGTGGTAGATAGAGAATAGTAAAAATCTGAGGATTAATGCCTGAAGTGCCTACGTATATGAAATTGTTCAGAAAAGACTATTATTTTTTGTTGATTTTTTGGTGTAAAGCATGTCAAAATATTATTTTGACAAACATCATCAAACAGGCCACGCTTTCATCAATTTAATGCGACTGACATTCGCTTTTGGACCTTTGAAATAACAGATATTTTAAGTAGATACCTACTTACTGACACCTTTCTCAATTTGCCAAATCTGGCATACCTAGGCACTTTCAGCACTAGCCCCTAGAAATAAACTACACTTAATTTAATTAAGGCCCGGTAGGTAGTAAGCGTTCAAAAAGAATAAGGGGAGATATGTAAATACGAATGTCAGAAGGAGCGCGCTAATATTAAAGGCGATAATAATAAAGTGAAAATGTTTAATAAAACACGACCTCCTTTAAAATAGAGCAAAAACCTCGCGGGAAATGTCTTAGGTAGCATTTAAAGAAACGCTTTGAATTTATCATAGGTAGGTACCTACGTATACATAACTTGCAGAATAACAACAAAAGGTGTGTATAATAATTTTCGGAGCTCAATTATATAAGTTTTACCGAAGTTCACTGCGAAAGCTCATAGGTACCTACCTACCTAACTCATATTTCCCGATTTCGAGGAATCTATGGGCAGGTAGGTACCTAGGTACCTAATGTATATTCCTCGAACTGATGTTCGAGGAATATTTCGGAGTTCGTGTTCCAATTTTTACGATAAACTTATCACTAATCAAGGGTAATTTTTTATTATGGCACAGTTTTAATTGACGCGAGTGGCGGTTCGTACCATTGGAGACAGCGGTAATTTAAGGACTGTTAAGAAAAAAATAGTAGATAAATTATACAGAATCCAATTAGGTACAAGCCGATGCCGATGGAACCAAATCCGGGAATAAAAACCGACGAGACTCCGCGGGAAGAGACCGGAGATCAATAATTTAATTTAAAAGTCGCATCTTTACAGGAAAAGGTTTTATTTTGAAAAAATGTCTACCTGATAGAAGATAACTCAATGAAATGACTTATTTACGAATAATTTTATTGCCAATCTAACAAAAATGTAATAGGCGCTTTTAGTAAAGGCAAAAAATAAAATATTTAATATTAGTAAATCATTCATACTGCAAACTATGAAATATGTAGCTATGTAAAAACAAAAAAAACTAACAAAAAGTAGGTAATTATTAAAGGATTAAAAATGCATTTTACACCTCTCAAATTAATGTACCTAGCAGTTTAATTTTCTAACAAAATACATTCAAATCACAAATAAAATAGGTAGGAACCTACCTAATTAATTACTAATTACATAAAATGATGGTAGAATGATGATGTTGAAATGCTATTCCTATAAACAATTTGTAAACCTACTTGTTTCACTTGCTTGATGCTGCATTTTATTTTATTTAAAAACTATCGAGTAGGTAGGTACTTACCCGTCGTGCGTTGCAATGCCACTCAAAGAAAGAAATTGTTTCTCTCTCCCGTGTTCTGTCTCATGCGCCCGTTCCCGTCCCGTTTACATCCCTGCCGCTAAAGTACATGAAATACACGCATTTCTCAAACTATGTTTTAAAATTATTGAGAAAAAATAATTTAAAAAAATAAAATAAGTCAATTCAAATGATGTCGCTTTTACACAATACGAGAAAGTTCAGTTATAAAAACTCGAATCAATTTCAGAAGAAACACGATTTTTTTTTATTTGAATATCGTGAATCCGATACGAAACGTCAGACTTGCAGAGGTAAACTTAATAGACACTAGAGGCGGTTATAAGTTATAATAAATATGGTTTTACCCATGAGAGCTTCGTTGCTTTCTGTCTGATACGTGCTTCGTTTATGGAAAAGAGGGAGAGGACACAACGGACCTACCGGCAGTATCCGTATAACTGCTGGAGAAAAAGTGGTTACATCGTGCAAATCAGGATTTAAAAACGGAAGAAATTATTTCTTCTTCCATCACTGCCAACTTATTTTGTGGCACCATTTTATTTAAAAATTAATAGATTTCTTAGTTTTAACCACGTATATTGTTCACAAAAAAACGAGCAATGCTCACATGCTCGGGGTTTAGGTACTTAAGTAAACTTTAAACTTTAAGATGTGAGCGTCGCTCATGAAACATGTCGGTTTTTTTATGAACAATAAACGAGGTTAAAACAAATAAGTTGATTAATTTTAAATTATGTTTGTTTATGAATAAACCCATTTATTCATAATGAGTAAGTACGGGTGCAAACAATTAATTCATCTTAATATTTTAAAGCATAACTTGTAAAAAGTGTTTTTTCCGAAAATACTAAAACTCGCGCCATCATTAGCATTTAGTGCGGGGAAAACAGATTTCGAAGTAGGTATCTTTTGTCTCAATTACGAGTATTTTCTTAGCAATTGGTTTAACCGTTAATTAAGGCACCTTAAAAAAAAATTTAGGATCATATAAAAAAGTCGTATCAAAGTGGTTTAACCACAGTTTGAAAATGACTTAGTACGCCGAAACAGCTGTCATAAAAATAAAAATACTTAGAGAACTTAATAATAACATTATTAATTATTAAATTTAAATTTTAAAAACTTAAATGGAGTTCTACAAATTAAACCCAAAAACTATATTTTTTTATTATTTATTTATTTAATAAACAGTTTAGAAAGTACAATTGATTCGAAAATAAATCACTATCATTACATTAGATAGTACCTATATAATAAATGAAGTCGCTCAAAATGTATGTGCGCTTAGATCTTTTAAACTACGCAACGGATTTTCATGCGGTTTTCACCAATAGATAGAGTAATTCAAGAGGAAGGTTTATATGTATAATACATGCTTATTATAGTAGAGAAAAGCCGAGAAATTCAAATATTCAATTCAGGCAGCGGGCAGCTGGCAAGCGGGTGGTGTGGATTTGATAAAGGTTGGGTAATGGCGTTGTGTTTCGTTAGCCACAGCAACGTGTGGCCGGGTCTGCTAGTTACATAATAAGTTTTCACTGATTTTTTGACGCTTGTGATTAGAAGAGGGACGAGTAGGTATCAGGAAGAAAAATATATATTTTTTTATTGGTGCCCTTTTTTACTCATTTAAAGTACGCTCTAGCGTGTTTAAATCGCACTTTATGGAACGCGCGTTTTTTAAAGTTACCATGGCAACATCAACAAATCAACAAAATGTGAAGTCTAAATGTCAACTTTTAACTATAAATCTGACAGGAATATTTTAAACGTCAAATAAAACATTACAAATGTTTCAAAAATTTTATTCAAAGTTTACATCGTTTACATTCTAATTATTTAAATGGATGTGAAAAGAGCAGTTCGTATTATTTGAAATATTAATACCTCCGTTTTTTAAATCGGAGGAAATGCAGTTCAAATTAATAGTATTCTCGGAAGTCAATGAGGCTGCACTTCCATTAATGGCAGTTCCAATAATGTTTGAAACATTCTTCTTATTGCTAATGCTCTCTTCCACGTAACCAGTCGCCACAGCTGCCGATTTCCATCCTACTTGTCGTTGGATTTGATCAATTGTCATGCCACTATTTGCCATAATGGTAGCGGATGTACGTCGAAACGCATGTCCTGTATATTTCTCAGTATCGTTTAATTTAAGATAGCGTGCGATTTGTAAGGGGCATGATCCAAATGTGTTAATACCAACCACTTGATTGGTGCACTTACCCTTATCATACCGTAAGAAAACCCTGTCTGTACTTACATTTTGGGGTCGCAATGATAAATATTGCTTCATCAAACGCACATAATTAATTGCACCACTGTCGGCAACAGTAAAACGTCGAGCCTTCACTGTTTTAGATGGTCGGATGGTAATAAGCAATACACTTCCTTCTTCTTTGATATCATATAAGCGTAAATCGCACAATTCACATCTTCTGCAAGAGCCAAAGATTCCGCAAATGGCTACCACCTTCAAAAATAAGTACGTAATGTCCGGTGCTTCCGTGAAAAACTTCCGCAAATCATCTTCTTTGAATACATACGCCTTCTTAGCAACGTCATCCTTGCTAATTGCCTTCATGAATGCATGCACTTTCACAAATGATTTTAAATCAACCCCTTTATTTATCCTCAACAGACATTGCAATTTCGAATGTATGGCCCACATAGTCGATGCTTTGTACTGTTCCGACATTTTCTGAAGGTAAGCAAGCACAACTCGTTCATCTACATCTACTACGTTTTGCTCCTCCATCCATGTTATGAACCTTTCATATTCTTTTTTATAAACGTCTTTGGATTTTTCAGGTATTAACCGCGATTCTGCTTTGGTATTTAAATTATCAATGTTAGAACTCATTTTACAACACACAATAACTAGTAAAAACTGTGATGTCAACTATTAATCTTATGTGACAGATTGCAAATTAATGTTTGTGTTTTTCATTTCCATGACAACAAGATATTGTGATGTCACATCACGAATTCATTAATAGTTCTTATTTCCAATTTTTTAATAATAATATCAATATTTATGTTTTCAAAGTGTACCAATAAAAAAAAAATAGCGTAAAGTATTCGTGGATAACTGGTCTTTAAAACACTTCGTCGTGATCGAAAAATCGCGCGTGTTTTAAAGACCTGTTTATCCACTTATATTTTAATATACTAATGTATCTTATAATTAATTATAGTTTAAGGTACTTAATTTTTTTTATGAAAGAGCAGATTATGAATTCTTTTAAGTATCACCTTAGTGCTGCATTATTTGCATTAAAATGATTATCATTTTCACTTATCACTTTCAATATCAATAACTTTTCAAATGCTGTAGATATTCATTAGTTAAGATTTTTTAATTCAACGGCAATCTACTAATTTAACGATTCAGTAACATAAACATTTTTCGTGGTCCAAATATTTGGCCAATCGGGCCTTACATTTCCAATACAAATTGTGTTTACGAAATTCAAATCGGATGGAGATCTAGTAGTCCAGTCAATGAAGGAGGTGTAGAGTGCGTGAGCAGGAACCTAAGCGATTCCTTCGGAAACTTGGTTAGGGTGCTTAGGGTGTGAACATACTAAAAGTCCTGACGGGTGGTGAGCTAGGGGAGGGGGGGGGAAGGTCCCAATTTTCGGGTCTCCGCTTATATCTCGAATACGGTGGGTCGCAGAGGAAAATTTTCTAAGAACAAATAAAAGCTCATAAAATTATGTACAACTTTTATTCTATACGTAATTTTTTAAATCCCAGCCGCTTTTGAGTTACACGCTCCACAAATGTAGATATTTTCGAAAAAAATCATTTTACCTCAAACTTTTCACCAAACATTCCTTCATATCGTCTAAAATATTCATTTGGATCATTCATTGACTGGACTATAGGTACCTACTATGCCAGTTAAGTGTAAATGAGGCAAAGCGCGTGCTAAACGGAAAATATCATCGTTTCAAATTTGTATGGAAGGCAATTCTTGTTTTCTTCTTTATTCCACGGCATAAACAAATAAATAAACCTAGGTATATCATGTACCCATATCTGATTATCTAATGCTGCGAAATGTACAGATTCACTTATACTCTCATATTTATAAAAATTATAAATCACCTAGGTATATTGTAAACACCTAAAATAAGATAACTTTTAAGTATGTACCACTTACCTAATTATTATGCAGAACGTGTTAATATTCAAACTAAAACCACCTTTGAAAGCGTATTGGAAAGGCAAAACAGCTGTCGCTCAAACAAAATAAACAAACCGTAGAAATTCACAACAAATTTAAATTAACACAGTACCCACACATCCCAGCCGAACAATGGCAAATGGCAGTTATAGGGACCTATTCTCGTGCGATGTGTGGAGTAATCATTTGATAAGAATTGGCGCCATATACGGAGACGGATTTGCAGCGAAAAGTACCTACCTACTCAATACTGATAGCGCCCGCTAGGTACTAAGTACCTACTCAGTGTTTACTTATAATAAATATTGCATCGTGGGGGGAAATAGAGGGGGGGGATTACAAACATTCAATGATGGAATGCATGATTATCAAATTATTTCTGTATGGAAATCAATTTACAACTATACGTATTATTTCGTATTTATTTCACAGAAATACATTTTATAGATATTTATATCATTTAGAACAGCGGCGAGGAACCATTTGGTCTGGCCGAAAATTGAATAAATCTAAGATAATTTTAACTTTTTCACAAAACTTCCTCTCCTTCCTTTCCTTAAAAAGACCCTCCACACAGCATCCCCAAAGATGACATAGGCCCTGAGGGAAATAATTTTTCTCAGATCCTCTTTTAAAAGCAGTGTTAAATTGTTTGTTACAATAATTTATTTACATAAATAACCTTAGCCGCTCTTTATTATTTTGGTAGGTACCTATTCGCTTTTGTTCGTGAAACTTTTATACCAAAATACTTACGTAAAATTTCGTTAACTCTCATCCTAAAATGAGTTTTACAACTCGTTGGGTTTGCTCTCGCAAGAAATAAAATAAAATAAAAAGTTCAGTGTGAAAATTTACTTGCTTCGTACCTACCTAGGTTAATTTGATAAAAGAATTTCCTCCTTGAAGACAATATTATTAGGAACTCTCAAACCAAAATCTAAACAAATTGTTTCCTGATTTAAAATAGAAGTCCTTGAATATGTGTACGAACCTTGCGTTATGACGTCAGAAAGTTTGACACCTGCAAAACAGATTAACTAAAAAAAAAATGTTAAATGATATTTTTAAAAACGATTGCTGGACATTTAGTATTTCTTATCAGAGTTTTGTGTGGTATTTTTCCGACGATGGAAAAGTTCTATTTAACCCAATTTTTAAATGGCTCATAAAAATACTAAACGCAAAACATTTAAGTAAGAGACTAGGTAGGTAGGTAGGTAATGTCCAACGTAAAAAAAACGATAAAAAGTTAGGAATTATTATTACTAGCGAGTTGCGCCGAAATGCTATATAAATAAAGGAATTGTTTCCTTGACACCTTCCACTTTTCCGCATTCGTCTGTCCGGCGACCCCCCTTCCCTTCCGCTTTCCCCTCCCCAGCAACCGCGTTCACTTTACGCGTTCCCCGCCTTCCCCCCTCTCGCAAATAACTCTCTTTCGTTCCCCCCCTCCCACCTTCCCGCCCTGTCGCTAAACAAAGCTAAATTCACAAATTTTTCAAACTTGCGCATCACCTATTGCTATTTTTAATACAAATTTCATAACGCCAGAGCTCACAGTGTATTTAAAAACCGTCAAGAGCGTGAGCACAACAACTCACCAAAGTTTCATCGCAATCGGATATTGGAAATAATTTCATAACGCTAAAGCTCACTATTATCAACCAGCCATTATTAGAAACCATCCCGGACTTGCGCACATCAAATCCCCAAAGTTTCATCGCAATCGGATGAATGGTTTAGGAGCGCATAAGGGACAAACAAAGAAACATTAATTTTTGTATAGGTACTAAGATTGGTTTATGCGGAATTTTCTTGCCAAAGAAGACCACCTTTCGTCCAACATCGTATCATGCATCAGGCAGGCAGCGCCAGAACTAAAGGTAGGCACCTAGGTACTTATTTACCGCATTATGCAACACAAATATTCGCTTCATAATTTGTGTACTTTGATTCTGAAAGCCCCCAAACTCTATTATTATGTATGGTATGCGATAACGTCAATAATAATTTTAAAGTACACCTCCATTGACAAAGGTCGATTGTGTCCCCCTCTACCAAGCACCAACCTATCTATCTGCATGACGCGGTGTGTTTACACAACTGGACAAGCCACGATTAAACAAAGTTTAACGTACCAACAGTTCAGAGGAAGCCACAAGCCAAAAATGTATGTATTCTTAGTGTGCCTTATATTGACACGAATATAAGTAACAGGCATAAAAATCGCTTGGCAAACAGAGTCTTGAGGCCACGATTTCAAGCGCAAAGGTGGTATTTATTTATTTTGTGAATAAAATTAAAAGAAAGAAAGGTAGGTACCTAAACAATTAAAACTGTCACTTATAATTTTAATTATATACAGTGGACCCGAGGTAATACGGCCCTTGGCTAATCCGGCGCCCCGTGTAATCTGACCATCGATATATTAACTATAGATTAGCCCTCCCATACTCAATTCCAATCCGAAAGTGACACCACACCACCTACGAGAAATTTCATAATACAACTAACCATCGAATTCCGTTGCATCTCTTGCGTGACGTAGTTGTTTTACTAGGAAGAAATTAAACATTTTTTATCAAATGTTGCTTTTCTCGATAGGCTGCCTCGAATTCATATGTTATGTACATATTTTTTTAGACATTCATATAACTGATTAAATTATTAATAATAAAGTCCGCGATAGCCCATAGCTAAAATATTTCTAAGTGCCTGAAATTTGTGTTTTTAAAATGATCTTCACATAGGCATTAATTCCGTTACCGCGAAATTGCTGGAAAACAAATTAGCTCCACGCAGACCAACTAAAGGTACAAACCAACGCTTCATGCGATCTTTTGACTGTGAGATAATAGACTTTCTTTTTTGATAAATGTTTTCGTAAACCAATATTTTTGGTTCCGGTGTCATTTTTAAGACCTACACGCCCTGTCTAGATATACTTGGTCGAAGAATCTGACACATCAGCATCAGAATATTATTCAGTTAATCAAGCTAGGTTACAAGAAAAACCTACTTCTGAGAGCCGTACCTAAGGACAGGCCTATAGAAAAAGCGTTAAAAGAACTCAACATGAAAGACTTGGTTTTTGCTCTTTGTCAATCTTCGGAAGTAATCGAGCAAGTTGCTGCAGAAACACAGATTACTTCGGGAGATTTGGAGATCTGGTGTATATGTAGTATATTCGTAACAATTATTATAAGTAATAATTAATAATTATTAGCCTGAAACACTCATTTACATTGAAAAAATCTCCCGAGAAAAGATACATGTTTTTATTAGTTTACCAATTAAAAATAATAATGAGTATATTCGTAGTTCAAATAGATTCTTTGATTCGTAATTTGTCGGATAACAAGGTATTCTTATTCAAAAAAATTCCGGACTATAGAGGGTCTTAGGCAGTACTCTATAATCTGACTTCACATGCAAAACGTTTGTCGGATTCCCTACCGCGGGTCCACTGTAGTAGGCAGACGCATCGGCCGCAAAGACCTGGACAAAACTCACCCCATGAACCCGGGCACCCTTGTTAACCGTGTACAATCTCTTAGGGATGACCTATGGAAGAGGTATTGGTTAACCAATAAATGGTTCCCGGGCGGCGGTACCCATACCCGCCTCCTAATTGTTTTTATAAAGTAGATACAGATGTACAAACCAACTTTTACAGCACGCGGCCAAAGATGGACAAATTTTTTTAATTTATGCGATATCCAGAGAAGAGTCGCCCCCGACTGCACAGGAAACGTCAGCATGCATCAAAACTGTCCATGTAATTAAAAAGTCTATTTTTAAACATTTTTAAGGAAAGGAAAGGTCAGGACAAAAATATTCATCTCACGTTATTCACCTTCACAAAATGCCATAAAGTTGTTTTGTAAAATTTTGCAAAGTTAGAAAATTCGCCCCTTAAAGGTTATTCGTTAGTCTAACATACCTAGTTACTTGCTTAAATGCATGGTTTGAGTACTGTTTGATAATTAACACTTTAGTCAGTGCCACATCAAGTGGTTCGTTACGTTTGGTGAATTAGCAGGGGTGCCCCAGGGACCCTGGGCCAGGGTTCATGGAGAGAAGTTGGTCTAGGTTTTGCCGGCGGATGCATCTTCCGACCTACAGCGTAGCGGGTCGGATCGAGAGGTACTGGTTGAGGGAGACCTTTTGACATCTCCAGCAGGACTCTCTCGACCCATTACCTTGCGCCGCAGTAAGAGGGATGGGTTCATATTTGTCTGTCACTCCTGGATACACTGACCCCGAGGGCTTAGCATTCACATAAGGGATCCTGGGAGTTGTCAAGAGAGCGGGGGGGGGGGAGTTCGAAAATTTGTTAGATAGTTTATTGGGACCTCTATCCATCACAACTTATTATTTACATCACATTGATAAAAGAGATGGTGCTTCATTTTCCAGGAACGTAATCTTTCCATACTACTCTCTATTTTCCGGAGTTTTCAAACCCCCTCCCCCCTTCAATACACGCCTTTCACTGACCCCCAGATTCCTATCCATCCCTCATACCTTCCGAGAGAACTTCTTCTCCTTCCTTTTGATTAAGAAAGACCTTCCACACAGCATAAATAATAAATAAAATAAAACACCACGGCAGGTACAAATGTATGGGTGAATAAATAATACAAAACATGGTGGAGAAAATAAAACACTTTCAAAGAAATTACGAGTAATATAAATACACGATCAAAAAACATAATAATTGAAGGGAAACCTGAGAAATATTTCTAAAAATAATATAGAAAAAGTACAGCCCAGGGCTTTCGTAGTCGGTGTTTGTTAACCGTAATTAACTTTTATTCGAAATCAATAACAAAGATCAAATCAGGCATGTCCAACCTGCGGCCCAATTGAACATTTTTGCGACCCAAAATGAGTTTTCGGCTTTCTATTACGGATTTTGGTTTTCAAAGAAAAAAAATCGCACTTGTAAAAAAATTATCACATTCATTTTATTTTAATTTTAGTAAAATTAGAACTTTCTTGTTATTAGACCTAGGACTCTCGATGGGGGTTTTAATTTATTTATTGAAAAGGGCCAGACGCATGGCTGCACGAGGAATTTTTTTTTTCAATTTTTCTTTTGGAATTTTTTTTCAATCAATTCCAACATGTATACTTTTTCCGCATATTTCACGGAAGATCGAATGCAACGGCCTGATTTTAATAAGTGGAGGGTGAGTGCAAAGGATAGTCAGTTTATGCCTTCTAGCATTGCAGTGGCGGTTTCCCAATAATTGCATTTTTGGACGCCGAATTATTGTCATTAAATGTTTGGGGTTGGGCATCCCTGATCTAAATCATTAAATTAATAATTATTAATAAAAGTCATCATCTTGGATATACTCATATGTACATTATTATTTATAAACGGGTATCCCTTCTACCTGAAGCTTTTCAACATTGAAACTGTTTCCAAATAATATAGGTATTATTGTATTTTTTTAAGAAAGGCGCCTGGTTACAATCTTTGAAAACCTACTGCGTGTTTAAAATAAACATTAATTATTTGTAGAGTTTAAATATTCGTTTCCGAAACATGTTGACGTTTTCACTCGACCCGATACGGAAATCATCGATTTGAATTTGAAAGTCTAAAAAAACGACGGCGACAATTTTAGCTTTAATCGCCAAAGGTTTGGTTTCTTATAGATTTCACACCGTGTTTCCCAAATGAGATATTTTACCAGATAGGCCCAATTTATAATAATTTTGAAATACGGCGTAACATAGTGGCATTCAACTAGGGATGCAACGATATATCGGAAAACCGATAAATATCGATATATCGACCACTAAAAATATTGATATTTATCGATATCAACGATACGCAGATATCGATATATCAATATACATAAAATATCGTATCGAAATATCGAAAAACCCGCCCAAATTAAAATACTCACAAAATTGGGTAAAAGAAAAAACTGGCGATGGCGACGAGCTTACGTTATATCTTTCAGCTCCCTATAAATACTCTAAAAGTAAACATTGTTGAAACATGGCAATAGATGCAAGGTGAATATCCCAGTCTTTTTAAAGTGGCTTGTTAATATGGCTAAGAATAAAAATTATATATATAATCGATAAACGTTTGATGTAACTACAACTACATTGGATTTATATAAACTTTAAAAAAAATAAGAAATATCGGTATATCGGCCTACTAGACCGATATATCGGCCTGCTAGACCGATATGTCGGCCTGCTGGACCGATATATCGATGTATGAATATCGACTTACTTCGATATAATCGATATCGATATTTTTAAAAACCTTGCATCCCTACATTCAACACCTCTTAGAAAAATCATAAAAAAATGGAATATATGTGAACGTATCCGAAAACTGTTTTAGAAAGGTGTGTGAAAATTGTATAATTCGAAATAAACATACTTAAATTTTTAAATATAAAAAATATGAAAGCAAATATAAACAAGGTTTTAAAATGGCTCACCTTACGTTTTTTATAACTAAATTACTGATAACGAAAAAAAATAAAAACGAACATATTTTATTAGAAAAATGTAGGTATTGTGAACGTTATCGTCAAACCCACTATTTTGTTGTTTCATGTAAAAATAATCAACAAAAAAAATCGCAAAGTAGTGTTTTCACTTTCTAACATAGATTAGAACTTATTTCTAACCATGATAGTCAGGGAGACAATGATTTATATGAGACATATATGAGTTGTTTCGAAAAGCGAATAAATTAGGCTGAGGGGTTAAAAGAAAGAAAAAAACTTTTAACTTTTCAACTAAAAGATTCAAAAAATTTTTGTATAGTGGGCAAAATTAAAATAAAACAGTCAGTTCAAGACGAAGGACTAATCTATCTATACTTTACATCAATGGGTCCTACCCACAAATTTACTACGACGCAAAAGAAATTTCAAATGCGTAGGTAGTAGGTACATACCTTTATAGAATGAAGAGAGAAGTAGGAAACCGTTACAAATATGTTTTCCATGTCCAATACTCGAGCACCCTCAAGTTTTCCTACGGATTTAGAGGCGGATCTCGGAACTTTCAGGGTTAGGGCGTTTTCTATTCATATCCAGTTTTTGGCGACATAAATTTATGGATGAATCAACACACCACGGGACGTGGGAATCCCCGTGCTTAAAATACTAAAAATTATGCAGATTTGTATTCTGGCCAGGGAACTAGCTTATGGACAAGGCTTTGTATTTCAACCCTTGGATCGATTGGAGTAAAAGTGAGAACACAGTTAGAATTTAAATTGAGAATCTCGTAGTATTGAAATTGTCCAACTAAAGAAAAGCCTGAATTTATGAAAATGTTGTATTCAGTTCTATTGAGCGTAAAATTTTGCTTTCGAAAATGATGCCCCTCTTTTACGTAAACATTCAATTTGTTGGAAAAAGTTTGTATTTTCAGGACGCTCATTCACAAATTTACAGGTGGCGAATATTACAAACACATTTTTCTACGAATACATTAATATTTATTTGCATTTTAATTAAAAACAATACGTCAGTTTTGTTTATTGATTCTGCGAAATGCAATTAAAGTAAAACGACAGAATTAATGAATAAATAAAAAATGACTGCACACTTTAATTGAAAGATAACTATAATTATGATTAAGCAAATTAAAACCTTCTTGTAAAATTCTCTCAATTTGAGAGACAGGTACCTACCTAGGTACTCCATATCTATGGGGTTACCACCGCGCCGGGAACCGTTTATTAGATAACCAACACCTCTGCCATGGGTGACCCCAAGTGGTTCGCCACGTTTGGTGACATAGGAGGGGTGATCGGGTTCATGGGGTGAGGTTTGTTCAGGTCTTGGCGGCCGATGCGTCTGCCCACCTGCCGTGAGGTGGGCAGGATCGAGAGAGCTTGATTGAGGGAGGTCTTTTATCTTCATCAGCCGGAATCTCGCGACAAGCGACAGACGCGACCCATCGTCTTCCACCGCGGTCGGAGGAATGGATTCATACGTACGCACTCCTAAACACAATAACCCCGAGATTCCTACCCACCCCTCATACCATTTACCTTCCCAGAACTTTCTTATTAAACATATTTATTTTATTTATTAGCATTATAACAGTCTTTATAAATTCATAAATGACAGTGATAATAATATGTAGGTGTGTCATTGACCAATAAAATAACGACAAATTGAAATTTAGAACCATAATACAAAAATACACAGCGATACCTACCTAGGTATACCTGATATAAACAATTCTGATAAAGTGCATCTGCTTACTTAAATCTATAAAAAGATTTATTAAGTAAATATTATTAAAATCTACATCCTCCACACAGCATTCCCAAAAATGACAAAGTAGGCACCGAGGGAAATTGTTTCTTTTGGGGCCTCCTGTGTGGAGCTAATGTAAAAAAGTGCCTGTTTATTATTTACTAGCTAAAGTTCTTACTGAATAAAATCTATAAAATAATATTGACAAAAATACGAAGCTAAAGCCAATAATACAAATACGTTATAAACTCGAACAAAATGCATAGGTATATATACCTATATTAGTTTAAGTAAAAATTATAATTAAAAATATGCAGTTTCTAATCATGATTTTCCACAAAATAAATACAAAACAATAATGTCCTATCATCAAACTTAATAATTTCGTTTTTCTGTGATGTGCGTTATTCCACCGTAAAAAAAATCACGTTCAATGAACTTAAGTGTCATTTTAAAAATTGAAACAGAACGTGTGAGGTAAAATTCAGATAAGGGATAAAAATTTAGGTTTATACGTTTATACAATACTAGCTGACAAGGACTCGCGTTGCTGTGGCTTACGAAACACAACGCTGTTTACTGGATAACCCAACTTTTTTAACTCACACCGCCATCTGTTAATTTGCATACAAATCTAATCGATCGGTCGCTCCATTTATATTATTATAGCGAGTTCCCGGTATGCGTTGCTGTGCCACTTCCCCTCCCCCTCACAAGTTCCTCTTCCTCCTCCCGGGTTACCCTCCCCCTTCCAGCATTTCATTCATTCAGTCACGGTACATTCAGTTTTCAAACAGCTCGCGAGCCACCTATTGCAATTTTTTTATACAAATTTCATAATGCCAGAGCTCACCAGAATATACCATATACAGAAACCTTCGCGGGCATGCACACATCAAATCCCCAATGTTAGAATGAAATATGTAGGTAAATAGGCGATTCATTTTATTTATACAGATTTCAATAGAACATTATTTTAAATGTCTTTCAAAATTGGAGTTACAATATCCCGTGATTTTTCACGGGTCTGCGTTAATACTACCATTCATGAATCTCTCACTTTAATTAATACATTTTTACTACTTAAGTAGGTACCTAGGTGTTGTTTTTTTACATTAGCTCCATACAGGAGCCCCTGAGGTAAAAAAAATTCACCAGGGCCTAGGTATATCATCTTTGGAGATGTTACGTGAGGGTTTTTTTAGGGAAAGGAAGGGAAAAGGTATGATGGGTAGGAATCGGGAGTGACGGACGTATGAATCCATCCCTCCCACAAGTACAAGGCGAGGGGTCGAAAGTCCGGCTGGAGAGGTTAAAAAAGGCTGCCACAACCAGTTCCTCCCGATCCGGCCCGCCTCCGCAGTAGATGGGCAATCGCATGTGCCGCCTACTAGACAAACCTCATCCCATGAACCCGAGCACCCCTGTTACTTTACCAAACGTAACAAACCACTTGGGACGATCTATGGTAAGGGTGTTGGTAATTCAATAAATGGTTCCTGAGGCGGCGATATCCATACCCGCCTTCCAAATTGATGTACTACAAATCAATTCAGAAAGCAGAAATTGTTTGTGGTAATGTTTATATAAATAACCCTTCCCAACGCTGTTACATCAGAAAGGTGTTACTTTAAAATAATGATATTATGCAAAAAAATGAGGTAGGTAGGTAGGTGAGTATCAGGTTGTTTTATGAGTAAACGAATTCGCATGCAAATCGCGCCAATAATTTAAATTTACCCGCTTCACAGATTCTAATCGCGGTTATTTATTTCCCGGGGTTGCACGGAGAGGCGTGGCCATTTATTTCCGGCACAACAATAACGAAATATTCAAATTGCGAATAAAATATAAATTTTTAACTATTGGTGACATGTAAGTCAATTTAACAAGTTTCAAGTAAAATCTGATTCCTGTGTGCTCTGGTACCTAGCATGCTTGTAGTGTTAATGAACCAGAGCTATTTAAAGTAGAATTATCCAGTATAATGGGGCCGACAGACCTAGCTATAAAAGCGCCAGCGTTATTTGGCTTGTTTTTGTTTTGAAGAGAATCCAAAGTTTCCCATCGCAATTTGAAAAAGCATGAAACTCTGGAAATTTTTGTCTTCAGCCCCGTTAGAATGATTTGAAATTCGGATGAAACGGAAACGACGCACTACGGCAGCTGCGAAGCATCAAACTGCGCTCAAGGCTCCTATTGGTTGAGATATAAAACGGAAACGATAGGTCTGCCCTCATTGGCCGCTTTGTGTTTTTACGGGTCGTCGGTATATTCGGTACCTACGGTACGGTAAATACGCGCCTCGCCACGCGCGTCCCGTAGCGCAGCGGTATAGTGCGACGAAAATCTTAGCGGCCAGAGAAATCCAGTGGACGGAGGTTCGAAACCTACGAAATCCAAAAAATAAACATTTTCATTATTGCAAATCAAAATCCAATCTTCAAACCACTTTAAAATAAACAGGCAAAAGAAAGCGACGTTCTAGTTTCACTCTATCGCTTGTGAATTACACACTCAATTTTTTTCTTCTTCTATATTTGCCTAATAAAACATGAGTGAGCCATTTTCAAAACTTTTTTATTTTTGAATTTAAGTAATATTTTTATATTGTAAAAAAATTATGCTTATTTCGAAATATAAAACTTTAACCCGTCTGCTTGGTTCAATATATTCACACTTCACAATACGCAAGCCTTAGTTTTGAGCGTAAAATCTGAAACCGTCACTTTGGATCGAGATTGTAAAATATCGATGCAAGATAGCCATATTTCAAAGACAATAAGAAGCATTATTTCGTTCTCTTTCAGGTTAAAAGAAAAAATACATATGTTTGCATGAGAGGAAGAGTGATATATAGCTTTTAAAATGTAAGGTCGCTCGGGACGTTTTTGGTCTTATGAAAGTATAACGTGATTACGTGTTTTGGGATGTATTTACTCCTAAACAAGCAGACGGGTTAATGCAAATTTTATCACCCTTCAAAAACAGTTATTAGTTTTTAGATGCGTTTAGAAATATTTCATTTATTTGAATTTTATTGCGAAGCGGAAATATTTTGACCCTCTGACAAAATATGGCCGGGGTCCGAGAAGTTAAATAAAAATCCTAGATACTTGGTGCCGTTTATTCAAAAGTTGTTATCAATAGGCTCGAATGAGTAGGTAGGTACCTAGGCTGAGGTCCTTGAAGAATAAAGTTCAGAGGAATTTGTACGTATAATAATAATCATAATGATGATTCTTCATGAAAATCGCCCTAATTCTGTAATGAAAACTTTGCTAAAGTGAATAATGCCTACGTATTTTATTTCTCGACTGTTAAAATAAAAAGAATCACTTTACAATAGACCATTGGAACAAGAAGTATTCACGGAAAACTTCATAAGTAAACGTAAATTTTTTTTCAGGTTCTCCATAAAACAGTTATACACCAAATTATTACGGAGAAGATTACAAAATTTAAAAAAAAGAAAAAAGTCCATGGGGGCAGTTTCAGTATGTTGTGACGTATGACAAAATATATTTACTGAACTCTCTATAGGTAGGTACTAGGTAACATTGAAGATGTCGATACTCAAAGCAGAATCGTTAAGCAGTTGAATTGCTCTGTTTAATGGCGCATTCTGAAAGGAAGAAGTTCTCCCTTTCGGAGAATAAAAAAGTGCTTGGGATCTCCCACGAGTATACGCGTTAGGGGCATGTAGATTAATCTCCTTCAACATAGGTGGATTGAGTACAGTACCTACAGGAGATCAGCTTAAAAAAATTTCCTCAAAAATATTTTTCGGCGGGCTTCTAAGGTAGGTATTAAGGATCAAGTATTTCTGTTAAGAACAATGATACAGGAGTGGGTACCTAGGTAGTATGTATATTCCCTCATATACAGGAAACGCATAAACCTTTTTCGTACTCTTTGTAGGTATTTCTAGGATATGGTTTTGTTTATGAAAAGATAAACAACTAATGAAATGTTCAATTTAAGTTGATATTAGGTACCTACCTGTTGATTGATATATGTATGTAAGTATGTAAAAGACCCTAAAAAGGGTGTAAATAAATAAATAAATAATAATTAGCCGGTGGAAGTTTTCAAAGCTACTGAAAGAAGTTTTGTTCTAAGAATAGGTGCCTTTAACTATTTTTTTATGTAAATATCGCACAAGAGTTCCAACTGCTCCCAACCACCTGGAGCCAGTGAGATTATGGCATCACCAATTATTTTAAATTAGAACCTTGCAAGAATAGTCTTAACCCTCGCCGAGCCAGTGAGACCATGGCATCCCCAAGTGGGGTATGTTGTAAAGACTGAATTAAGTGAGGAGGGGAAGGAGACGGGGAAGAGAAAGGTGGGATGGTACCAAGCGATTCAGATCTGGTCACCAAACACGGTTAAAGCCAATTTCAAGCAACGTTTCAATTCTGAACGGTGTTCTTACACCAGGGCGATACTGAGAGTATCTTCCACTCTGGAACGTTCCGCAAATACGGTAGGCAGGTAGGTATATTATATTATTTTAAATAAATAACATAAAAATAGTGAAATAACACAAATTAATCAAATAAAATTTATTTGCGCTTGCCGAGATCTGGCTAGGTACCTACCTACCACGGAAGAAATCATCAAATCATCTTAGTGTCCCCTTGAGGTGATTTTTCACCAAAATGGCGCTATACAAATCATCCAAATATTATTATCACTATCACACTCAATTTTTGAGTGGTATTTATATCCTTGGTTCAAAACTCATCAAATGGCAGATCCCTTAATTCAGAACGTTTAAAATTAGCACTGCGCAAAAAGGTCATTACAATTTACTTTGCCACATTTACCTTTTGCCCCTTACTTTCAAATGGTTTTACCCTTTCTTTGGTCGTCTCGCAATTCCAATAGCGAGGGTTGGAACATTCGGTCTTTTGTTTGCACCTCACCTGTGCGAAAGAGCGAGACGGTAATATAGAAAGTGAAACGAGTCCCGCTCCCACTTATGGTTCCGTAAACTGAGGTATAATTTTGTGAGGTATTTTAAAATGTTCACGACAGATATTATTTCACATTAATTTCATTAATAACATTAAACAGACATGAAAGCAAAATCCCGCCAAAATTATTTTCGCTTGAACTACCTACCTACAGATTGTATAGTTTGGGAAAATTACTTATACCTACCAAGTTTTAAAATCACTTAAATATTTAAAAACATGTACGCTGTTCCTTCCACACTTCGGAAACTATTTGAATTCATAGACAAAGTTCGAACATAGACAGAGAACTCTTGAATCTTAAAATCAAGAACAGAATTTAAATAAATTTATCTATGGTTTAGGATTGCTTTCCTACCTGGCCGAGTCCCAAGTCCTTATAGGCAAGCCCTTGGCACTAACTTGGCAGGCGTAGTATTTATTTTCTACCTAACCTCCACTTCATACAATGTCCCTTTTGTGTCCCTTCTAGGAAGGCGAATGGTTTGAATATAAAATAACGAACTAAAGAACAAAAACAAATGTTGTCGTTCACAGAAAAAAATAACGACGTCTTTTATAGAGTTATTACCTACCTACTTCCTTTCGTCTTTAAAAAAACTATGTACCTACACAGGTATCTTCAAAAAATTGCTCTTTCGCATTAATTTTTTTTTTTCTAAAATAACAAAGTTATTGTAAAGCACAAATAATATTTTATATACCTAGATGCCTAGGCAAGCAGTTATATGTATTAAAATTAAAGCATAATCTCAGCGAAAACAATGTCGACATGTTTGTTACAGACAAACAACTTTGTTAAGCCAACAGTAAAAATGCGTGTGAAAAAAATAAACTAAATGAGCAAAAAAATACTAGGATTAAGGCGATGCAATGTGAAGTCATGCAGTACGTTTTTGGTTTGAAAATTTGATCGTGCATTTTGTCGATATCGATATTGACGTATGAAGAACATGTTAAAAAGAGGTCACAGTGGCGCTTATATAGAGAACTCCGGTCCAATTTTTTATTTTTTTATGAATAGTGACCTTCTAACTTAAATAACTGCATTTTTATTTTTAGAGTTAGTTATAAGTAATAGTAGTTAAGGTAATTCTCAAAGTTTTCATTTTTCAAGACCCCCGAAAACCACCGATGTATGGTGAATCGTGTGTCGTCATCACTCGTGAAAAATTACTATAGGATCGGGCAATCAGCTGATCAACTGCCGCCATTTTGAATTTCGTTGTTCGAAGTATTCTCCCTAGAAGTAGCATTACTATTTTTTTTATGCAGTAGTTTTTGAATATTTTCAATAGTAGAGATAAACTAATAAGAGATTCCTCAATAAACACAACAACTAAATCTCTATAAACAGTATGTAAATAAACCAATAAATTAATACGATGGCTTGTGTCATATCATACATTCCCATACAATGACTTTACGACGACGTCACGACACGTCGAACAGTGACGTCACCACTAAAATTTCAATAACGCCAACTTGACGGCATGTTTTTACGACCCGATTAAAAATGGACTTTTATAATTTTTTTAAAACTCTGCGTTTAATATTATTAATAAAACTTATATATTCAGAATCAGCGTTTATTGGTCTATATTCTCTATATGAACATATTTGTTTAAAGCCATAATATTTTTCACTGGAGTTCCTTATTGTCCGATTTTGCTCTATCCCGAGACGCGAGCATATCTCGCCTTACGTCTATCAACATCGTATACTGAATACGTAGAACTGAAGGAAGTTACATCAAATATGTTGAATGTGTAATTTGATGAATTCGAAGGTTCCTGTTATTTGTTTGACCGACTCCTGTGGTCCAGTGACTCTCATGCTCACAGTACCAAAAGAGACCATTTACTAGGTACCTAGTTTTCCCCATACGTAAAACTTCTGTATTTGAGTGTAGTGTCAGCTATTCATCATCAAACCTTTGGAACGAATTACCGTTTTCTATTCAAATATCGACATCCTTGTTGCAGTTCTTCAAGAAGCTCTGCAGCGAATGGTTGCTGACTGCACAGTCAACTGCACAACATCATGGTTGATAGAACTTACAATGAAAGGGATAGGTACCGACCTAGGTACTTTTGATTTCTGATCCTGTGTTATTATTTAAATAATCATTGATAATTTTATATTCAAAAAATTCAGGAAAGTATTTTTCTTTTTATCTGCTAGTACCTACCTCCCTAACCTACATAACAAGATAAAACCTGGTAATAAATTTTGTAAAGCGCCATTGAGATGATTTTTCACTAAAACGGCGCTAAAAACTTACGTAATTAGTGTAATAAATTACTACCTACCCATTAGGAGGTAGGTTATTGTTTTTTCCTGCGTAGGTAATAATTCGACAAATAATTAAGTAAATCCTAACTGCACCTTGTTCCCTTCTTCCTCGAGGTAAAGTAATAAAGATGTGATGCAGTCTTTAGACATTTAGTGAGTCACTTGGCTTAGTTCCATTTTACCTTATAGGTCTTCTAGTTACTAACCTTCTAGTAAATAAACTAATTAATCATTGGATAAAGATAAAACCTATTTTTGATCAGATTTAACGGAATTTATGTATATTTTACCACCATAAGTCAACGGTTAAGCCAAAAGTGACAAACTCTCTAAGTTTAAAATCTAATTAGGTAACTAAACTAATAATATTCAGCTGATTTGTATAGCGCCGTTTTTGTGAAAATTCGCCTCAAGGGGGCAGTACAAATAAATATATAATAAAATTAATACGATAACTGGCATACAGACAAGATATATAATATTACGACTTTAACTTAAAAGTAGTGATTTAATAATATACCTACCTATCTATGTACGTACATATTTAGAACAGATAAAGACTTAGTTGTAAGTCAATAAATATTATAAATCTTAGTTTTAGGTCACTACTAATAAATTTTAGCTTGTGGGGGAATTTGGTGGAGGGGAGAACGGTGGGAGGAGTCAAAATTACATGGGAACATCGTAAGTAGAGGGGATTTACATGGTGCTATTATTTTATTAACTAAATTGATTGTAGATTTAATTTTTTTGTTGATTTCTAAAGTTTCAAATTAAATCTAAAATTAATTTAGTTAATAAAATAATAGCACCATGTAAATCCCCTCTACTTACGATGTTCCCATGTAATTTTGACACCTCCCACCGTTCTCCCCTCCACCAAATTCCCCCACTCCCACTACCCCCGCCTAATTAATTTTTGTACTTGTATTTTTAAGTTAGTTTTAAGTTTGCTCGTTAATGATACAGACGTATCGAAACCGGTCGCAAAAATTAAAATTAAAGTAACAAATGTACATGGAAAATTAAAACTTTTCAAAAAAAAAAATGTCTAGAAATTGTTACATAGGTAGTCAATGCCGAAGAAATACAAAAAATTGAGAGCATTAACATTTACAGCGACAAAATCGATGCGAAAAATGCGAAAATGTTTAATCAAACACGACTCGTTTAAAATATAGCAAAAATCTCGCGGGCATTGTCTTAAACAGCATTTAAAGAAACACTGTGAATTTTTTCATACATATAACTTGTAAAATAACTGAAATAAACGTGTTAATAATAATTTTTGGAGCATACTTTGCGATTTTTTTCTATCGAGGGATTTTATATAATTTGTTTAATTTAATAACATATATTTTTTTAAGAGTTTTAAAACTTACCGTGTTCAAGGGAGATTTGTAAGAAATCGGTAGAAATACGGGTTGCGGGCCCTTAAAACACAAACCAAGATTTGTCGATACCTACATTTTAAAGTAAATTGGAAACGGTGAATTATAATGTTATATAAAGTTTAGAACTCCAAACAACTGTGAAGTTTTGTAGGTAACGTTTAACAGAATGGGAAATTTCCACATTTTGAGCGTGGACGCTCACTGACAGTGTTTATTTGGTGACCGGACAACTCAGAATGAAATCAACTCAGAAGCACCTCAGAAAGGTCATTAAGAGTGATGATAAAAAATATTTGAAAATTGGTTAAATAGGGGGTTTCCGGCTATTTTTAAATTATTTTTTCATGGCTTTTAATGACCTTTCTGAGGTGTTTCTGAGTTGGCAAAGAACCGTTTATTTATGCTGGCCCAGCTGAGCGACGCTTGCGACGTCACAATCCGATTTGCCAACCACGGGCCGTTTTGATTTTGTCAGTTTTAGATCGTTTTTAAAATAAATAATATTGAATGAAAACATAAAAAAACAAACACTTTTTAGTAGGTACCTACCTACCTAGGACGATTAAAATCAGAAAAATGATCTTTAAATATGTACCTATACGTACATTTTCAACAGAATCCCTCGTTTGTGGAAATACCCCATTCAGATGATAAAATTTTGTCAAAAAAGAATTGGGTTTGTCTATTGTGTAGGTACCTACATAGCATTCGCGATAGTTTTAGAAGTGGCATTTTTGCTGTGTTCAGAAGGTAGGTGCCTATGCCTACTAGGTAATACCAAACGTAAGCTTTGTGATAAAATATTGCTATTCGGATTGTTTACAGATTTCCGATTTCGGTGGAATATTTTAAAATTTCGAGTTGAATGCTCTTCTACCGTTATTCTCCAATATCCGGTTAACTGTTAACTACCCAGCTTTACAAAGATCTTTACAGTTTGATACAACGACGATTTTAAATAATAAAATACTAGGTATAAATAGCTACGTTGTCGGTTTGTGGTTAAAACGTGGCCAAAATTGGCAGTCAAATGAAAATTCAGATAAAAAATATTAATAAAATAACATAAAATTAATTGTGTTTCTTGCTGCAATAAAAAAGATCGTCGATCAAGAACAAACATAAAAATGAATACGATACTTGCAACGCCGGGGAATATAGGTAGGTATATAATACACTTTATGCCAAATATAATATTACAATTGCAATACATAATTCGATTTTAGTCTGAATTCATTTTTGAACGTAAAATACCTACCTACCATCAGTAGGGATAGTACACGACAATCTTTAAAACCGGCCTGACGTTGACCAGAAATCTTCTCAATTGGCGAGTTTAAGGACAGATAAGTGGCATGCCCCCCGGCCCACGCCTTTCGCTGTCGCACGTATGTTTTTACGAATAACAATTATTACAAGCAATAATTGTCAGCCTGAAACACTCATTTACATTGAAAAATCTTCCGAGAAAAGATACCTACTTGCCGCCAACGGGACTTGAACCCGTGTCCTTCCGATTGCCGGTCGAATGCTCTGACCACTGAGCTATGGGGGCTTATCAAATACCCGCCAAATAATTCATGTGCTATGTAATAATAATTCCTTTGTGCTATGCATAAAAATCTTGTCTAAACGTTAGTTTATAAATTAAGAAATAATAATTAGTTTTTACGAATGTTCATTGTAAAGTCAGTAACTGTGTGAGAATAAATCGTACCATGTTCAGGCCGATCTTAGAGTTATACTAGGTATACATAGTTAACCGTAAGAGGATCACGTGGTAAAGTGACTCGCAATAAAAAGAAGACCCGACAGTGTTAGCCCCTCAAAATTATAATTATTATACTTAAATTTTTTTTTGTGTATTATTTACAAAATTCAAACCTAAAATCAACTTCCAATACCTTTGGTAATATGTTGGAAAGAATATCTAAAGAATTTATTTACAGTGTAGATTTTTTATAACAAGGAACTACAGTAAAAAAAATATTATGGCTTTAAAAAAATATGTTCATGTAGACCAATAAACGTTGATTCTGAATATATAAGTTTTATTTCATAATATTAAACGCAGAGTTTTTAAAAAATTATTAAAAAGTGCATTTTTAAACCTCTCCTCAAAACACAGCGTCAAGTTGGCATTACTGAAATGGTTAACGGTGACGTCACTGTTAACCTGCTAACCAATTCAACGAAGTGTATCAAGATGTATTGACGTTTGAAATCTCACGCCTTACGCCACGAAAGACACGCACGCCATTAACATTTCGTGTTTTTGGTTATTTTCATACTGTTAAAGAGATTTAGATAAATAATAGTTAATGTGTTTATTGGAAACAATGTTTAGGCTCTCAACAATTAAAATTATGACGGAAAAGGGCTATATTTGAGGTTAAGTATAGTCGAAAATATAGTCATAAATAGGTCATATTTGACATTTGGTTTACGGTACATCGATCGTATTTTCGAATTGTTTTTAGTATCAAGGACTTTTTATACAAGTTATTACACAATCGTCATGATCAGTATATTATAAATACCAGTGTTTCTGTATGTGTTATACATAAAACAATGTACAGTCACGCCTGAACACAAAATTCGAGGCTTACGATGTCACTTGTATTTGCAATGAAAAAGATGATTTATTGTTTTTATATTGCACTTTGTTAAAATACAATAACAGTACCGGTGAAATGTGGACATTTTACCAATGATTTTCTATATTAAAAGCAGTTAATCTTGAATAAAAAACGCCTCGATTTCTCACACAAAAGTCATCAAGTCATCCTATATTCCGCCATTTTCTTATATTCAAAATCAGGGATGTTCTGCCCAAAAAAATTATTTCCCTAGATTTCGAAGTGAAATTTCCCTAGAATTTCACATTTACGCAATTACTTACGTAGCCACCTGATTGTGTAAAACTAATCCTGTTATATGTTAATTAATATGATTAATTAATTGGGAAGATATCGGAATTTGGTAAATGTATTTATAATACTGTGCTTTTCCAAATAAAACACTTTTTGCTACGTGAAACAATAATTTAAAAGTACGAATACACTCACCACTGAATTCCAAATTAAAAAAAAAAAACACTTTGCACAATAAAAATCAACCGCAATCACCGATAAAACGGAACTTAAATTTTTTTTTTTCAGAGCGTCCCATTTATCTTTTTAGATAAATAATATCATTTTGAGTTGTCAGTGTTAAAAATAACATTGCATGTAAGTACATGAACAATAATTAAGATTCATAGGAATTCCAAAAAATATATATACGTATATAAAAATATATATATAAAATATAAATATAAAAAATATATAAATAATACCAGTAATATTTTCATATGTAATAAAAAATTTGCCAGAGTTCGAAATTTCCTTAGATTTTGTCCTGATTTCCCTTTTCCCTAAAAAATATTTTTCTCCCCTAGATCTAGGGAAATTTCCCTAGACATAACATCACTGATTCAAAATGACAACTTGAAAGTAAATAAACTATCGGTGGGTGAAGACGTCACACAATCCACCATAGATACGGTGCTTTTTAGGGGGTCTTGAAAAATTAAAACTTTGATAATTATTTTAACTATTAAAACTAACTATAAAAATAAAAATAAAAGTGCAGTTATTTAAGTTTGAAGGTCTTTCTTTATTCATAAAAAAAAAAAATTGGACCGGAGTTCTCTATTATACGCTAGTATAGTGCCTGGGTATATAGACAAGTAGGTAGGTAGTTAGGTATATCGTTTATGCTTCGATTGAAAATATGTTTTATAGGTACTTTTGTTATTCGGCAATACATCCTAGGTATCTAATTACCTACCTAGTTAAATTTTGTGTAAGTAGGTGTACTTAATTTACCTAATTTCTCTAAGCCGATTACGTATTTTTATTTTACATGAGCTCCACACAGGAGGCCCTGAGGAAAATAATTTCCCTCAGGGCCTATGTCATCTTTGGGGATGCTGTGTGGGGGGTTTTTTAAGGAAAGGAAGGAGGTGAGAGTTCTGGGAAGGAAAAGGGTTTAAGGGGTGGGTAGGAATCTCGAGTTCAGTGTGTCTTGGTCATCGGTCTCCAAGACCTAGAAAAACCTCACCCCATGAACCCGACATATTGTTTAATTTGTTGATTCTTTGATATTTTGGGCAGGCACACAAATACGTCAACAATAAATAGACTGTGAGGTAGGTACCTACCTAGTACTTAAACATAATAAGGCTCGATATAAATAGGGATGTTGTTTTTACATTATGGGATGCTGTGTGGAGGGTCTTTTTAGGAAAGGAAGGAGATAAAGTTCTGGAAAGGAAAAGTAGGGGTGGGTAGGAATCAGGGGGCCAGTGTGTCCAGGAGTGATGGACGTATGAAACCATCCCTCCCACTACGGTGCAAGGCGAGTACGGCTCGAGAAGTAAAAGAGACATCCTTCACCACTCTCTCCCGATTCGGCCTGGTAGGCGGACGAATCCGCCACCAATACCCGGACAAACTTCACTCCATGAACCCAGGCACCCCTGCTAAGTCACCAAACGTAGCAAACCACTTGGGGTTTGTTTAGAGAGATGAACTAAAAAATATATGATCTAAAGTTCCCACTTCTAGATCACAGAATATTAAATAGGTGAGAAGAAACGGAGCAATGTTCAATTCTCACAGAATAAATGGGGAATTTTTTTTTGGAAAAATGGGGGATTTGACGAAAACGCGGTTTTAATGGGATAGTACCTACCTAGGCTCCATTGTATTGATTAGCAATGTGCTAACATCCTATCCAAACATTGCGGATCTATCTTTGAGGATGGGAAAAATGTCAAATAGGGGGATGTGGTTAATGAGGGTAGTGATAGGGTTGAAAGTTGGAAGCTCCGTGTTGTTACAAGAAATTCGTAAAATCATCAAGCACGATGCCAAAATGTCCAGGAATCCAAATCAGTGTTACAGTTTTTTCAGAGCTTTGTATGGAGGCTACCAGGACTCGAGTTAACTGGTTTTGCGAAATTATGAAATTGTGTTGGTAAATAAGTAAGTAGGTAAATAGGTACCTACCTTTAATAATTAATAATGTCACTTTTAATGGCTAGATTTGGGTCAGCAAAAGATTAACAGGGAAAGTTCAAAATTACAAGGTAAAATAATTAAAATGGCAATATTTCATATAGGTATAATTTAAGTTATGCAAATGTGAAACAAATTACATTCACATGAAATTCTGGTCACAAGGTTTCCTCCACGCCCACAAAAAAAAATTATAAGTGCAAATAAACACGACATAACTTATTCTTATTATAATCAATAATCATATATTATTATTATGTATATTGTTTATGCCTTATTGTTTGAGCAAGTAAAAACCTCTCGTTATTCAAATGTTCTGTGGCTTAGCTATAACTGACTAAAATAACAAAATTAAAATATTTACAATGAAGCCGAAATCTTTTTGTTTGTCGTCTAAAGCAGCTAAAACTCGCGAATTGCGAGTTCTAAAATAATGAAATTTGAACAGATTTTGTTTGAATTTTATACGTAAAACAAAAAGTGTTTTTAGTTCGTAACCGTGAGCCACAGAGCTACGACATAGGTAGGTATGTATTTAATTAACTGCCAAGAAATAAAACAAGATTTCATATTGGTTTTCCTGCATTTTTCAATTGGTATAAAAATGCTTTTAAAACTTGGAACTGTTATAAATGTAATAATATGTAGGTACCTAGTAAAGTTGGTTATAGTATAAATGAAGTAGGTAGGTACTAGAACATTGAAGTACAAAGGGAGTGCGTGGGCCTCCATTCAACAATATTTATAGATAGATAATGATAACTGCGAAATTAAAAAATAGGTACTTAGGACGATATCATACGCTAACAATTGACTGTTTATTGACAATATTAGAAACACTAGGTACCTAGGTACCTACCAAGTTAGGTATATTACAATGATGTTGATTCAGGTCTCCACAAAGCTCAGTATTAAATCAGCATTTACATCCTATATTGAAAAAAAAAACTTTTCTCATTTACAATGAGCTATAAGCCTACCTACTGAGGTACCTACCTTCTTACAAAACAGCTGATTGGACCTAGGGAACGAATTGCATTGGTTTATTTATTGATTATACATGCCTATATAGGTAGGTACCAACCGTATATCGAAAACAATCAATATTTATATAATATATTATGTTTATCACCAAAATAATAACACTAAATAATTAAAATTTGATTATAAAGGCTAACGGTTTGCAAAATAATCAGATAAAACGAACTGAAAAACAAAAAAAATGTTATTATGCATTATGAAGACAGTATGTTCGTATACCTACCTAACCTAGGTATCAATTCAAATGAGTACTTTAAAATGCAAATCGTTTTATAGGCAATATAAAATTGTGGAATCGATTTCTAGAAGGAACCAAATATTAGGTCGGGTCAATGAACTTCAGTTGCATGTTTTTGTTAAAATTTCAAAGATTGATAGAATTAATGACTTTGTAATAATTATTTAAGCGTTTTAAACAAAGAAACGTGTTAATTTATAAATGTTATTAACAGTTGTAAAGAGATTTGTGCAAGATAAACAATATACATACGCAGAAACAAAATGCATTTAAACAACAAATTAATATGTTTATGTATTTATCGTGAATCAACAAACGCATTACGTTGAGTATTGATTTTCATTTTAAGTTTTATTTCTTTATAAGTTTAGTGTAATGAAATCAGTGCATGGCAAAACACACATAAAGCTTTAACGTATGTTTAATACATAAAATACATTATTCTTTATCGAAATCTTGCTTAGTTTCCACGAGGCCGAGATAAAGTAAGATTTTTTGTTTTGTTGTGTGCGCGCCATTTGTTCCGTTACCGACGGCAGATTTAACTGGGAAAAATTCTGACCATAAAACTTGTGGCCGATTTTTGACCAGTTTACTATTCGAAATTAGTGTTTTCTATAAGCATAAATTGAACTACGTTTTAAGACTTTGACTTGAGAGAATTTAGAATGATATTGTTAACTGATAACAGAGGCAATTCTGATAATTGTGTTAGATGAGAAAAAATCAGTGTTAAAATAAATTTGTGTGACAAAACTTGTTTAAAACTTCGAAATTTTGTGAAATGATGTGATTTTTAGTGGGGAATAAGTTTGATTTACTGTTTTTATGCAGTTTTGTGTTATTTACACGCAGTTTAAACGAAAATAAGTTATAAAAAAATATTAAAAAATCTGTGATAGAAGTAAAATTTTGGTAGAACTCTCATGATTTCTTGCTTAAAACTTATGAAGTATGATCAAAATAGTCAAATTTGGTGGTTTTATATAATAATATATTGCTATTTAAGTGAAATAAATGCTTTAAAAAGACTTGCCTGGTACTATGCAGTACTCCAGTCTAATGTTTGGAGCTCCCCATTCAAGATCTCTCCGTCGCCAGTTCGCTGCTATCCAAAATGGTTGCTGAACACTTCAAACACTTCTTCACGTGAAATTATTTATAAAACCATTCATTTATCACCAAAAACACAATTACTATTCTCACTTTCTGTTGTGTTACACTTGTGTTACGAATAAGCAATATTTTTAAAGTTTACGACACTTTTACGTAGATTTTATCTGCAAGACAAAATTAGCAAGGAAATTATTTAATTTAGATAGATTATAATGGAATTTATTAGTGAAATAAATAATGCTGTTTGGCTGTTATTATGATAGAAATATAATACAAACAATAATAAATTTGTAAGAAAAACTACGTCTAAACAAAACAACGTTTCTTCACAGCATCAACACAAAAAATATATCAAATTAACTATTTTTAACACAAAAAACACTGAGAAACATATTAACAGCGATTTTAAGACGTTCTAAACGATTTTGAGTTAAATAATTTAACTAATTAAGCGAAAACACGGCTTCGGTGTAAAATAACCCCTAGACACAAACAAAAATAGACACCATCGACACACAAATTGAGATTTCTTCTTGAAATACTAAATCTTAACGTATCCCTAAATGATTATCAACGCACAGCACAACAGTAACCCGTTGGATAACTCACATTTACTATTGTTAATAATTTGTTTTCAACGCGTTTTCAGTTCGGTATTAATCTTTTGAAAACAAACGCAAACACATCTTCTTTCACCGGAGTTTAAATTTTACTGAAGCGCCATAGAATATAGAATACAACGCTCACTTCACGTTTCTACCGTGCTACTGAGACAGTAAGTTTTAGGAGAACGAGCAAAAAAGTACCAGGTATTTTTATCCGCTTGGCGTTTTGTTTGCGGGGTTTTTTGCTCGGGTATGCTGTTTTCAGTTCGGTCGAAAAGTTCTTGAAAACCGGTGGTAGGTCTGCTGATTTTTTCTGACAGAATTTCAAAAGATATAACTTTTGCAAGCGTTTGTAATTTCTTTGTTTAAAGTAAATTAAAATATTATTGGTTAATAAAACACAAATCTGCGCAGTACAACAAATGTGGTAGAACTACTCGGGGTGAATAATAATATAAAATAATAATTTGCTAGCGTTGTTTTTGTGAAAAATGACCTCTATAATGATAAAGAGGGCGCTTTATCTTATTAAGGTAAGTCAGACCACGTTTTGATACTATTGAAGCGAAGCCGAAAAGGTTTTTCTATTATTTTAGCTTCTACAGGGTAGTAGAGTATTAATACTGTCCTGAAGAAGCTCCGACAGTAGTAAAAAAAAAAACGTGCGATTTAAAGTTAAAATTACGATATGTTATAATATTATGCTACTTCTATGTGTGTCGGAGACACAGTATCTCGGACTCTGTTAGATATTGAGAGTGAAGAAAAACAATTTTTTTTGGGTAGGTAAAATGGATTATATTGGGTACTTGAAATGAAATAGCACTAAACTGCGCTATGTAAATATTACGTAAAATTATTATATAATACAATACAATAAGAATTTAATAATATTTGTAAATGCACCACAGCTTTTGTGTAAGCTTTTGTGAAATTGGGTTATATGTATATCCATCCATTCAACAGTATCGTAATACTAAACAAATTCACACAATTATTGATCGCGTGCAGGCGGCCTTAGCTACCATTGGAACTTTTAATATTCTCCAGCCTTAAAATTAAGTCCAAGTCATAGATAACGAAAAGAATAGAGGAGCCAATCAGGGAAAAGGGAACAAACCATGTTACGCGGAGCGCTCGATGCGGCGTGATTGTCTCCTTTCTGTGATTCATCAATATATGAATCTAATAGTAAACAGGCAATTACTAGGTGCGTAAATAACTTAAATACAAATCCCAATCGGTAAACAAAAGGTCGGGCTTGTTTCCAAAATTCAATATTTTATCACAATATTTAGTTTTAAAATTGTTTACATTTTACCCATCTCACTTAAATTTAGCTTCGTTACGTGTGGCGATTTGGTTAAAAACGAACATTCATATTCTGCGCAGAAAAGTCCCATAATTGACAGCGCTGCGAACCTTTGCCTTAATATAGCGAACTTTACCTTTCTGCACAGGGTCTGGTTATTTCATCGTGCGCTCTTCGGTGGTCAATGTACGAAAGGTGTCATAGTTAATTCAAAGCATTATCGAACCCTCCTAGTACTAAATATATATATATTTTATTTTTTTACATTAACTCCACACAGGAGGCCCTGAGGAAATTGATTTCCCTCAGGGCCTATGTCATCTGGGATTCTGGGAAAAGTTGTTATACAGTATCGACATTGTTTCGTGGATTGGGAATAATATGATAGGTATAATGTATAGTATGTAGGTACCTAGTCCCTATCTTTTTTTTCTACACTAACTCCACTCAGGAGGCCTTGAGGAAAATAATTTCCCTCAGGGCCTATGTCATCTGGGATGCTGTGTGGAGGGTCTTTTTGAGGAGAGGAATGAATGAACAATTGGTCTTGAAGAGACCCATGTTGTAGGAAGGAGGAAACACAGAGGCCGGCAAATCATTCTACAGCCGAGCTGTTGAACACAAGAACGAGTCGAAGAAACGACCTGTTCTCATGTGACAAATGTCAACTGTGTACAAATGTTGGGCACGCGTTTGGCGTGTTTCCCGACTATGCACCGGTGCCGAAGGGATCAATGATGCTACTTAACATTCTTAGCCCTTTCCACTCCAAGCCTTTTTTTTTTTTTTTTTGTTCTTTGTTTCTTGGTTTTATTTCATCAGCTCCACGACGAAATTGTGTATTCAAGTTTTAGTTACTTTTTATAAATAAAATTGATAATTGATTATATACCACCAATAAAAGTTTTTTGTCTGTAAAGAACTATATGTAATTAGCTGAAATTTTAAATAATCTTAAACTATTTACTTAAAACTGTTTGGCACCACTGTGTATCGAATCCGACGAAGTCCCATGTGTACTTCCCAGCACTAAACCATGGTAACAATAATTATTATATAGTATTCGTCGGATTGAAACATGAACAACACTGTACTATATACTACATACTACTGTATTATACAGCTGTACAATATAATTTACCGGACTTGAAGAATAAGATTTTTTGTTAAATAATGTAGATAATGTAGATTTTCAACATAAAAATCCTTTCTCATGTGCTTACCACATAGTACTCACTTTGATTTTATACTCGTAACTCTTTTAAATGAAATTATTTTATACTATTTTGTATTCTATTATATTATTTTATGCATATGTATATTTTCTTAATACTCTCACACATTCTTTATATTGCATATGATAATTTACTGTATAAAAAATCGACCACCACAACACAGGCATGTGCCTAGCATGGTGGTCGAAAAATCCCCAACTTTTGTAAAAAAAGATTTTTTCAATGAATAAAGAAACTTAAAAAAAAAAAAGTTCCTCGGAGCATCTTCCATTGTAATACCGGTAGAACAAGGATAGCATTCCCACCCGACGCATGTGCTCTAAAGATTGCAATCCGTCTGTTAATATGGGAGAATCTATTAAACGGACCGCCCGTTTCTGCACAGAGTCGAGGGTATTTTTCAGGTATTTTGGAGCTCCAGGCCAAAGGTGGCTGCCAAATTCAACCGTGGGGCGCACTTGTGATTTGTACAGGGTTAGCAGTTGTGTACTATTAAATTATCTGCGCGCCCTGTGCAGTACGTCCAGTTTTTGGGAGGCTAACTTTACTCTGGCTTCGATGGAGCCCCCATACCTGAGCTGGTCACTTAGGGTTACATCAAGCATATCAATGGAGGGCCTGTTCGGAAGACTGCTTTCGTTGACAGATACTAGATTTTCATTTCGTTTCCTTTTAGACGTAATCAGACAAGATTGGGTCTTTGGGACATTAAATTCAACGAGATTATTTTTACCCCAACAGAAAACACTCTCGACGTAACCGTCCATTCTTTGTTTCAAAGCCCTACGAGCCGTTGGAGTTTGTTAGCCCTTTGGGAGCTTGTCAAACAAAAAGCTATCATGGACTGTACTGTCATCCGCGTAACAGTGAATCGGGCACATGACAAAAGGTCGTTGATGTGCAACAAAAACAAAGTCGGCGACAGAACCGATTCCTGTGGGACGCCAGCATTTATCGAGTGTGAGGAAGAGGTGAAACCATCGGCTACCGTCTGAATCGACCTTTCCCTCAAAAAGTCGGCAATCCTCGTACACAAGGATGTGGGAAGTCCGTAAGAAGGCAGTTTGTTGACAAGTCCTCGGTGCCAAACCCGGTCAAAGGCCCTGGAAATGTCCAGTGCAACCGTTTGGGTCTCACCGAAACGTTCCAGGCACCGCCCCCAAACATGCGTCACATACGCGAGAAGATCACCGCACGAGCGGTTCCGCCGGAATCCGTATTGACGGTCGTTATATAATAAAAAAAAATATGGTCAAATGGTCTGCCTCTCGCTCGTTGAAATTTCAGGTTTTATGTTATTGGCATGTATATCAATTTGAATATTTATGGTCCAATTTCATTTCGGTTATTGCAAAAAATATTACTAACAAATTCAAAAATAAATTACATAAAATAATTCACAAACCATTAAAGGTATTGTTGCCTTGGTAAACCTTGGCTCCGATATTTTATCATAGAAAACGAAAATCTTGCAGCCCTTATTTTAAGTATAAGAACTATTGACCGAATATCAAACGTTCTTTTAAAGTTATATCGTGGTATGTTTCGGCGCTTCTGTGCGTTCGGCTGTATTCGCCAAAGCTCGACTGGCCCGACTGTCGTAATGCCGAGAAATACGTTTACCAACATACAAGTATACCATCGAGGCTACACACATTCACAAAAAAGTCAAACCATTTGTACCACATATTGCCGATTATATCTATAAATAATTTTACCTTTTAATTTAAATTATAAAATTGTTTTCACGTTTTGTAAATGTTTGTCTTTTAAATCTGTTTTGATAGTATGGGACGTGCACACAGACACACACTTTATAAGGAACCTACTTACTTAGTTATATTCATACATTCATAGCTTCATGGTACCTATTCAAACCTGGTACCTAGTTTATGTATGATAGTTTTCATACAAATTCAGAATTTCTATAGGTTTATGACTTAAATTTGTATACGGAAAGAATTTGAATGTCTGCCTCTGATTAGATTGTCGTTTGCCTAAAGATTTGTTTGAAAATAATATTGTTGTTTAACTTTGTGATATCAAAATGTTCATATGAAAGTACTTACCTAGGTACCTACCTACCTTATTAAATAAATAATAGAGTAGGTAATATCAGTTTGTAGATACACAAAAAAGTTGTTATACAGCATCGACATTGTTTCGTGGATTGGGAATAATATGATAGGAAGGGAGGTCTATAGTATGTAGGTACCTAGTCCCTATCTTTTTTTTCTACACTAACTCCAAGGAGGCCTTGAGGAAAATAATTTCCCTCGGGGCCTATGTCATCTGGGATGATGTGGGGAAGGTCTTTTTGAGGAGAGGAAGGAATGAACATTGGTCTTGAAGAGACCCATGTTGTAGGAAGGAGGAAACACAGAGGCCGGCAAATCATTCCACAGCCGAGCTGTTGAACACAAGAACGAGTCGAAGAAACGACCTGTTCTCATGTGGCAAATGTCAACCGTGTACAAATGTTGGGCACGCATTTGGCGTGTTCCCCGACTATGCACCGGTGCCGAAGGGATCAATGATGCTAGTTCCTCGGAGCATCTTCCATTGTAATACCGGTAGAACAAGGATAGCATTCCCACCCGACGCCTGTGCTCTAAAGATTCCAATCCGTCTGTTAAGATGGGAGAATCTATCAAACGGATCTACCTACCTGTTATTATTATAAAACTAGCGCAGACCCGTAAAAAATCATTGAATATTATTTATTTATTTATTTTTATTGTAAATCGAACTAGTTACTAAATAATGCATTCTTGAAAAAGGAAAAAGCGCAGATTCTTGAAAAATCACGAAATCTGACATTACTTGCCAAAAAATTTTTAAGAAATGAAACACAAATTTCAAATGTAGAAATAAAATAATATTACAGTGGACTGGTAGGTAGGTACCTATTTAGGTACGTAGGTATTTTATCGCTTGTCTAAATTCTTGACACATCAGTTTTAATTTTCAAAATGACAATTAAAATAATTTTCCGTATTCACTGTATAAAATATTATAGTGGGTAGGTTGGTACCTACCTTAGGCAGCTACCTAGGTACTTATAATGTCTCCAAACATATTCGAGTTCATTGAACCAGAGTCTGAATAACTCACAGATAAACCCACAGAGAAATTAAGTAGGTAGGTAGGTACCTATATTTGTAGTCAGTTAGGTAGGTACCTAGTTTGGCAAACTCTAAAAACATTGCAGAATAGAAGGAAAAGAAACAACAAAGCGTTTTTTTAATAATCTGCAAAAAAAATTGTGTTGTCAATCTCTGTGCCTTTTGAATATTTATTTGGCGGTTCCGTGTTCCATCGAGACAATTGGCCGATGCTAAAATTCAACAAAATAGAGCTGTAGAGTGTTGAGGATATTTCACCATCCTCTTGATAGCTTATCCATAGAATAACGTTGGTATATTTTCGATTTACGATTAAAGTCCGGGTTTACTATTTGGTACTCGGACCTTGAATACCTACCTACATCCAGGGTTGCCATGTGCATGGTTTTTACCAACGATATTGAAATATAAGAGGTGCTATCCGCAGTTTTTACTGGGTGGGACTGTGTTTCCCGGTGTCGCCGATTTTTTGTTAACCAATGCTACTGTACACCTTCAAAAAATCAACTACTTTCCGTATACAAACTGTTCCCATTATGAAGTAGGTACCTAATCCGCCGACATTCGGGCGGATACCATAGCATATATTCCTATCACTTGTATTTGAATATCTTTGGTTTTTAACATGTTTTCATAGTTTTTTTGGTTATTTCTACCTAGGTAGGTACATGGTTTTTTACCGGGCAACAAAAGTGTATAATCTTGAGTGGGATACGTTTTTTTGGTTCCATGATAACTCAGAATCACCTCAACTCAACAACTCTTTGAAAAGTCATTTAAAACTATGAAAAAAACATAATTTAAAATAGGCCATTACCTAACCTAAAGTAACCTATTTAAGCAATGTTTTATATATTTTTTCATTACTTTCAATAACTTTGCAAAGGAGGTGTTGAGTTGAGTTGATTATGAGATTTTCGGTCACCGTTTTTTTAGCTTGGGTTGCGTGGGAAAATTTTGAATCAGGAATGTAGTTCTTGAAATTTAGCAGGGTTTCACAATGTCTCTTTATCTAATTTAACTTTGTCAATAAGTATTCTTAATACATCAATAAAAATAAATTAATATACATGTCGCGTAGGTGACTTTAATAAGTACCTACCTACACGAGCTACTTAAATGTAGAAAAAAAAAATTACTGAAGTTGTGAGGGAATTTTTTCTCTCTCATTCATCAACCTTAAAAAACTTATTTTTATGTAATACCTAAGTAGGTAGGTACTAGAAATTAAACCCGAAAACAGTAAAAAACACTATTTTTTAAAGTAATAACTCTTCAATAAAAATATTTATTTATTTTCAAAAACATAATTTTTTTCAATTATTTAAAGAAAAATTATAAACTGATGGTTTTCATTAAAAGCATTATAGATTTTTTACTTAGGTACTTTTATTTTCTTATTTATATTCTCTATTTTTTATCCTTCAAAACCTGGTAAAACATGGTTTTTACTAGTGTCCGACCGAAACAGGAATTTCTACCGAAACCGAAACCGGATCTTCGGTATCTGTCCCAGTTTCCGCCGAAACCGGAACCGAAACCGAAACTTTTTTAGACACGTTAAAAATCTATTGCTTACTGAAATTTGGCTAATTTTTTACACTTATACAGACTTAGTTAACACGTGTTAAATGAATCAAATAAAATAATTGAAGTATGTTTTTTTTTTTACATTAATGCTATAAAACAAAAAAAATATATAAAAATTAACAAAACATGTTAACTACTTCTTGGAACAAAAATTTGCAGTTAGTAATGAATAATAGGTAATTATTCATTATTAACTACATAACTTACTAGGTACTAGTAATTATTCTAGTGTCCGACCGAACTTTCGGTTTCGGTTTCGGTTTTGGCCTAGTTTCAGCCAAAAAACGAGTTTCGGCTCAGTTTCGGTTTCGGCCGCCATCCAGCCGAAACTACGGCCGAAACCGAAACCGAATTCGAGAGGTTTCGTTCTGCGATCGGACATGTTCGGTGCACTGAACTGCGAGCCACGAAGTGTCATTTAGCTGCGTCCGCGCTCATAGTGTCAGGACTTAATTCACTTGTTTGTGCTCGCTCCGCGAACATTGAGGGAGTTTGGTTTATTTGTTGTGAAATTGGAGGCGTTTATACTTAATATTATTTCGAAATAGGTAAATTTTATTTGGCAATTGAAATGATTTAGTTCATGATAGGCCCTGAGGAAAATAATTTCCCTGAGAGCCAATGTCATTTTTGGGGATGCTGTGTGGAGAGGGTTTTTTTAGGGAAAGGAAGGAGAGGAGAGTTCTGGGAAGGAAAAGGGGTGGGTAGGAATCTGGGGTTCAGTATGTCCCGGTCATCTAGCTTCAAGACCTAGACAAACCTCATCCCATAAACCCGGGCACCCCTGCTAAATCACCAAACGTAGCGAACCACTTGGGGTGACCTATGGCAGAGGTGTTGGTTATCCAATAAAGGTTCCCGGGGCGGCGGTACCCATTCCCGTCTCCCAAATTATTTTGTTCTTAAGATGAAAGAGTATTTTTTGTTTAGTGTACTTAAACAAATTAGGTTTAAAAAAAGGAATTTTGTTTTCTATCTTTCATTTTATGTTATTTGTTAATAATGTTCAAACAAATAGGTAATACCTACCTACTATTTCCTTTTTTAATATTATTTACGAAGCGATTTACGATTACGATTTCAAAAAGCATAAATAATTTATTTGAAATAAGGAGTGATGTTTATTTTTAGTTCGAATATCAGAGACTGAATGATTAATATATGATTTAAAAAAAGTCTGATTGATTAAGATCGACGTTTTTTTACGAAAACATGACCTTATATGGAAGTTTCGGTTTCGGTCGAACCTGAGACCGAAGCCGAAACTCGTAAAAACTCGCCGTAAAAAAGTTTCGGTCGGACACTATTAATTAATTATCAGTCTCAACAAAGACATAAAAGAAAGGCAAATACCGTTCTTATGATAAATTAACCAGTCCCAACAAAGGTTACTATAATTAGTTTGTACGACAATTAAGTACTTTAAAAATCAGTTCTTAAATAAATTACTAATTAAGTTTAGTATCCTTCGCGGACCATCCTCTAGCCTCTTGCGGACCACTAGTGGTCCGCGGACCACTGTTTAGGAAACCCTGTTATAAAGGAAGGACCTCATTAATTGAGTATTTTAACCTGTTGATGCGAACTCAGCTGATGATGGCGGGCGATACACTAGCCACGAACTCACCCGAAGTCAGCCGAACGACGCAGGATAATTCACGAACACAGAATTTGGTGGGGCCGAAGGTTCGGTAGATTTTCTGCCGAAACCGAAACTGATGCCGAAACTCGATTTTTGGCCGAAACTTGCTGAAACCGAAACCGAATCTTCGGTCGGTCACTAATATTTTTACATTCAATTTCTGTAGTCTTATAGAGAGCATTATACATTTTTGGTGTAATAAAATACGCTTGTGTTTGCGCCAGCCTAGTTTTACACAGTGGGACTTTAAATACATTATTTAACCTATTACTATTACTAAATCGGTTTTCATTTTTTGGAAAAAGAATATTTCGAGAAAATATATATTTTAAACATTGAATGCAGTCAATTTTTCTTACCTCTAACAATCCAGCTGATTAACTTGATCGTGCCATATATTCCTCGAGCGTCCCAGAATTCTTCTACACTTCGTCATAATATCATCTACCACTCCTTTCTCGTTCACTCGCTCTACATGCTCAAACCATCTGAGGTTCTCTTTCTTTCTTACTCCTTACTCATTATGCTTAATCAGCATTGCATTATTTGAGGATCCACACATTTCTCACACGATCGTACATGGTTTTACCACACATACGTCTCAGGGATCTCGCTTCGAAAGCATTCAGTCTACTTTCACCCTTCTTCTGCCAGTTCAATGCCTCACTGCCATACTAGGTACCAGCATTCCATTGTGGACTGCTAGTTTTGCTTCTCTTGACACTTTTTTTAATTCAGTCCTCCATTAACGGAGTTACCTGCATTGTACCTACCTAGTCTATTTTAGTGTCTGGAAAGTAATGTTACAAGCAGAAAACAAGTAAATCTACATCACGTTAATTTGGAGGCGATTTTGTGACGGGTAAAACTTTTTAAATACATACCTATATCTAGGTATTTGAATTTTAATTTTGTTTTCTTGAATGAATGAATAAATCCTAAGCTTGGAAGTGGAAATTAACCCGCTTCCAAAGGTGAATACGATCGATCTGAAACTCGGCAGATAGACTCGTCGTCGATGATGATGCATTTCCTCAACATTTGGTGGTACTCACGCACATAAACAAACACATACACTTTTCTGAAATTAGATAACATTAAAAAAAAATACAGCAGTTTAATATACTAAATAAATCTCGGCACCATCAAATTCAATTAGGATTTGGCTTAAGTGTTAGCGGTGTTCACTCATTTTAGTCGGTCCCTATTGAAGAAGGTTTAATAATAATAATAATAATAATAATTTATAAAAATGCAAAAATCGGTAATTTTAAATACATGTAGGATTACAAAAGATTTTTTAAATATTTATATTGAGGGATCAGTAGGATTTATAGGTTCAATTAGGAATTCCACAGAGCCGAACCCTCTGATATGAAAATATCTGGAGTCGGTGAATTATTTTCCCATCTGGTCTCTGGTAGGTTGACATGTTGTTCTTGTATTGTTTTGTAATTATAATACTTATATAGTGCAATTGCATAACGTGGATTGACCAGATGGTCATTTGGAAAGTGTGTGAAAGGGTTTAGTTTTTCCTGTGGGGAAAATTGAACCCGGACATTTAAATCTGGTGCGTAAAAAATTATAATGTTTATTCCAGGATGTGGGGAGGATAGTGCTATCCCACACGTCCCATAAAGTTGTACATATTTACACAACAGATAAAGTAAAGAAAAAGTAAATAGAACAAACAAATACAAAAAGACATAAGCGATAATAGAAATAAAACAAATAATCAATTATAATGTAGGACGTGGTCTGGAGTGAGCTAGGGCCCAGCGCTCGCTCAGGAGTGGCGCTTGGTGCTGGAAGGCTGCGATCACCACTTTGTTATCGGAAGCCATTAGCCGCATCCTGGCTCCAGTGACCCGGTGTCTCATCAGACCGGCGAATCCGTGTAGTCCTAGCTCCGTAAACATTGAAGATGCGCTGCTGTATCTTCTGTATCCAAATATAATTCTGCAAGCATCATTATATTGGATCCGCAGTCGTTCTATTGAGCTGGTACGGTAGTGACACCATGTTTCACATGTATATAGGTTAGTGCAAAATGCATTGAACAATGTTTTAATCCTTCGTCAAACCATTTTTTTTGCTGCTAGCCGGCCCAATAGATGGCGCAACTAAAAATTAAAAATAGAGGTATTTTAGTAAAAAAAAATGTCATAACCTTTACCTAGTTGCCGAATAAGAAGAAAAAAAAACGAAATTTTTTTGTGTATATGCCACTTATATTGATCAGTTTCCCACCTGTACCACTAGTCTTTAAACACCGTGTACGAGTATGGGTGGGTAGGTACCTACTGACTACCTTTACATATTAATAATACCTAATTGACAGCCCTGCCATCGTTGCTGCTATGTACCGACAAGGAATACTAGACAAAATACAACATTCTTTTGCAACACATACACAACCAACTATCAATCACACTCACTTACCAATAGGATGCATGATTTAGGCAACAAGTTTGGTGGTATTATATTCGCTGATTCCCTTTATATTCTAAAATGCAATTTAAACTAACACTTTGTGGAATCCTACAAATTATTGTAACGTCGGTACCTATAATATATTTTACGATTTGATGTGTTATTGTAATGTTTAATATTATATTTTGTTCTATGTTATTGTCAAATATTACATTGTTTAAAATATTTCACGGTTTTACGCAAGAATAAACAAGTGATTTTTTCTTCAAAAACTGCTTGTATATTCTTAAAAATTTTTCACTTTTATAACTTTTGGTATAAATTATATGTATGTGTAATCCTCGATAACTTAAATATTATTTTATAATCCCTGTAAAAGCCCCTACGGGCGTATAACAACAATACATAAATAAATATTCAACATGCCTAATTCGAGGTTCGAGGGCTGTCCGTAAAATAAGGTCTCAAAGGTGCTGCGGTGGCGAGGAACGATCTTACGCGCAATCCGGCAACAGTGGCGTTTCCCCATACCAAATCCCCACCACGCTGCACTCTGTGTGACGATTAGTCTCGGCGTGGCAGCCGTTCGCTATGGAGTTTCCACTCGCCGCACCCGCCAGGTGTGGGTTACGCTCTGTAATTCGTTTTTAAACTTTGCTTCAGCGAATCTGAATGACGCCACTGAGATTGTTCCTTTGTCTCTGGAGTCAGGCAGTGTATCCAGGTATCGTCCCCAGTCACAATTGAGTCCAAGAATTCTTCGCCATCGATGTCGTAGCACTCAAGGAATTCGCGTTCTGCTTCAACCCGTTGTTGTTTGTGATCTCCGGTGAGCATTTTGGGGGCCTACCTTGGGCAGGCCTTGTGGTCTCCCAAATAATCTGGCAAAATCTTGTCAATAGTGGTCTTGCCGACATCACGAACCCGTCGATCTGCAATCATTGTATTTTCCACTAAGGATTTTTTTCTGTCGGAAAACGATGACCGTCCGGCACGCTTTTAAATTCTCTGCACCATTTGCCCACGTTTTCGCACTACACCGCAAGTAGCTGAGAATGAATTTATACTGGGGTTTTGTACTCGCGTAATATTGTTACTCGCGACCGCAGCACCGTGGAGACCTATTTTACAAACAGTCATCGTAGAAGCTACGTACAGATCAAACAATGGAGTGCTAAAAATATTAATTATTATTGAGAATAAGATATCTTGGAAATCATCGTTTGAAAAAAATAGTGGAAAAAAGATAAGAATATGGGAGAAGGTTCTTTATAAAAATTAGACTGCCCGGAGCCAATGCTGATGGTGACTGGGGACACCCCCAATTAGGGAATGTTCTGATGCGAATGAAAATGAGGTTGGATAATAGGACCATGAGAGGAGGTAGGGCAAGGGATTTTTTTTCACAAAAACGATATAAACTTGAATTATGTGAATACCTACCCCACAAGAAATCCAACTGCTCCCAACCGTCTGGAGCTAGTGAGACTACGGCTCTCCAAACAGGGGTATGTTGCGAGGCTAATGTAGTGGGGATGGAAGGAGATGGGGGAGAGAAAGGTGGGAGAAATAACTGGCTATTCAGGTCTGGTCGCCAAAAACTGTTTAAAGCAACTTTTCGATTCTGAATGGTGATCTTACACCAGGGCGATACTGAGATTATATTCCACTCACGGAAGCCTTGGTCGTAGATTGGTCGAATGTTTGCAAAGATTTTCTCGAAATTGCGAAATGAAATCAAAATATTCTGCCTTCATCAATCATTGTCGTGTCTACACTGCCTACACTGTGAATTTATTGTGAAAAGACTTGAATATTATACAATACCTATAATATTTAATTTGTTTAATTGGGACAAATTCCGATCTAAAGTTTATGCAAAAGTGTCTCAGTAAACGAATTTTAGTTAAGAAGGGGGGCGTGCGATATGGGGCGCGGGTGAGAGAGTGGATGCCAAATTTTACGGGATTGGTTTACAAGTAATTAATAAAGTGAAAAAACAATATTTTAGAGGAAAGTGAAAAAAGTAATTTTGAAGCAGGAAAATATTTTATTATATTTAATGTGATTATTAATGGACACAAATAAAAATAAATGGAAAGAGTCCCTCCATGCTCCTGCTTAAAAATGTGTTTTTACACTCTCCTATAAAATAAAAAAAATCACATTAGACGTTAAAATCACACAGCGCGCTCAGTGACGAATTTTATACCTACAGTTGGTAATAACATAATTATTTTCTTTAATTAAATCGACGGCCCCAAAGAACAATGTCGGATCTGCCAAAACTTGAAAATCGCGCTGTCGGCTTATTTTAATTTATTTTTATTGATTTACACGTCTGAATTTTCGGAATTTTGAATAAAATGAAAAGAAATACCTATATATATTTTTCTTATATGCTATATTTCTTGATCTCAAAAAAGTAAAAATGCAGAAACAGAAACAGCTTTTATACTGTTCTCCGAAATTGTTCTTCGGGACCGTTGAAATATTTTTCGAAAATTTAAGAAACAAGAGATATCTCGAATAAATTTAATAAATATGAGTACATGTGTACATGTGTAACCAAATCCATTTTTTACCTCCTTTAAAATTTGCTTATTTGGGGCTGCCGCTTATTTGGAACAAACTGTTTGGGTCCGGATGTTTTTAAAATTTTTGTTTATATGAATACCGCACAAGAGTCCCAACTGATCCCGTCTGTAGCCAGTGAGACTATGGCATCCCGTTTGGGGTAGGTATGTTGTGAGGCTGAAGGTAGTGGAGAGGGGAAGGAATTGGAAAAGAGGAAGGTGGGGAAGTAACTGGCTATTCAGATCTGGTCACCAAACACGGTTAAAAGCCATTTCAAGCAACGTTTCAATTCTGAATGGTGGTCTTACACCGGGGCAATACTGAGAGTATCTTCCACTCTGGAACGTGCCGCAAATATACTATATATTATTTTTAATGAATTAATTGTGAAATAACACAAATTAATCAAACAAAATTTATTTGCCACGCCGGGATTCCGCTTCGGATGTGTCCTAATTTAGCGGAATAGACTGTTTAATGAACAAGAACGCAGTAGCAACCATATTATTTATGTATACGAGAGTATCGCAAACACACTGTCTATGTCTAAGCAATGCAATTTATTTAAAAAATATGTAATGCCGGAGGTAGGTACTCCGGAGTGGAAAGATCAAGGAAGAAAGAAGTCCTCCCTGGGAAGGATTGATGGATCGAATTATCGAGAGCGGGGCCCCGCTTTGTTACGGTGAACCTAAATGTTCCTGTGCCCCAGAATTTACACGAGTAGAGATTTGAGAGTTCTGTTGATTTACTAACTCCATTAAATTTATAAAAGCGTAATCTATATCAAACATAGACCAGAACTTTGCCAAGTTCTACAAATTATCGAAGTATTTTTATTACTTAGGTAATTTGAGATTTGTGTTAAGTACAATATTGTTTTAGTTTCCATTTTATTTTAAGTTTCCCACTGTCGCATGACTTAAAAATGTATGTTTTAAAAACTTATACCTAATATAAATTTTGGAAGTTTATTCTGTTCTATTATAATCTATGCAAAAGTCTAGCTGGGCCTGAAATAGAAATAGTTTTGAGAAAATGATTAAAGCAATATTTGAATGCTCAATATATTTCAAATATTATTTACAAGTGTCAGTGTTTTACATTATGAAAGTGTCTGTATTTTGAAATTAACAGAAACCCAGAAAACGTCAATTTTTGTTTATTTCACCCCAAGTTTTTCTGCATTATAGTTTGATTTGGTGGTGTTTATGAGTACTATGAGTATTGTATTAGACAGAGGGTACTTTTTTATATAATTGCATTCATAATTCAAATTTCGATTCTTCGGAAAAGTCCAACTAACTGGTGTCCAATATTTAAATCACACAAGACGAAACAAAAATCTGAATTAAAAAAGCACTGTGTGCCAAAAATGTTGAAAGGAGATATAGGGTTTTAATTAAATAGTTAGGATATAAGTAAAGACTTGCTACTTTTTTAAAATGTTAAGGCCTTACGGAAACTTAAAAAAGAATCTACAGATAAAGCATGTAATTAAAGGTCCAGCTAATTTAGATTCAAATTTACAAAAGGCTAGAGTTATGCTATAGTACTTAATCTAATAAATATAAATATATATAAAAAAAAATCTGGTTAGTTACACCATTTATAACTCGAGAACGGCTGGACCGATTTATATGATATTTGATTTGTTGTCTCCGCCCCGAATAGCAGAATAGCTATTAAAACATCGGAAAAAATCACGAAAAAAAAAATTGTGAAAAAAATTCTTTTCCTCGTACATTTTGCATGGAACGAATTCTCATCTTTTGAAAGAGCTGCAGGAATATTGTGATAAGTATAATATTGAATAGTGAGTGAATTCCAAAAATTTAAAAACGTCAAATGTCAATGCGCTGATTGTTTTGATTTTGTTCTTAAACATATAATGCTGTACCTTTTTCTTACACACTAAATGTCAACAGTCGAAAATGGGATAAATGGTGAACATATGTCTTTTTTTTTTTTACAATGAATGCCGCACAAGAATCTCAACTGCTCCCGTCTGGAGCCAGTGAGACTATGGCATCCCCAATTGGGGTATGTTGTGAGGCTGAAGGTAGTGGGGAGGGGAAGGAGGTGGGGAAGAGGAAGGTTGGGAGGTACCTGGCTATTCAGATCTGGTCACCAAATACGGCTAAAGCCATTTTCAAGCAACGTTTCAATTCTGAATGGTGGTCTTACACCAGGGCGATACTGATAGTATCTTCCACTCTGGAACATGCCGCAAATATACTATATGTATATTATTTTAAATGAATTAATTGTGAAATAACACAAATTAAAGTCAAGAGTCTTACCCACTGGACTACGGAGGTCGTCTAAAAGGAAAAATACAATAAAATACAATAATTATAATAAATCTCTCTCACACGTATAAAAAATGAAACGCTATTCCCGTAAGTAAGTGAAAAAGTAAAAAATCATAAATTTTATAAATCCGTACACAACGCCAACTCTAAAACTGACAAAACAAAACACGGACAAAAGTTGCGCATCGATAATTGCTTCATTGTGTAATTTTTTAACTTAATAAAAAAAACTGAATTTAATTCAGCTAATAAGTTAATACAACAGTTATCGATTGTGAGGCGGTGCGAAGTTCGCCGGGTCAGCTAGTTTCAAAGTGGCACACTTTACAGTTTGCAGTTTACTACTTCTAATACTTTTTACTACTTTAGAAGTCTAGTTACTAAGAATATACTAGGATATATTTTTTCGAATTCCCTAAAATATTTAATAAGTTTTTCAAAAAAAAATACAGCCAAGGGTACCTACACGGGAAGAGGTAGGTAGGTACCCAATATTGAATATGCTCTCCTCTTTGGAAGAAAACATTTTAGAAATTGCATTGTAAATACGTTTTTTTTTAAGTAAATTTACTTTTTCTTCATGGCTGCAGTTTCCAATGGAAATTAAAACATCAACCACAATTTCGCAACCCAATTTGTTTCATGATAATACATTTAATTCACCTTCATCCTCAGTTTCCAAACTAATATCGATTATAACACGAGTAATATTAGTGTGACTGTATTTCCTGTTTTGACACTTTGAAGGTTGTCTAAAAATAATTGTTCTGTAATACTTCCAATCACGTCCCTTCAACATACAATAATTGGTAATCAATAACCTTTTAATAATGTATTTATATCTACACCAGTTTACACATTCTCAACACCGTCCTACCTTATTTTCCACAACTGGAACGAACATCTAATAATGTAAGTAGTTACCTACCTATTATAATCTCATGAATGACGGTCGCCGAGATATTAGAACCATAGGTATTTTACCAAACTGTTGCTGTCACTGTCGCTCTCACTTCCTCAATACTGAACGAAAGCGACAATTCCATCTCAGGCAGACAATATACCTAAATAAAATCATCAAAATAGAGGTTTCGTATTCTCAATTTTTCTTCTACAAAACTAGATCGATTTTAAAGATTTTTTTACTAACTGTATAATAAGAAAATACTCTACGTTTTGCTTTTTCAAAAAATACATTGCCTAGTTTGTATACTAAACGAATGTTGAAAACAGTTTTTTTTCAAAACAATGCGGTTTTTGGAGGGTCCTAACTCATATAAGAAATAAATTATAAAAAATTGTACCGACACGCTAGTGGCCGATATCGATATTATATTAAAAAAAATAACTGAAGTCCCCGAGTTTTCGAAATCAACATACAAGTGTCAAAACAATAGAAAAATTAAATGTTTAATAAAGACAGTTTCTGCTTCTAAGTGAGTACTGTGATGAAATCTCCACAGTACACAAATATACACGTACCCCCGTGCCCCCCCCTAAATCCGCCCATGTTTATACATATATTATATATTTCAACCAATTTACACAAAACCTTGACAGATTATATACCTAAACCTTTCTCATGAATCACTCTATCTATTGGTGAAAACCGCATGAAATTCCGTTTTCGAGCTTATCGCGAACAGACAGATAGATAGGCGCGGCGGAGGACTGTACATAATTTATAATATGATGAGATATTTACAGTTGTGTCAAAATCCAGAGAGGAAATTGAGGAATACATTTGTATGGACAAAACGCGCCGCTAGGTTTCCTCTTGAATTACCTACTACCGTTTTATAACATATTATTTCTGTTGAATTCCGTAAGCTTTTAATTTCCTAAAAAAATATTTGTTATTTTTTAAGATAATGTCTAGGACAAATTTGTAGAACCGAAACAGTAATTATATGAAATTCCCTCGATAGAAACAAATCGCAAAGTATATCCCGAAAATTATTAAAAACAAATGTTGTTCTGTTTTACATGTTATAGGTGTGAATAAATTCATAGTGCTTCTTTAAATGCAACTTAGGCACTTGTCGACAATTATTTGCTCTATTTTAAACGATCAGTATTTCATACCAGACTATTGTAAGACCCGTAATAATGTATGGCTCCGAATGCTGGACTATGTACAACTCCTACACTAGGCAACTTGAAACAGCAGAAATGCGAATGCTTAGATGGTCGGCAGGAGTATCCCTAAAAGATAAGATCAAAAGTTCACGCATTCGTGGTAGCCTGGGTGTCACAGACATAAATAGTGAGCTGGAAGAACGACAGTTGAGATGGTATGGACACATAAGGCGGAGACCATCAGACCACACAGTGAGGCAGGCAATGTCTATGGAGCTTCACCGACAGTCATCCAGAGGAAGACCGAAGAACCCTGGATGACTCTTTAACATTCGTATTTACATATGTACATCCCTTTCGGTTCTATGCCAACTCAGAATCAAGTCAGCTTAACACCTTAATCAAGTCACCATACCTTTCAAACCATCTTCTTTTTATTTGTGAACGCTATCTACTTTCTATGTACCTAACTGTATATAAATTATGTCTCCCATATTTTATTACTAACATGAATTATCTGTTACAAGAAAACGCATTTTCTTATCGTTGTCGGATTGTGTTGTCGGATTATGTGGTCGGATTGTGTTGTCGGATTATGTGGTCGGATTGTGTTGACGGATTATTTTGTCAGATTATGTGGTCGGATTCACCAATGTTGGAAGTGTTGTTGGAAGGGTTGAGGAGTTGGTGGAAAGTGTTTGTTCTGGTGCTCCGTCTCCACATCAGACGAGGCAGTACCAACACTTTACCATAAAGCGGTAGACAGGCTCCTGAGGTGTTCAGAAATTATATTGGATGATGATTAATAACACTTGTTCGTGTTCGAGAGATTAACATTTATTGAGATAAATTTACAAAATTTCGTGTTCGCGCATGAAACGGGCAGAGAGGTAAAATAACGCGAGTGGCCGGCCGGATCGAGTACTAGAAGCGGAATAATCGCTCGGTCATCGTCGGAGCAATCCAGAGATGTTTTCTTGCGTAGTGGGGACACCATACGGATAAGTAAATAAATGTAATGTCCATAGTGTTGTCGGATTATGTGGTCGGATGGTGTTTCCGGATTGTGTTGTCGGATTGTGTTGTCGGATTGTGTTGTCGGATTGTGTTGTCGGATTATGTTGTTGGATTGTGTTGTCGGATTGTATTGTCGGATTGTGTTGTTGGATTGTGCGGTCATTGTGTCAATGTGTTCAAAGTTGACAAATTAAAAAGTTCAAATGGAAGCCAACTGATGATGACAATCCACATTATGGGGATGCTGTGTAGTGTGTAATCTGCCCACAGGGAGAACACTTAAAAGAGGTAGGACTGAACAAAGTAGAATGTACTTGCAATAATTATTTATAATACTGTGTCAAAACTAAGACCAGTATTACACACAGGCAGAGGCGACCCTAGGGGTCCTGAAGTGGAAGGTCATTTAAAAAATGATATTATGAAACAATATCAAATTAAACATGACAATATTATTCATTTGTAGGTACCTCACGAGTTTGAGAGTCAAATTACATTTAATATAGTAAATTATTTCATGCGACAAGCGTAAAAAATGTACAATAAACCTACATTTATCAAACCATCTCTTTCAGACGCATAATATTCAGCATGCTCTCTCTCTCCCGGCAATGACCCAAACTGTCTTCAGAATCCGAAAACTTTTTACTAAGCGACATAGTGCCATCTCGTTTATTGTAAGGTGCGTAAAGAGACAGAAGACGTGATATCGGGGCATTTCAAAAATTGACCCAGCCAATCATAGTGCGTGGGAAAGAAAGCTTCCATTTAAAGGCGGCGGTTCGCGCCGCGACCGCTACCAAAGACCGAGACCAGAGACCGAGACCAGAGACAGAGGCAGGCGACCGCAACGGGTACTTGTTTGTATAGCTTTGTATGGGGGCCAGTTCGTGCGCGCGACCGAGGCAGGAGACAGAGACGGGAGACGGGAGACAGCAAGACGGTCGCCGCCCCGGACAAGTAGTGTCTCGCGTCGCGCTTGATAAGTATGTGTGTTGTAAAAAATGACCGCTTTTTCTGACTAATACTGTGAGAAGCTGATTGAACTGATCAGACAGCATATACAATGCACAATTAGGTTCAAAAATAATTAAATTAACAAATTTAAAAATTTAAAATTAATAAATTATTTATTTTAAAATTAAATTAAATTAAATTTATTTTCAATGATTTTCTTCCTTTTGTAAACATTGTCTTTTTGTAACTTTTGTAAAATTAAAATTATATTTTTTATCTTCCAAGATCTTACTAAATTTTAATATTTAAATACTTAGAGATAATCTATAAAAATTAAACTTAAAAAGTATTATAACCATTATTTTTTTGAATAGTAATAAATTTATTATACATATAATAAAATATATTAAAAATTTTGGATATCAAGATTAAATTAAATTCCTGCCACCTCAGAACAGGCTCAGCCTAGTGAGGTGGTATATACCAAAAAAAAATTGTATATATGTATATGTAGGTATATTGTAATGTTATTCTTGGTTAAAAAATAATAAAAAAAAAAAAATAAAAAAAAACTGTGTTTTATTCAGCCTAAAATAAGTCCTGAACATATTATTGTCAAATAATAGGTGATAGGTGAATGTAGGTGAATGATAGGTGAGATGTCACTGCTTGCCGCTGCCTGCTATGTCGCGGTGCATTTCAAATACCTACCATACATTAGAATAATACCAGTTAATTTGATTTTCCTAATATTTCATAATACAATATTATGATTATCATCTTATAGACTGGGAGGCGAGATAGGTAAACCCTACGTCATCGAGAACACGGATGAAACTACTTTGTAGTGATAATGGACATTTAGAAAACCTTAAAAAAGCTGGTCTGCCGGTGCGCCTCTTGGCAGGAGCCGCGCAGTCATGGAAATAGTCAGCGATTTTTTTCGAAAAAATTACATCATCGAGTACACGAACGGGAATGGTCTCAGATGATAAAGGTCGATTAGAAAATGAGAAAAAAGCAGGTCTGCCAACCGGCAGCCTGGCACGTTCGCAGGCAGCCGGCGTCAAAGTGGGGTAAAAATAGTAAATTTTACGTCATCGAGTTTTATTTTTTATTTTTTATTTTATTTTTTATTTATTTTTTATTTTTTTTTTATTTTTTTTTATTTTTTTTTTATTTATTTATTTTTTTTTTTTTTTTACAGGAATGAAACCAACGAATAACTATAGTCCAGATCATTCCATTTAAGAATTTCTTGGTCTGCCTGGCAGCTTTTTGTGTACGACGCGACGTTTTAAAGTTTTTTTTTCTTAAATTTTCGTTTATCTTTATTATTATTTTTATTTCACTATATTTTTAAAAACTTTGAATGCCATATTTTAAAAAAATAAGCGACAAATATAAAAAAAATAATTTGAGAGTTCCGAGTAAAATCGGTATCTACATGCTGATTCCCATCACCACCCAGCGCAGAAGAGAGGACTTATCCATACATTGGTGACCCGAGCGACCAGAATATGTGAAGAAACAAAAATCGGAGCAGAACTTACAAAACTGACCGATGCACTGGAGCGTAACGGTTACCCAGTAGGGCAGACAAGGCAAATCATAAGAGCCAAATCTGCACCAAACGAAGACAGAATTGAACAAGAGTCAAAGGGCTGCGCTTTCCTGCCTTACGTTCACAATGTGACAGACAGAATTGCCAGGCTATTGAAAAAAGAAAGCATCAAGACTTTATTCGGAACCACGACAAAAACACGAGACTTTTTGAGGCCTGCAGAGACCAAGTTTCCTCTGGAAAGATTGGAGTATATAAACTCAGCTGTTCCGGATGTGATAAGGTCTATGTGGGCCAGACAGAGCGGACGATCTCCAAAAGGATATCGGAACACTTTCGAGCATGTAAACTTGGCCACCCTGACAAATCGGCAATCGCCGAGCATTTAATTGAGACCGGCCATTACTTTGGATTTGTTCCTGAAGTCCTGGGAAGACCGAAAACTCATAGAGCATGCCTGATTACGGAGGCAATTGAAATTCACAAAAATCCTATAAATATTAATAGAGACGACGGAGCTAAACTCAATAGTTTTTGGTATCCGGTAATTGACGGTTACATCAAGGCTAAACGCAAAAAAAACATGTTGAAGTATATTGTAGGAGTGGAGCTGGCGACACGGTATCGCTCCTAAGTAGATAAGTACTAACATCACCCCTAGCCCCTAACTATTACACACATTACTATTACTTTTGTAACCTTTTAGGTGATTTTTAACTCCGAAAGGTTTCTTTCAGGTTACACTACTCAAAAGGTTACTTTTAGGCATGGAACTAAGATTGAAGGGAAGCGGCAATACTTTCGGAATATTACGGGGATAAGCGAAAAACCTATGTAGCTCTGCAAATTTGTAGCCATCTAGTGGGAGGGGATAGAAACGGGGAATGTGGCTAGCTTGCGGGAGGAAGGCGGCGCTCTGGAGATAAGGGCCGAACTGTGAATGGGAATCATTATTATTTTTATATTTTTTAAACTTTCGTTAATTTTTTATAAAATATAATAGCTTAATTGGAAAATAAGTAATGAAATGAGGAAAGGGTAGTAACAAGGAGACTGGAGACTTATGTGTTGTTTAATTTTTATTGTTCCCTATACAAGTTATTTTAAGTTACCTTCATCTACTAGGACGTACTTAACTCATTTTTTGCGAAATCAAGATTTTTGAAGCGCTTGTCGAAATACATCGGCCTCACTTTTCACTTGACAAGTGCAAGTGGGTAAAAAAACTAGTGTTATGAACTCACTGTAACTCAAGGCACCATTCCTTGGTGCTATCATTGCTTAACTCATCAGTTTGAAATAGATTTTAATTTATCATATAAATAGTAAGTATGGTTTTTTATACGTATTTTATAAAATCAACAGACTTGCAGTGAAAATTTTTGTGCGTTCTATTCTGATGTAAGCTGGTGCTTGAGTTTTAAGAAAGGAGTGCTCGATATTAATCTTATAAAAGAACTGTATTTACAGTTTTACAATGACAACAAAAAAAATAAGTGATAGGAACAAACACTGCTTGACTTATTTGCGTGGGCAAATAAATTTTATTTGATTAATTTGTGTTATTTCATAATTAATTTATTTAAAAATAATGTACATATTATTTTATACTAGCAGATCCGGCCTCACGTTGCTGTGGCTAACGTAAAAAAATGCCACGCCATTACCCAACCTTTATAACCAACGCCATCTGTTAAATTAAATCCACACCGCCCATATTTGCCAGCCCATTGCCCGCTGCCCGCTGCCGCTTAACCAGATATGTTATATATTTCAATAAATTTACACAAAACCTTGACAAATTATATACCTAAACCTTTCTCATGAATCACTCTATCTATTGGTGAAAACCGCATGAAAATCCGTTTGGGTAGTTTTTGAGTTTATCGCGAATAGACAGACAGACAGACGCGGCGAATAACTTTGTTTTATAATATGTAGAGATATACCATATAATATATCACGAGAATCCCAACTGCTTCCGTCTGTAGCATGTACGTTGTGAGGCTGAAGGTAAATGGTGAGGGGAAATAAATGGTGGAGAGAAAGCTGGAGAAGTACTCGGCTATTCAGATCTAGTCGACAACCACGGCTAAATCAATTTCAAGCAACATTTCAATTCTGAATGGTGGTCTTACCTACGCCAAAGCGATACTGAGAATGTCTTCCACCTGGAACGTGCCGGAAATATATTTTATAATGTTTTTAATTATAAAATGTTGAAAACACAGATCAATCGAATAAAATTTATTTCGGGATTTGAACCCGCGACCTTCGGATTGTTAGTCAAGAGCTTTACCCCTCGACCACGAGGGCATGTCAATGTGACTTTTACATAACAATACAGTGATTATAAACTTTGAATTGACGTTGTAAACATATGTAAAAGGAGTGGTAAATTAATAGGAAGAAAATCTAAAAATAACAGTGCAAAAAAGACAAAGTAAAAATTTAAAAAAATGAATAAGCTAAATGATAAAAAACATATACCTATGACATGTGTGAATCACAACTTTATATTTGTGCGTTATGATTAATAAAAACATAAAAGTTTTTTGGTAATTTTTAATTATTATAATTTAAGTTGACTGATTCGGCCCATTGGCAGTCGGAGTTCACGTGATAACATCGGGCTCATGGCGATGGCGGTTGAAAGAACACGCCGAAAATTATAAAATGTATATTTAAGCTATGTTTAAACACTTACATGTGAAAGGTAAGACTGTCTTTCTTCTTAAAGGTCTTCATAGAACTACTTTTACACAATTTTAAGGCACAGTGGACCATTTTTCTATGTTGTATGAACGTTTTTCTGTGAGCTCTATGCGCGACCGAGGTGTAAAAGCCAATGTCAGCCATCTAAAAACCGTTCGGTAAAATTTTTGAAAAGGCATGCTTTGGGCAGAGGGGCACACTTTACATGCCGTCTCTCTAGTATCCATACTCTTAGCTTTTAGGTGATTTTTCGGAATTCCCTACGGAATTAGAACCTACGGAATTTTAATCAAAAACGGACAATTACAAGTTCATTCGTTTCATAAACGGACAATTGCTCCTTTTAGTATCAAAAGCGAACATAAGCATTTTTAAACTTAAAAATAAAACAGCTAAGAATATTAAATTATGGAATGTTATGTATTATGGCTTGTGAGTCTTCTTGTGATATTCGAAACAAAAAACTCGCTCTACTGAAAAATAATCCAAATGGCTTATGTCCCACTTTGATACTGAGCTCCTCATTAGTGGCGTAGCGAGGGGGGGGGGGGCAACATCAAAAAAATCATAGGCCACGAATTTACATACTGGCTGTTGCTGTTCCGGGTTTATTTATTCCGAAGAGAGACCTCGTAAATAAAACAGTTGATGCAATGTTTTATAAAATGACAAAAAGAAACTGCCGAAACCAGGGATCGAACCAGGGACCTTTAGATCTTCAGTCTAACGCTCTCCCAACTGAGCTATTTCGGCTATGAACATATGACCAAACATAGTTATTATAAAAAAGTACATCTTATTTTGCACAGTTTCGACGGTTATAGTTATAAAATACCGCCGTACAATCACGTTGAAATAATAATATTGCTTGCATTTTCCGGCACGTGCTCGATTAAAAAATTTAAGAAAAATGAGAAACGTAATGTCAGCAGCGAAATAATGTTTTTATAAATAATAATATTTACCTTTGTTTATAAAAAAAAAGTCTCCTATTTACTTGATATACATTGGAATTGCAGTCAATGGATCCATATAATTTATTATAATATTTTAAACGTTTTAATAGTAATGAATGCGTGACATCTGTTGAAAAAAATTGAAAACTAAAAGGAAGCTTACCAAGGAACCATTCAACTTTGAAATAAATTGCGATTTTAGTATGGAATGAAAAACACAGATGGCAGACATAGTTAAAGTGGCCATCCATAAAATATTTATTGCGGATATATTATTTTCTTCATTGAACTTTGACCTTTTGGTTACATGCCCGTCTGCTTTTAATGTGGGTGGTTTGGTATATTTATTATTTATGCTTTACATGCTCACGCGAAATCTGAGAGTTACCTTTATCCTTTGTTTGAGCATATTATTAAATTAGGTAGGTAGTTTGAAGGGTGACATAAAATATTAAAATGCCACTGAAATTATACGCAATATATTGCTAGGAACATATCGTCAGCGTAAATTTGAAATGCTGCAAAAGAGCAAAAGGATAAAAAATCCAAAAATGAGTTAAATACCTGTATGTAATTTTTATCCGTTTTTTTTCTTTTTCGATCTGCGTCGTCGCAATATTTATAGGAAAATAAGTGTGTAGGTACTTCACGAAGCGCGGAGGAGATTTTCTTTGAATTTCCCCTCTTTTTCTTCTTTTTGAGCGCTTACTGCCGGAGGCAAACCTGCAGAAAGTTCAAAATAACAAATTTAGTAAGTACCTACCTACCTATCTACTTGCGTGTGTTGGATTTTAAATATTACTTACTTATTATTATTAGGTAAATGTGGTACCTACCTACAATTTATTACGTATTAGGTTATCAGTGGGCTTATTCCTATAATATAATATTAATAACTAGCAGACCCGGCCACACGTTGCTGTGGCTAACGAAACACAACGCCATTACCCAATCTTTATAAAATCCACACCACCCGCTTGCCAGCTGCCAGCTGCCAGCTGCCTGAATTGAATATTTGAATTTATCGGCTTTTCTCTACTATAATAAGCATGTATTATACATATAAACTAATTAACTCGCCACTAATTATACAATGCTTGCAATGCAACACTTGAAAAGGGAAAATCAAATACCTACTTACTCTAGGGCATCTATTTTCCAATTTCTTCCGTAGAACGAATTTCAAAAGTGACTATAGTACGGCCCGCCATGCGCCAGCCGTTTTAAATCGCACAAAAATATGTTTTCTTTGAATTTCTCGGCTTTTCTCTAATATAATTTACATGTATTATACATATAAACATTCCTCTTCAATCACTCTATCTATTGGTGAAAACCGTATGGAAATCCGTTGGGTAGTTTAAAAGATTAACACGCACATCACGGACATATGATGGATGTCTATGGCGCACATACATTTTGAGCGACTTCATTTTATACTATGTAGGTAATGATGATTGGATAATTTATAGATCGCCGTTTTTGAGAAAAATCACCTCAAGGAGCGCTGTAGGTACCTACAATTTATTGAGAGTTCTTAGTCACTACATAATTTATTTATTTACAAACAGAAAACACACATACCTGGAAGGTCACTTCCGATAAACACACTTTTATTACATAAGTTTGTGGTTGGATTGGAAGACACTTTGTTCAAATCACATTACGTGATTTTACATTTGCTACCCTCCACTACTGTTGATATTATATTTATGAGAAGACTAGCTGGGGTACCCGGCTTCTCTCAGGGAGTTGATAAGAGATTGAACTGACGGTCGAACCCACCACGGATCTTCATACACGCCTACCAATATGTAGCCCCAAGCCCCACCCATACAAAACCACAACATTCGAGAGTGTTCTGAAATGATCCACGATGATGTTCCCGATTTCCTATTCTAGAACATTCCACATCATTCCAGAATGTTCCGGGATGTTCTGGAATGTTGTGGAATGCTCTCAAGTACTCTCGAATGTTCTGGACTGTTTAGAAATTTCTAGAGGGCGAAACTTTCAGCCCTTACATCATCAAAAGCTCGCTCTTCAAGTAAAAACTGGAACCTTCTTCATGGATGGGGGATAGAGGGCTACCACACCATATAACTCCTTTGATCGTACCGTTGCTCGTTAATGCGTAAAATGAAAATTTACTTTCGCGTACCAGACCGATAAATTTGCGGCCATTTGCAATAATTCCTGTCATTTTGTTATGTTCGTTATACAACAATACTTTAATATAAAACGAGGAGCTAGAAATTATGTTGTAACTAATATGCTTCACGGACCAACTGTTTGAATTTAATTAAATAATATTTTCCTAATAAGGTAGTTCTGAAATAATATTCTGTGTTTTATAACAAAAACCTCACAAATCAAAAAAATATTTTTTTAAATCGAACATCTAATTCTAATGACGGTATTACTCAGTAATTATTGTGAGATTTTCAGTAAATGGCCCTCCATACTAGTGACGACACTAAATCTGCGATACAATCGAAAATCGCAAAAGAGATCTAATCCCTATTGTACTTTTCATACACGGTGTCCGGAAACTCGTGTATGAAATTCTATACTCGTGTTTCTTGTGTGGCCTCGGCTTTCCTTCGCCCTGCCTCCGGCTTCTCGACTCTGAATTCCTTAGGGTTGCTGGGCATTGCACCACCAAGGAACCGGCTGAGGGGCGCGGAAGCTGAGTGTCATTTACGGCTAGATCGAACGTCATGCTCATTCTTGCTGGGACTGCCAATCGATTGGAGGGGAATCCCACCCGTTTTCCAGCTCTATACCCTTATTATTTATGTACTGTGTCTTCCTCCCTACAAGTGCGTACAGGATACGCTGCATACAATCACGCAGCGCTTGCCTCCTCGTGGACTATCACTAACCTGTCCCATTGTCTTGTCTATAGTCATACTAATACTTATTGTGTCTTGATTTACCGCTAAGCACTTGCATACTGCTTACTAACAACGTATGCAGGGACACTGGAGGTCTAGATTCGTTCAAAATTAAATGAAGATTCGTTCTTTCAAAAAAATTAAGAGTCCTTTCGAGAGTTTCGAGAGCCTTGGAGGAGTAACCATCTGTTACTTATACCAGGGCGGGTAAGTGGTGGATAACCTCCAATGTCTGGAAACTCGTAGTTCAAGCGAGAAAATAGTTAATCCACATCACATTTATATTACAATTTGGGTGGGAACCATTTATTTGATAATCAACACACCTCCCGTAGGTCATTCCAAGTGCTTCGCTACGTGTGTTGTCTTAGCAGGGGTGCCTGTGTTCGCGGAGAGAGGTTTGTCCTGGTGACGGATGCTTTTGGCGTGGCGGACCGGACCGGGAGAGAGAGATTGACCTCTCCAGCTGGACTCTCTCGACCTACCGCGTTGCACCGCAGTGGGCGGGATCCCCAGATTCCTACCTACCTCTCATGCTTTTTTCCTTCCCAGAACTTCTTTTCCCTGTAAAAACCGTCTACACACCTACACAGCATCCCCAAAGATGACAAAGGTCCTAAGGGATTTTTTCCACAGGAAGTAATGTGTGGAGATAATGTAAAAAAACACTCAGAATCGATTTTGTGTTCTAAGTTATAACTTTATTGATTTGACGTGACATTTTCAAGTAAATCGTATCCGTAGTAGGAATTTTTAGGTCAAATACGCAAGAAATTGGTCAACAGGGAATAAAGTTTAAAAAAATCAAAATTCTCAGCACAGATTTAAAAAAAAAAAGAATTTTTTGGTGTTCTGTGATTTAAATTCACCAGTTTCTTGTACTACGAGTTTACGGAAACCGTGTATTCGATATCTGGTTACCTCTTATCCAGCTCCCTCAACCAGCATCTCTCGATCCGGTCTGCCACGCAGTTGGTGGGCAGACGCATCAGCCGCCAAGATCCGGATAAACCTTGAACCCGGGCACCCCTGCCAAATCACCAAACGTAACGAACGACTTGGGGCGACCTATGGCAGAGATATTGGTAAACCAATAATGGTTCCCGGGGCGGCGGTACCCGCACCCGCCTCTCAATTTGAAAATGATTTCAGTCATTTAACCGTAGTTACCCGAAAAAAATAAGCTATCAGCACTGGTTTCTGGATACTCTTGTACACCAGCTGCCAGACATATTATTTTACGTACCGACCAGAAATACGAGGCAAAGTGCTACCTTCTTCTGTGACAATTTTAAAACAAACTATAAAGCTCATACACTTATAAATAGATTACATTATTTTAGCAATAAATTTGTGAATATTGTAGACATGTTTGCAGATTCCATATTAGTTATAAAAAGAAATCTTTATAATTACTTTAATGAAATGTATGATTTTAATTTTAATTAATTTTATTTTTCATTATTATTTTAATCATTGTATATTGTGTACTACATACCCGCCTAACTGTTATTATCTATCTTTGTAAAAGCCCACTAGGGCGTAAATAAATAAATAAATAATACTTATTCATTTTTTTTTGTAAAATAATATTAATAAAATGAACAATTTTACAAAATATTCTTTATTTATATCAATCCAATTATTATAAACATTTATCACATTGAATTTGAAACAATACAAATAATATTTTCAGATACAAACATTTAAGTAAAAAAACTACATTGTTAATAATTAATCATATAATCATAAAAAAAAAATATTTACAAACCATATTTTACAAAATGTAAACTTAAGTTTTCAAACAGCTTTTTTTCTTTTTAGCAAATAGGAAGGGCGTTAAAAATCTGTAAAAATTACAAAAGTTTCAAAACAAAGCTATCGAAATGACTGAAGATTTTGTAAGTTTTGTACAAAATTGCAATAAAAATCTTCAGTAAAAATCTCAAAGCGTTTCTGCATCGTGTTTTCTTACAATTCATTTGAAGATAATTGCATAAAAAATGTAGCTGTTTTGAGTATAAAATGTTTTAAAGTAATCAACAAAATAAATAAATTCCTCTAAAAGCACGGTGTAGGTACTATTTATATCAAGATATAGTGGTTTGCTATGGTGTTAGAAAAGATGCTAACTGGAATACTAGTATAGTAAAACATAAATAAAAATACATCTTTCTCGATCCCGTGGATTTTATCCAATAGCTACCTTATTTCATAAGGATGTGAAAAGAATACATTATAATTCAGTGCATTTTGGCCTTAGAAGAACACATTATATATATTTAAATTTAGAATATAGATAAGTTTTTAAGAAAACGATATGAATGGTCGTAGGAGATTTATTTTATACATATACTTGAGAAATATATTTTTCTTTCAGAAAATCAGCACCGTTATTATTGGTCAATTGGACATTAGTAATTTTTATATCTTGTTAAAAATAAAGTTCGTAAAAAACAAATATTCATAAAAATTTTAAGATTGTGTTTGTGGCACCTAGAGTGGAAGATACCTACTTTCAGCAACACCTTTGCGAAAGATCATCAGTAGGAATATAATCTTTGCTTGGAGTTCATTTTATGTTTAATTACCTGGTCGAAAAAGAGAAGTTATGTTTCTTTCTCTCTGCATTTTTTTTTTCATTCCACTTCATCACAATACTCGCACATATTAGGCGTGTAAAAGTCCCACGGGTTCCAAGAAATTGGGACCCCCGTCATCACGTAAAATACACAGGAAACGAAAACGCATTTTCCAATCTGTAATTTATTAAGTATCTATGATTTTACTTTGTCGATGGAAAATTTTATGATATTCTGAAGCATATTCCCTCTTCATTATTCTAGCTCACTCAATATGCTCTCAACTTATCATTACTCATTTCTTTAGCTCACTCAACGTGTTTTCAGGAGGCAGGCTTTGAATTCAACTCAGTAAATATTTTCAACAGGCAGATATTTATTCTTCTAGCTCAGGAATCAATTCTAACTCACAGAAAATATTTGCAATTGGTAATTCTTTATTCTTCTAGCCCCCTCAACATATTTCAGAATTAGGCAATTCTTTATTCTTCTAGCTCACTCAACGTGTTTTCTGGAGGCAATTCTAACTCACAGAAAATACTTTTAACAGGTAATTAATTCTTCATTCTTCTAGCCCACTCAACATGTTTTCAGGGAGCAGTTCTGGCTCACAGGAAATATTTTCAACATTCTTCTAGCCTACTCAACATATTTCAGAATGAGGCAATTGTTTATTTTTCCAGCCCACTAAACATGTTTTCAGGGAGCAATTCTAACTCACAGGAAATATTTTCAACAGGTAATTCTTCATTCTTCTAACCCAATCCACATATTTCAGGATGAAGGTTTTCAATTCTAACCCACAGGAAATATTTGCAACTGATAATTCTTTATTCTTCTAGCTCACTTAACATGTTTTAAGGTGGCAATTCTAACTCACAGGAAACATTTTCAACAGGTAATTCTTCATTCTTCTAGCCAAATCCACATATTTCAGGATGAAGGTTTTTAATTCTAACCCACAGGAAATATTTGCAACTGGTAATTCATTATTCTTCTAGTTTTCAGGTGGCAATTCTAACTCACAGGAAATATTTTCAACAGGAAATTCTTCATTCTTCTAGCTCACTCAACATGCTTTCATTATACCAGTCCTATTTCCTTTAACTCACTCATCATGTTTTGACGAGGCAGGTTTTCAACTCCAACCCATATTTTAATGCAGGAATATCTTCATTTTTGTAGCTCTGTCCGAAGGCAGATTTCGCTAATTTATAATTCACATGACATACTTTCAACAGCCAAGTCCTCATTCTTCTAATTTAGTCGACATGTTTTCAAGAGGCAAGTCTCCGTTCTTCTAGCTTGCTCAAAATGTTTTTAAAAGTGATGACGGCGATCTTATCATCGTTAGAGCTTATACTTACCTTTAGCAGATTTTGCGAAACATGAAACAAATTTTACCGATCTATATGGAACAGAAAACTGGAAAAAATATATGTTCCATAAAAATTACTTTTTTCTTCTTAATTATTTTATTTCCACCAGAATAAACCAAAAGGTTCACTCACCTTTCAATGTTAGCTCCATCTTACGCGACAATGGTTAATTTTCATAAAATCAGTACGTTTCAAGTCTCATGGGTTGGCCCTTCATTAAAAGATCGTAATTAATTTTGTTTTAGTGCTAAATATATAGAGCATCTTTACAAAATTTTTTTCAGTGGGTAACTTTTATTACAATGTTAAATGGAAATAAAATTTTATGATACGTAAAACTTTAATGGTCGAGAATTTCGCTCCATGAGAAAATTTTGATTAATGTGATGAAAAATATGCTTCCATTTGAGGATGTCTAAAGTCTAGTCCTCTCTCTCTCTCTACTGTACTATCTCCCTCGTATTGTGTCAACTAGTATTATACTCGTGTTACTTCCTAGGTTATACTTTTACTTTAACTAAAAATGTTTTATAAACGAAAACATAAATAAATCATGTGGAGAACTGCTGATTTACGTGAATAATAGTGTTAAGGATATACTGAAAAGAATTCATAGATTGTTCTTTGATTTTTCATAGATGGCGTTAATTTATTTATTTTGTGAAAAAACACTTTTTGCGTGTTATGCTTTAAAATATTAAGATGAATTATTTGTTTGCGACTGAAAATATGAATAAATAGTTTTATCTGCATAAAAACTAAATTCTATCAAGAGAGGCGTAAAAATACAATATTGTATCCGTGATTCAATCCAATACTGTATTTGTATGCCTTTCTTGAAAGAATTGAGTTGTATAAGGACAAAACTATTTACTACTGGCGCAAAAAAATAATTCGTGTTAATACTTTAAAGCATGGGTCGGCAACCTTTTGTGGTCCAAGGGCCAAATATTTGACGTGGGAACTTGCGCGGGCCGCACTTACAAAAATTCTCTAGCCACCCCATACTAGCTACGCCACTGCATATCAATACAATATAACTACAATATTTCAGTTCTAAAAGAGTAAAAGAAATGTCAAAGAAACTTCGAACAGAACTCAATGGGATTTTTGTTGTTGGATTTGACTTGAAAGTTATTTAATATTTGCTTGCATTTTTGATCTCGAGACGCGTAGTATTGCGTCCAAATGTAAATGTGATAATCGAGAACAGTGTTTGTTTTTCCGATAATTAAGAATTGAAAAAGTTTGCTCACAAATGTACGTACTACCAAACATAGTAATTATTTGCTAAGCAAACCTTTTTAATTCTTTGTACTTTTCGGAAGGCAAACTCCGTAGAAATCTACCAAGTTATTTTTTCCTTAAATGCCATTTTAAGGATATTATCACTTTGCAAATCTATCATGTTGATTTGCAAATAGCTTGGTACATTATCGATATCCACTGCGAAGGGGTTTTCGAAAATCTCCATCTTGAGATTTTTTAAAAATCGGCATACCGGTTTTCAAACTCAGTTTGAAGTTGTAGTAATGAATGATAGTTTGATTTCAAATGATTTAACATCTGAACAATTTATTTTTTCCCTGTAAACGAGTATTGAGTAGATTCAGTTTGGCCGTCAAATCAGTTAAAAATCCAAGGCAAGTTAAAAGTCACGTGCGTTGCGGCGAGAATCTTGCGGGCCGCACCAAGACTCCTCGCGGGCCGCAGGTTGCCGACCCATGCTTTAAAGCATAACTTGCAAAGAGTGTTATTTCTTAAAATAATTAAATTAGCGCCATATATGAAAAAGCACATAATAAATTCTTTTAAGTATATCCATCTAATTAAAATACCAATAAATATCTTCTACCAGTGTACCACAATGGACCAAATCCACCATGCTGACTTTCCAAATAAGAAAAACACTATAGTGTCTACTACTTTATGTCTATTTTCTACTTCATATATTTTCATGACTACAGAATTATTACCAACTCTATTCAAATGATACTTCTAAAGACCAATACAATTAAACAAAGAAATCAATTAGTTTTAAATACACCAACATAAAATACATCTAAATTAAAATACAATTTATCGACAGAAGTTAGGGTGATATAATTTTTGATTCAATGTAGTTATGATATTTTACACTTTTATAGCGAAGGATATACATTAAACGTTGGCCCTGACATTTCAATAATACGTTATAACGACACCCTTTTTATAACTTGGACAACATCGATTATACAGTAATACGTAATTTTATATTATATTATCTTATAAAATAAAACAGTAAGCATAACGAAAATTTGGCTACAAGAAACAATCAAAGCTACATTTTTTTTAATAATGGCAAGAAAAATCATGTTGATCATCATCAAAAATCATGTTGATCGTCATCAAAAATCATGTTGATCATCATCAAAAATCATGCTAATCATCATCAAAATCATGTTGATCATCATCAAAAATCATGTTGATCATCATCAAAAATCATGTTGATAATCATCAAAAACCATGTTGATTATCATAAAAAATCATGTAGATCATCATCAAAATCCATGTTGTTCGTCATCAAAAATTATGTTAATTATCATCAAAAAGCATGTTGATCATTATCATAAATCATGTTGATCATCATCAAAAACCATGTTGATCATCATCAAAAATCATACTTCAGATGGAATATTTGCAAAATTTCATTTTGGTTGATCTAACGTTGCCACTTACAAGAAAAAATCACCAGATTCAGAAACTTTTGAAAATCTTGCAAATATTCTCAGATCCAAAATATAAAATTGTTTCCATTGCGTAATATAATATTATCACATTGATAGAATAATATTACATATACCTATTCTAGCCTTTGGATATAAGGTTTACACATAGTATTTTAATATATTTAAAGGGTAATCAATATATTACTGGAAAAATAAGTTGGATTTTTTTCCAACGCAGACATTCAAGCTCACCATTTAATAATGTATTATTTGTAAAACAGGATATATATTTAATATTCAGAAGATTAAGTTAGTAAAATCCCTTGTCCTTGGCATGAAGGCTACATTAAATTTTCATAAAGTTTCTCATGAAACTAAGGTTTATTTTGTAAAGTTTTATTTTTAAAAGCTTTTATAAAACGCAAACGAAAGGTTGCTTTGAGCTAAAACTTACAAAAATAAAACCGCTCTAATAATTTTTCTCTTGGAGAACTAAAAACAATCAAAATGTTAAGTATGTAGGAAAAATATAACCTGTACAAAAAATGGATGAAAAATAAAATTTAATATAAGTAGATAGCTCGTTGTTAATAACGTTCCCTCATTATCTTTTAAAGTGTTTTAAAACACCGACTAGGGTTAATTTAGATTTTTATAAAAATGATTATAATAGACACATAATAAAAAAAAGTTTTCAAGCTTTAAGTTGAAAGCAAGCGACACTTAAATGTAAGTAATTAAAATGTTAACTTTAATTAAAAGTTATTTTCCACACACAGATTTTGAAAAATTTGGCGAATCTCATCACATGGCACAATCATTATGGCGATATTATAAATTAATTAAAGATTATAATTTGAAGCTTGCGGCAAGTGGCTTCGGCCAATAATATCATTTAAAAACATAGCAAACATACTCCAATTTTTAATACAATAAAGAGAAATTACTCATATTTTTAATATAATATGTAATACAAAGAATTTTTGTACAGCAAAGTTTGGCAAATATATAAAAGGAAGAGATTTTCCTGGCAAGGAAAATAATGTCAGTTAAGTTAAAAAATTATAAGATTTCACCTTTTTTTTCCTGCGGTGCTTTTTTAAATGTTTCAGCAGCGTTCACCGTAAATTTCGGTACAAAATTTTGAAATTCATTATTTTTAATACACCTTTATGGGATACCTACAATATACAATAAAACCTACAAATTATTAAAGTTCTTCGTTCAAAGATTCGTATAAAGTATAAAAAGTGTTAATTTTTTTGTGTTGTTAACAAATTGTTAACAAATAAAGATTTTCTTTAATCAATAAATATAAAAAAATCAAGGTTTCATACAAAGATTTATAGTATGTCTAATAACTAAATCGGATTTTGATCAATTTACTGAATGTTTTACGAATGAACCGATAATCAGTAAAATAATAAAAGGTGGCTCACGGGTGCTTGTAAAGCACATCAAATTATTGATTACTCCAAAATGTAGGTCTAAATTACTTTATTCGCGCTGTACAATCCATACAGTTTATCCTTTTCAAATATGAGAGAATATGTAGATATATGTTATAGATACATTTTTAGAATTATAATTACAATAATTTTCATAGATCCATTTCCAAATAAATTTATATTTTTCAAAAATATATATCAAAATCTTTATTTCCAAAAAAGAAATCTCTGTTTCCATATATGTAATGTTTTAATATAAATTTTGACAATCGAGTGATATATTTATAGTAAATATAAGTTGCATTTATAATTTTGTTTATTCAAAAGGGTCATTTTTAAAAACTTTTTTTAACTTTTGATAAATTTTGTTTTTAGATTCTTGTGAATTTTAAACGAATGAACAATTTTAGTTATTTTTTAAATTTTCAATAATAATATAATATAAAGTTACACTTCTTACCCAAAATCTTCAATGCTAGATATTGATACGATCACGCGTGTTGTATATAATTATAAATATTTATTTATTAAATACTAAAATAATAGTTTTCAAACACGTATAAAAATAATATGTTTCGAATGTTACTTTATAATTTAAGGTACATTGATAGAATAGTCAAAAGGACTTATTTATCAAGATTCCAAAAGATTATTTTCTGGACAGAATATAAGTATACTTATGAGTAATTATTAGTAAGTATGGTTCAAATTTAAGCTAAACAATATTTAATAAAAAATGGAGTAGGATAAATGTGCGAGTTACGTCAATATATATAGAAATATAAAGATTAATAAGTGCTAAAATATTGAATTTGATTAGAGTTAAGTTAGATGTGAAATATGATAGAGGAAAGTAACCAAATATGGAATAGTATCCCTAACATGGAACACCGGGATTTATCGTAAACAAATACTGCTAGCCGCGATAAACAGTGAACGTCTATCTCTTTCAATCACTATACGCGCATACAGGTTTCAACGCTTTCAACATGTCAGGATGTCAGTCGAGCGAGGGCTGTGTCCGTTGTGAGACGGTTTGGTTTTCTGAAGATACTTGTGGAGAAACCTGGATCACATGTCACATATGCGGACTCCTGGGCACACAATGGTTGCGCTGGTGCAGAGTTCGACTCCTGGATCTGTGATTATTACAAGCATAAGTTTCTTTTTACGTTTGACCAAAATATCTCGTAGAAATTAAGGTTGATTTTTGATTTTGTTTTTGTAGTGTTCCATATCTGGGCTAGGTAGTTGTTTATGTTGATTTTATTTTTGAGAATTTAAAGCGCTTACAATTAATAAATATAATACAAGACTTTACTATGTAAAGCGCAAACGTACGACTGATTGAAAATACGATTAAAAGTTTGTGATTGTTTACATTTTTTGTGCGTAAAAAAACAAAACGGTATTCGATGTTTGGTTACTTTCCTCTAAGCATTTTTGATATACGTAAGTATATGTATAGACAAAATAAATAATAATATTCTTGCATTGAATTGTCAGGAGGGTGGATTTATAATGCAACGCATTTAGACTACCTACTGTTTGTGCGACATCTTTGGCAATCTTTACAAACCTCAGTATTTGATAAAAGATATACATTTTTAGAAGTAACATGATATACTTAAAATTAATGTTGGGCTAATCAAAGTTTTTCAGAGGGTGAGGATAAACAAATCTTACCAATTTATTTTTTAAATATTTTTGAATGTAGCTATTACTTTGTGGTTATCCATTATAGAAAAATGAAACAATACAACTTTGTATAAACCACTTATAAAATGTGCAAATCCGACCGGTTTCGGAACAAACTTTCCTTCGTCAGGGAAAGCTTATACTAATTTGACAGTTTAGAACAATGTTTTATTATGGTCGGGGTGGAGCCGTTGTTAGTTAATAATGTAGATTGGGTGGGTAGGTATTAGTGTAGAGTGGGTGGGTAGGGGAACAAATCCATGATTGGGCTATATGACAATATTTTTTGTTTGTTGATAATAGACGAAGGAACGTTTGTTCCGAAACCGGTCGGATTTGCACATTATATAAGTGGTTTATACAAAGTTGTATTGTTTCACTTTTATTTTTTATTTTTTAAAGTTTATTTTGTAGAAATCCATTTTTTTCTGTTATACATTTAATAAATTATTACTTAATTTATAAAAAAACGGTTTATTATAAACAAGTTCTGCTATGTAATTACTATTACGCGTTACAGCTGTTTCGCCTTCTGAAGAAATTGTCAAACTGTGAGTTAAATCGCTTATAGACGATATATTTATTCCATTTTTAGATAGTTATCATGCAATATAGACCTCGTAGAGCAGTTGGAAATTAATAAAAAATCTAATAATCCGAAAGCTAGTTTGATAAATGAACAAAAAAATATAATTCTCTCGCCGCTCTTAGATATGTTAAATAAGAAACCCATCATTTGGAAATAACTCACTTAAAGACTAACGACTTTCAGTCAAAGTTAAACAATGCAGTAATTGGGGAAACGTTAAAAAGGGTAATAAAATAAACATTAATAATATTCGTCATTTTATTCTGAAATCATGATAGGTAATAAAATAAAAGGAATAAGTTTTTCACGATAATTACCTATCTAGAAATGATATAAATATATCGTCAAGTGGTTTAAACCACATTTTGAGAATGCGCCTTCAGAAGGCCAAGCGTAGTAATAATATAATTATAGCAGAACTTGTTTATTATAAACTGTTTGTATAAATTAAATAATATTGAATATAAAAAAAAATCATACTAATTTTAATGAATAGCTGTTTCAAAAAAACGAAATAATGTGTTTGGAAGCTTCAAGTTTATGCAAATGAATTGCATAAGAATGCACCACATGCGCCGTCTGTGGAATTGTGACAGGTAAGTGCACAAGCATTGGTGTGAAAATGGACTCGTTTATAGTTCAATATCCGATGAAGCACGCAAATGCATTTTCGCAGTAAAGTTATACTGGGAATTGAAAAGTTTTCCGAAAATATATTTAAAAAAAAAACAAATTTATTGTTGACGGAGTAATAATAGTAGTTTTCTTGTAATAAATGGATAATAAATCTTTTGGTTGAAACCTTAAAACAATTTGTTGTGTAATAATTTTTAAAAATAAATTGAAATTAAAGTTGTCGACCGATCTGAAGAGAACTCTTCCTTCGTCAGATTTTTTTATTTTTACATTAGCTCCAGGAGGCTCTGAGGGAAAAATCCCTCGGGGTCTATGATATCTTTTAAGATGCTGTGTGGGGAGTATTTTTAGTAAAAGAAAGGAGAGGAAGTTCTGGGCAGGAAAAGGATTTGAGGAGTGGGTAGAAATCTGATGGTCAATGTGTCCAAGAGTGACGGACGTATGAATCCATCCCTCCACCTTGCGGTGCAAAGCGATGGGTCGAGAAAGTCCGG